>CM040186.1:103633605-103683605 GCA_022606455.1 Callitettix versicolor | reverse complement strand
CTCATTACGCATGCGCAGGGCAAAGCGACGCGATCTTAGCGGAAATAAAAGAAACTAGGGGCACGGATTGGTTGAACAGATTCCGGAGATTTCAGTTCACAGTTAGTAACAGTTAAACTCAGCCATTCACTGTTAGATAAATATGTGAAATTTGTTTGTGAAAAAGTAGCAGTTCTGTGATATCGTTACCATGTCTACCGTCAACCACTTTGTACCGTGCGGGGTTTCATTAGTCTTAATTTACAAAATGTCCATGTAAGGCTACATATTTTGACGTTTTAACAATTTCTTTACTTCTCGTTTTGCAGTTCGTGGACCTCTTTCGTTATTTCACTTCACAAAGTAACCTATTACGCAATAGAAAAAGACGTGGCGCACAACTGACGTAATAGAATAGAATTGTCAAAGTATTTGTCGTCAGCTTGCTTTTTTGTAAAATTCTGATTTAACCCATTATAATCAGCATTAAAATCTGCATATATTAGCATTTTTAACGTTTAAATTGCACTGAAAATACAAAAACGAACCCTGACCGCAGTCAAATTAATTTCAACGGATTTTTCAAAATTCAGAATGCTAATTCTTGCAGTTTTCAACGCCGATTACGATAAAACATATTTTCAAAAATGTTTATGATAAAAACGTTTTGAACTTTTAATGATTTAAAATGATCGCTATTTTGGAGCTGTTAGACGAATTGTTTTGTTAACAAACTTGCCCACCAAAGTGAATTCAAGTTTAAAGCTGTTAGACGAATTGTTTTGTTAACAAACTTGCCCACCAAAGTGAATTCAAGTTTAAAGCTGTTAGACGAATTGTTTTGTTAACAAACTTGCCCACCAAAGTGAATTCAAGTTTAAAGCTGTTAGACGAATTGTTTTGTTAACAAACTTGCCCACCAAAGTGAATTCAAGTTTAAAGCTGTTAGACGAATTGTTTTGTTAACAAACTTGCCCACCAAAGTGAATTCAAGTTTAAAGCAAATCGGACTAAAATTACGAACGTGAGCTGAAAAATAAATCTTACTGTATTTATAAATTTTAACTACTCCTCAAAAATATATATCTATAATCATAGATAAACTACTGTAAATAGGCTGTATAGTTTCATGTGTTCATTGTGAATACGGGAAAAATATTGTATGAAGTGAAATTCAGGAAAAGGAGAAAATTCCTTTTTTTCCTTTTAGCAGTGTGCCTATTTTCAAGATATTTTACGAGGTTTATGTTTCGAGTTTCGACTAGTTTCGTGTTTTGAGTTTCGAGTTGCGAGTTTCGAGTTACGAGTTTCGTGTTTCGAGTATCGTGTTTCTAGTTTCGAGTTCCGGCTTTCGTGTTTCGAGTTGCGCGTTTCGTGTTTCGTGTTTTGTATTTCGAGGTTCGTATTTCGTATTTCCAGTTACGTGTTTCGAGTTTCGTGTTTTGTATTTCGAGGTTCGTATTTCGTGTTTCAAGTTGCGGGTTTCGTATTCGAGTTTCGTATTTCCAGTTACGTGTTTCGAGTTTCGGTTTTGTATTTCGAAGGTCGTATTTCGTGTTTCGAGTTCCGGCTTTTGTGTTTCGAGTTGCGGGTTTCGTGTTCGAGTTTCGTATTTCCAGTTACGTGTTTCGAGTTTCGTATTTTGTATTTCGAGGTTCGTATTTCGTGTTTCGAGTTGCGGGTTTCGTGTTCGAGTTTCCTATTTCCAGTTACGTGTTTTGAGTTGCGGTTTCGTGTTTCGTGTTTTGTATTTCGAAATTCGTATTTCATGTTTCGAGTTGCGGATTTCATGTTCGAGTTTCGTATTTCCAGTTACGTGTTTCGAGTTGCGGGTTTCGTGTTTCAAGTTTCGAGTTTCGTGTTTTTCGAGATTCATGTTTCGTGTTACGTGTTTCAAGTTTCGTGTTCCAAGTTTAGGCTTTAATTCTGCTTTTCGATTACTGGTCAGGCACGCAAACATTAAAGTCCTTGGACATAAGGTTTTTATTTGTAATTACTTATAATTCTCAACTATAACAGTTTTACCACAAAGAATGTCCAATCAATAAGTCAGCTGGTACAATTTCACACTAATCGGCAAGTCAAGGGTAAAAGAAACGGGGTTTGCCTTTCACTCGGTCTGTTGCAAATCTATCACGAGCCACAATCACTTACATAAGGTTTTAAATTAATCGAACCCGGCGGATTTCCTTTATCTTAACATTCCGACACGCCGAAGGATATGGTTCCAAGTGCCCCAGGAAATCTAGGCCGCCGAGTTTAATGCACTTCGGGTGATTGACTGATCGCAGTTGATGTAACTGGATGGCAGGTGTCAATTTAGTTGATGGGCGCGATATTGACGTGTTTAGACACGATAGCATCGTTTGTAAAGGTAAATTGTTAACGTGATTTTTACTTTATCTCTATACGACGTATAAGCCTGTAGAAGGTACGCTATAAACACGGCACGCAACTGTCTCGCATACGTGATGAAGTTAACTAAAACTTAGTAAGGTAATCTTTTTTACAATAAAAATACTAAAATGAATCTCGATCAACTTAAACAATTATTTTTTTGAAAATCTAGTTCCACCATTAGCCTATTATCGACGTTAAGGTAATCATTAGTGTTTAACATTTTCAAATTACGTTGAGAATATGAAAAGCAACAATCGGACGGTTAAGAGACTTGTCTAAGTTGTTATAGAAATCATTTTTTCGGTTCGAATTTTGAAAGAAACCGACTAAAAATTACGAACACCAGGGGGCGTGCGAAATTTCGCACTGTGAAAGTTTTAAATAAACACAGCCTTTTGAATAAGAGTAGTGTTTGGGGTGATGACGGTAGTCGGAAGGAAGGGAAAACATGTTTAAAAAATAAATCGAAAAGCGATCGGTTTGAAATAATAATCTCAAATTTATGAGTCACTGTAGTATATACATTTCAATACAGATAATTGTGTTTAACAGCAATTTTTACAGGGCATTACAATACCTCGTTGTAAACGATATTTGATGTAAGAATGTAATCTTCTTGAATTTTTGTATTTCATTTTCTTTAACGGATACAAACATGTTAGTTGATTTAGTTACCCGGGAAAAGGCTACATACAATTTCCCGTGAGTAAAAACTCCACTTGGTAAACACAATCTAGCTCTTTGAAGTGTTTGTCTCAGCGACTTGTTTATAGTTATAGCAAACGTAATTTTAATGGGTAACTGTCGTCTAATCAATTGAAAAGGCATGCTTGGTAACCTCTAACTGTACTTTAATTGTACTTCGTATTTTATGATGTCCGTATTAACAATGGAAGGAGAAATCACTAATATATTTGTGTAGAAACAGTGTCCAAAACATATGTTTGCTATTCGAAATGCTTGTCCCGGCTTGTACGACGGGCAGGGATAGGGAACTGTCAGTAGGGCCACATAACCTAAAATTTTAACTACTTTTAAGTAATTACTGAAATTGTTTTAATCACGTTATGCAAAAAATAAGCATTTGTAATGAGATTGTCTATTCGTGGTTAATAAGTTAGATTCGTAAAATATACAAAATATTGTCTGATTCGCGATGCCGCGCATGCGCATCCAAGATTCCGTTTTGCCTATGGCAGGTAAAAGTGTCTTTTACGTTAAAATTTTCCACAAACAGTAAGTTTTAGCGCAAAATCGTTTTGCGATGTCAGAAGCCGGTTAAAAAATCGTTCTAAATATACCTCATTTATGCCTGTACGAATAGTATGTGCTGAGAAAAAGGGATGTTGACTAGAGAAATAGCTATATATGGTTATGGTAGCTAAGAAAGAGGTATGTCCTAAATCTTACCATAATGATTGTTACAATAGTTTGTTACATATTGGAAATTTTGTAATAATAGCCTAACGGTAGAAAAATTATGTTTAGACTTTCCTGAATAAAAGTAGGCCCTTAGACGTTCTAAGGTCACCAGAATTAATTTTTTTTAACCATTTATGGGTAGATGTCTGTTTACCCGTTTTTGGTGTTCGTGAACATAGGTGTAGTTTAAACAAATTGAAAAGTTGTAACAAAAAACAGTTTTTATTACTTCATAAAATAGGAATTTACAAATTTTGATTATAAAACACTTCAAAATATGTTGTAGGCATTTTACACGAACTTTGAATGTTTATAAGCACTGTTTTTTATTGCATATAATCAGCTCTTATACTGTTATATTCCTTCAATAAATAGTAGTAAAATCTCGAACACATTTTCGCTAAACATATGTAGCCTATTTTTTTATACTGCCACCTTGATCTCAGACAATTAGAAATACCACAAGAGAGTCGAAACAAATTATAATGTTTTGGAAATACGCTAAACATACGTAGCCTATTTTTTTATACTGCCACCTTGATCTCAGACAATTAGAAATACCACAAGAGAGTCGAAACAAATTATAATGTTTTGGAAATACGCTAAACATACGTAGCCTATTTTTTTAATACTGCCACCTAGATCTCACAATTAGAAAAACCACAGAAGAGTCGAAACAAATTATAGTGTTTTGCAAGCACTGTTTTTTATTGCATATAATCAGGCTCTTATACTGTTACATTCCTTCAATAAATAGTAATAAAATCTCGAACACATTTTCGCTAAACATATTTTTTAATACTGCCACCTAGATCTCACACAATTAGAAATACCACAGAAGATCGAAACAAATTATAATGTTTTGCAAGCACTGTTTTTTATTGAATCAGCTCTTATACTGTTACATTCCATCAATAAATAGTAATAAAATCTTGAACACATTTTCGCTAAACATACGTAGCCTATTTTTTTAATACTGCCACCTAGATCTCACACAATTAGAAATACCACAGAAGAGTCGAAACAAATTATAATGTTTTGTAAGCACTGTTTTTTATTGCATATAATCAGGCTCTTATACTGTTACATTCCTTCAATAAATAGTAATAAAATCTCGAACACATTTTCGCTAAACATACGTAGCCTATTTTTTTTAAAACTGCCACCTAGATCTCAGACAATTAGAAATACCACAGAAGAGTCGAAACAAATTATAATGTTTTGTAAGCACTGTTTTTTATTGCATATAATCAGGCTCTTATACTGTTACATTCCTTCAATAAATAGTAATAAAATCTCGAACACATTTTCGCTAAACATACGTAGCCTATTTTTTTTAATACTGCCACCTAGATCTCACACAATTAGAAATACCACAGAAGAGTCGAAACAAATTATAATGTTTTGCAAGCACTGTTTTTTATTGCATATAGTCAGGCTCTTATACTGTTACATTCCTTCAATAAATAGTAATAAAATCTCGAACACATTTTCGCTAAACATACGTAGCCTATTTTTGTAATACTGCCACCTAGATCTCACACAATTAGAAATAACATAGAAGAGTCGAAACAAATTATAATGTTTTGCAAGCACTATTTTTTATTGCATATAGTCAGACTCTTATACTGTTACATTCCTTCAATAAGTAGTAATAAAATCTCGAACACATTTTCGCTAAACATACGTAGCCTATTTTTTTAAAACTGCCACCTAGATCTCACACAATTAGAAATACCACAGAAGAGTCGAAACAAATTATAATGTTTTGCAAGCACTGTTTTTTATTGCATATAATCAGGCTCTTTTACTGTTACATTCCTTCAATAAATAGTAATAAAATCTCGAACACATTTTTGCTAAACATACGTAGCCTATTTTTTTTAAAACTGCCACCTAGATCTCACACAATTAGAAATACCACAGAAGAGTCGAAACAAATTATAATGTTTTGCAAGCACTATTTTTTATTGCATATAGTCAGGCTCTTATACTGTTACATTCCTTCAATAAATAGTAATAAAATCTCGAACACATTTTCGCTAAACATACGTAGACTATTTTTTTAAAACTGCCACCTAGATCTCACAATTAGAAAAACCACAGAACAGTCGAAACAAATTATAATGTTTTGCAAGCACTGTTTTTTATTGCATATAAAAAGGCTCTTACACTGTTACATTCCTTCAATAAATAGTAATAAAATCTAGAACACATTTTAGCTACACATACGTAGCCTATTTTTTAATACTGCCACCTAGATCTCACAATTAGAAAAACCACAGAACAGTCGAACAAATTATAATGTTTTGCACATTTACAGAAGGTATTAAAAACCGGAAATGACAAATCGCGATTGTAAAACACATTAGTTCGCCGAGCAAATAACCTGGAAGAGAAATGTCGAATCCCACTGCCTGTTCGAGCTTGATAATACCACCGCTAGATGGCTGTAATTAACATTATGGAGCGCTTATTTGTCAAAACATTGCCTATCTACGCTCATACATTAAGACTAATAACATTTCTACTTGATTTAAATCTAGAGCTGTTTAACATTTAACAAGATGGCTGCGCTAATTAATAAAACAACAAAGTGAGGTTAATTACACACACAGCCTGAGGCTAGTGCGTGCACCAGCGCTATCTGTCCGAACTTTGTCGCACTTTTGACTCATTGTTTGCGATAAGAGGTTAGGTTAAGTTTCGAATTTTAAAAGTCGATTAAAAATTCGACGTTTTTTATTTAAATACCACCATTAAGTGTAATTATGCTAAATACTGTTATAAAACAGCACAAGGTTAAATTGTGCGTAATAAATTATATTTTTTTAAATTAATCTGCGAAAAGTTCCAGATAATAACGACTTGATTTAAACGAGTCAATTAGAATCATTCGCGGTAACTGGGAAATAATTCTTTTATCATAGTTTGAATCAATGGAAGCTGACTGAATTTCAGTTGTGAATATTTGATTTAGTCAGCCGAGAAAATTACTTTGTAATTAAATTGTACCCATTTACAGAACTGATAGTGAAGATGTAGGCTAGATCAGAAAAAACCTTATAGAGAACGGTCGTAAACTACCATAGAAACCATAGGTCCATAGATATTTCCGGGCCCAAAGTGCTAGGAAATTTTAGCACTGAATTATTCAGTGATATATAGATTTGGAAGTACCTTATAGAGAACGGTCGTAAACTACCATAGAAACATAGTTCCATGGATATTTCCGGGCCCAAAGTGCTGGGAAATTTTAGTACTGAATTATTCAGTGGTATACAGATTTGGAAAAACCTTATAGAGAACGGTCGTAAACTACCATAGGAACCATAGGTCCCATATTTATTTCCAAGCCCAAAGTAATGGAAAATTTTAGGACATAATTATTCAGGGTTATAGATCCGAAATAACCTTATAGAGAACGGTCGTAAACTACCATAGAACCAGAGATTCATCAAGGTACAAAGTGCCGAATCTTTTAGCACATTATTATTTAGGATCCGGAAGAACCTTATAGGGAAAAATCGTAATCTACTATAGAAACCATAAGTCTATTATAGTTCCGTATGGCTCAAAGTGCCACAAAATTTTAACACATTATTATTGTGGGTTGTAGGTTCGGAATGGCCGTAAACTACCGTAGAAACGATAGATCCATATATCTTTCCGGGCCCAAAGTGCCGGAACATTCCAGCGCATAATTATTCAGGGTTATAGATTTGGAAGAACTTTATAGAAAACGGACGTAAACTACCATAGAAACCATAATTCATAGTTCTTTCCATTCATGGATTCTGTGGTGGTTTATGATCGCTCTGTATAAGGTTCTTCCGCATTTATAACCATAAATAATTTTAAAATTTTCCGGTACTTTGGGCCCGAAAGTACTATAAACTCACGGTTTCTATCATAGTTTAGAACCGTTCTCTTTAAGGTTCTTCCGGATCTGTAACCCTGAATAATTCTGTGCTAACATTTCCCGGCCACTTTGGGCCCGAAAGAACTATAAACTCACGGTTTCTATCGTAGTTTACGACCTTTCTCTTTAAGGTTCTTCCAGATCTGTAACCCTGAATAATTGTGTGCTAACATTTCCCGGTACTTTGGACCCGAAAGAACTATAAACTCACGGTTTTTATCGTAGTTTACGACCGTTCTCTATAAGGTTGTTCCAGATCCTTAACCCTGAATAATTCTGTGCTAACATTTCCCGGCCATTTTGGGCCCGAAAGAACTATAAACTCACGGTTTCTATCGTAGTTTAGAACCGTTCTCTTTAAGGTTCTTCCGGATCTGTAACCCACAATAATGTGTTAAAATTGTCTGGTACTTTGGATCTTCTTGCTGAAATTTTTGAAAAATCTGTCATTAGCTCCTCAATCGGAGTGTTGTGGAGAAATAATTGAATTCGTGAAATTTCGTATAATTTTTTTCCATCACTTCAGTGATACGAATGCGTTTTACCATAAAGAATTTTACCGAAACGTTTTACGTTCACGTTACGGTTTATTGCGGTTAGTTGGCGCACAGAACACGCGGCGCCCCTTGTTAAAAGCTCAGATAAACGCCGTTACAGAATACCGGGAACACTGTATTCCCCTGAACAGGATAAAATACAATTGCCTGTAAGAAGCGGTAGGCGGAGCGGCTGCTTTTCATTGGTCGTCTCAGAGGGGAGTGACGTCTCAATTATTGATCGGTACATGGAAACAATAAACCCCGCGACGCCTCTATTTGTTGCCGCTTGCGGTCCGCGGCGACTTGTGCCTACTGTAGACCCGAAACTTGCGGCGTTTGCCAAATACCAACTACGAAATGTTTGTCGAAACACATCTAGGCTTACTGCTTACACGGTTATTTTGCAATTTGTTACGTAATTGTTGAAAACTGTTGTAGTGGTAACACTGTGACTCATTTATTTATTTTAAAGCACTTACGTGGTATGTGAAGTACACATTAACAATAATGGATCAGCTGATTTCCTTGTCGTCTGCACTGCCGCGACGCGAACTATACCGCTTGTAACGTACGTGTAAATTGCTCTTTTTGAAAAGTATTTGAAGCCCACACATAAAAACGATTTTTGAACCGTATTCTACTTACAGTGAAGAAGTTCGAAAAGCGCAAAAAAACCGTCTAAACGCTTTTGTTGAAGTCTGTAAGTACAAAAATATAAAGATTCAAACTAAATTTTACAAATTTTTCGAAGCTTTTTGTCCTAACGTGTTCAGATAAATATAGAACATCTTTTGGAACAGTCTGGCGGTTGTATACAGAGCCTTCACTTGCAAAACTATATATATTCGAAATCAGTATCGCTTCTAGTTTAAAGTGATAACCACACTTGAATAAAAAATGTTACGTGTGGCGTTTGAGGTAGTGCCGACAGAAAGAAAACTTTTATGCTCGCGTTTAGAAAAAAATTCAATGGAGAAACATATTTGAATTGATGATTTTACAAATTACGAAATTCAAGTAAAATTTAATATTTTTATTAAATATATGATCCTAATTATTGATAATTTGATCATACAAAAAAGTACGCAGTGCAGGACTGGCCAACAGTGACTATTTATTTTTGCATGCCTGACTGTACTTTTTCATTATTATGATTTAATTATTTTAATAAAAATTTAGATGCGTACAGGAAGGGGTTTAATAGTCTAAGTATAATAATAAATATAAAATTTGTGAGTGTGGGATTCAAAAATTTGTATAGATCATATTCATTAAATAGTTTAAGTACACAGATTTAGAAAATACACATTTTTAAAATTAACAAGAACATAACCTCAATTGATGTTAAGAGCAACAGATGTTACGCGAAATCAGCTGTTTATTAGTCACTTCAAGTCTTCATACAGGTCCTACAACAGTTATATAAGCTGTACGGTATGCGTTACGGAATCAATGACGCGAAAACAAATGTTTTGTCAACCGCGACCGTAGAAGTTGTCACTTCAAAAAGGACCTTCGTTCAGTATTGTTTACTTATGTCTGTTTAATAAGAACTTATTTCATTAGGCATATTTGCTAACCACGTAGAAACAGCTGATCGGTTAGTGTGTGAAGAATTTTAATTGAATCAGCTGATTATTTAATCAAATAAACGAATGAGGCGAACTAACCTAGCCAAAAGACGTTCAGTTTTCGTCGATTTTTTTTTTTTTTTTTTTTTTTGTTTAACGTCCGATTATTGTGCACACTTGGGCTAATGCAGACGATGGGATGATTTATAGCGTATGAAAATGCCAAGCCCTCGCCGGGAATCGAACCCGGGTCCTCGGGTGAAAGCCTAGCTATCCAATAGACCACCGAGGAGGCTCAGTTTTCGTAGAGATTTAGTACTTATACCAATGCGTTCCTCAACTCTAAAACCCCAAAAATATATTACGTAGGCCGTTTTAGAAAAAAGAAGGTCAGTAGTCCATAAAACCTAGGATATGTACAATTTGTCCCACGAAAATGTTTACGTATTTGATCCTCCATTATTTTTTCATTTCTCCATTGATCATTTTGAAACTATACATACTTTTTAAAGACAGCACCAGAAATAGAGTCTTGGAATGTCTAGCTACCTCAGCGTACCTTACCTTACCTCTGTATGAGCAGACCTCATTTCCTCAGCTACTCATGTGAACATCATCAGTAAGAAGGTAAAATAGAATGATGGCGATCTCATAACACAACAAACGTTTGACCAATCGGAGCAAAACCTCTGTAATAAGGGCCAAGAAAGGAATTGAATCAGCAGAACAACCATCTGCCGGCAACTCAATAATGAACTGAGACGTTACCATTTAAAAGTGGAGGAGTTCTTGAAGAAACCCTCTTCAAATCTTAGGACTTGAGAAGGCGCCAACAAAAAAGGACAACAAAAGATTGTTTAAACGGAGCCCTACCTCCTTGATAAGTGGAAAAAAGAAATAAAATTGTAATTAAATTAGCAGAGGAAATATCTGTAATAATGAAGACTTACACTTATAACACTACACTTACGACTTTAACACTTTACACTCACACTTACATTTAGGGAGGCGATAACAGCCTCAATATGCTTTTCGCCTTAAAATACAAAAAGAGAGTACTAGGGATCAGCATTAACGTCAAGGGAAAAGCAACGGGAGTAACTGTTATTTACAATTAAAGAGTCAGGGGGAAAAAGATTACAAGGGAATAGCATTAACGTCAAGGGAAAAGCAACGGGAGTAACTGTTACTTACAATTAAAGAGTCAGGGGAAAAAAGATTACTAGGGATCAGCATTAACGTCAAGGGCAAAGCAACGGGAGTAACTGTTACTTACAATTAAAGAGTCAGGGGAAAAAAGATTACTAGGGATCAGCATTAACGTCAAGGGAAAAGCAACGGGAGTAACTGTTACTTACAACTAAAGAGTCAGGAGAAAAAAGAGTACTAGGGATCAGCATTAACGTCAAGGGAAAAGCAACGGGAGTAACTGTTACTTACAATTAAAGAGTCAGGGGAAAAAGATTACTAGGGATCAGCATTAACGTCAAGGGAAAATCAACGGGAGTAACTGTTACTTACAATTAAAGAGTCAGGGGAAAAAAAAGATTACTAGGGATCAGCATTAACGTCAAGGGAAAAGCAACGGGAGTAACTGTTACTTACAATTAAAGAGTCAGGGGAAAAAAGATTACTAGGGATCAGCATTAACGTCAAGGGAAAAGCAACGGGAATAACTGTTACTTACAATTAAAGAGTCAGGGGAAAAAGAGTACTAGGGATCAGCATTAACATCAAAGGAAAAGCAACGGGAGTAACTGTTAAAATTAAAGAGTCAGGGGAAAATAAAATTACTAGGGATCAGCATTAACATCAAGGGAAAAGCAGCGGGAGTAACTGTTACTTACAATTAAAAAGCCAGGGAGAAAAGCGATATCAGTCCAAATAAAATTTCGAAATTAATATTTTGACGCTATAATATAGTTCAACACCGTCTCTATCCACTTCGCTAAACGGAAGAAGGAAAAATGCTACCAGTCCTCTGTAATTTAATTTAAAAAAACCGCCTTAAGGGGAAACATTGCTTTCAGTCACAGTGTGCAGTGGGAGAAACACTCAGGGTCAAGAAAAACCCACATCCCTTTACCGTAACTGCCATACCTTTACACATTAATAATGTAAATAAAAATGTCATTAAATCATCATTTAAAGAGACCTACGAATTAGTTTTATTCCAAAAGTACATTTTCTTTTTTATTTGTGAAGAATACAGCCGAAAACGAAATTTTCTTCCTGCAGACTGCTGATTAAATAGGGGAAAATCATTCACAATTTTGTTTTTTTTTATGTATATAATAATCGAAAATTTTATATAACTTAAAGTTTGCATGATGTATGTTATTATTTTTTAAGATACAGAGAGAAAAATGTTGTTTCTGCTCTCATGAAAAATTTTGCAAAATGGACTAATATCGTTTCCCCCCCCCCAATTCTTCAATTGTTTTAACTATCGCCGACTAAAATAGTATAAACACAGTGTCAATTGGTACCGACAAAAAAGATCGGCAACGTAACCTTTGCAAGATCAAGTGATGATTGCTGATGGTCCTTCTGCAGTAATTAGGCCGGATGACCTCTGCTTCTGGGTTCATTAGGACGCCGTTTTATGGCCAGAATTAAGGCTGGCTTCACTGTTACGCCCTGGATGGCGTGCAGACCGCTTTAGCTTTCCAGTACCTGGAACCTCGGACGGGCGTTCTTGGAAACGAACATAACTTTGTCGGCGCGGTAGACTACTTGTTATTTTCGGAGGCAGATAGCTTTTGTCGTGTTTTTTGACCGGGTAAATTCGACGGAGAATTTTAACTCGTTTTCACTGTCGTAAAGTGTTTGACGTGCGTTGTGTACTCGCCTTTTCAGGCACGTAAAAAATGGTCATACAAGCTTCCTTGCGTTTAGTAATTATTACCTCGAAGACAGGATCGATATAAATTGTGAAAATCGATTCTTTAGAATTCTCTCGCATTTTCGTTGTAGATTTTCGGTTCATAACTAAAGTCAGACCGATTAAAATAAAATGGCAAAAAACGAACCAGACGGTGGTCAGGGTTCATTTTAACTTTCTTTAAATCTACTCCCGAACTGTGCGTTTATTTTATCCACAATTCGATATTTTGATTTCAAATACGAATGTTTACATACAACCAAAATCTCAGCGTACACTGTTTTTTTGATAGTTTCTGAACAATATAGGCCTAGCGACTTTACATTTTGTTTACGTATTTATTGACTAAGATTTGGGGAAAACATTATTTGTAACACTTTTTTTTTGATGTAAATACACAAGTAAATTTAACAAGTGTAAGATAGCAACGGTTTTTTTGAGGTTAGGTTATCTATTGTTTACGATTTGCAAACTGTCCCGATAAAGTTTGTCTGACCGCACGCGACACTTTGGAAACATTTGTTTTTTACTATCGCACACTGAGCACGCGACACGCAGCTGTCTCGCTGACGCGATGTAAACGAACTTGCACTTTTCGAAAGTCTGTTTTAAATGTTAAGCTCGTTTTTGAAATTTTAGTGGAATTTAAAAAAAAAAAAATAAAAAAATTTCAAATGTCACAATTTTTAAAAGTATTAGGTAGAAAAAAGTAATGTATTGTTTAAGATTTAGAACCGTTATTTTGTAACCGTTACTCGGTTTTGGCGGGTAACCAAGTTGTCCACGCTATTGGCCTACCAAATCGATTTTTGTGCCCAAATTTGAATCAAATCGTAGCGATACTGCAACTGTGAGCATGCAGATGGTCTCTATATGAAATTTCAGGCCTGTTACCCAAAATATAAAACAGGCCCTTTATTATTATAAGTGTGTTTTTTTAAGGGGAAAAAAGTTGATAATTCTACGCCTAGAATGGGTTTTATTTTTCGTTTCGCCAATCGCTGTGGAGTTGTGCTTGTCCTTTATAGTTATTTTAGTGATATAGTATACTAGATAAAGTCAAAAAACGGAGGGCTCGGTGATCGAAGTGACTAAAGCATCGGTCAGTCTACTGCGTCACTCAACTGCACCTAAACAGTTTCTTAGTTCGAGCCGCAGTTGCTCCCGTTGCTTTTTCTTACCGTTAATTCGTACAACTTATGGACTTTAAGCAAAAAAACTACAGTTTAGTATACTAGATAAAGTCAAAAAACGGAGTGCTTGGTGATCGAAGTGGCTAAAGCATCGGTCAGTCTACTGCGTCACTCAACTGCACACCTAAAAAGTTTCTTAGTTCGAGCCGCAGTTGCTCCCGTTGATTTTTCTTACCGTTAATTCGTACAACTTATGGACTTTAAGCAAAAAAATTACAGTTTAGTATACTAGATAAAGTCAAAAAACGGAGGGCTCGGTGATCGAAGTGGCTAAAGCATCGGTCAGTCTACTGCGTCACTCAACTGCACACCTAAAAAGTTTCTTAGTTCGAGCCGCAGTTGCTCCCGTTGCTTTTTCTTACCGTTAATTCGTACAACTTATGGACTTTAAGCAAAAAAACTACAGTTTAGTATACTAGATAAAGTCAAAAAACGGAGGGCGCGGTGATCGAAGTGGCTAAAGCATCGGTCAGTCTACTGCGTCACTCAACTGCACACCTAAAAAGTTTTTTAGTTCGAGCCGCAGTTGCTCCCGTTGCTTTTTATTACCGTTAATTCGTACAACTTATGGACTTTAAGCAAAACAAAACTACAGTTAAACACATTTTTACTTTCTATTGATACTAAAGGTAAACGCGTAAATGTAGCCTATAAATGAAAATAACAATATTTTTGTAATAAAACTTTATTTACATTTACATACTTATAAAGTTAACATTTCTACTTGTAACCTTTGTAGTATAGTCATATGGTCTCATATAGGTATATAAAATGTTACTGAATTGTATTAAAAATATCCTACACTAAACTCTACAATTTATTGGCTTTTTTCTGTCAATAACTGCAGAAAAGTCAACAGTGTTTCCTAATTAATTTTCTATTGCTAGAACAGTCAAGTGGTTCAGATAAATATTTGTTTTTTTTTAACATAGAGCAGTCAAGTGGTTCAGATAAATATTTGTTTTTTTTTTAACATAGAGCAGTCAAGTGGTTCAGATAAATATTTGTTTTTTTTAACATAGAGCAGTCAAGTGGTTCAGATAAATATTTGTTTTTTTTTTAACATAGAGCAGTCAAGTGGTTCAGATAAATATTTGTTTTTTTTAACATAGAGCAGTCAAGTGGTTCAGATAAATATTTGTTTTTTTTAACATAGAGCAGTCAAGTGGTTCAGATAAATATTTGTTTTTTTTTAACATAGAGCAGTCAAGTGGTTCAGATAAATATTTGTTTTTTTAACATACCAAAAAAAAAGTCATGCCCTAGCACCTGGACCCCTTGTAGGGGCCATGGCGTTAATATTTACTTTACATGTGACAATGTTTAACGACTCCTCAAAACGTGATCTAAAGATCAGGATCGGTGTTCATTTCATAATCCTGGATCTGGGGTTTACTATGATTGCTGCTTTAATAGATCATTTCCCAATGGACTGTGTGCTGAACATTACTGAACGTTGTTACATGCTGTATTCTGAACAAATGCTTCAAATGTAAAATGGCGCATTTAAAATGCAGCCGAAAGATAGGCTAAGGATTTTTTGTAGTTTAAAATTAATTATGAGCTTTTAAGAAAATTCCGCTGGTTTTTACACCCGTTATCTTTTTGCAGTACAAAGCAGGGATGAAGTGTTGAAAACGTTCGCGATGCTATCTGGCGGAACACGGGAGTAAACAAGTCGTAAAGGTTTCTAGAAGCTGTGTCACAGCCAATTAGAAGTTCCG
This sequence comes from Callitettix versicolor, assembly GCA_022606455.1. Taxonomy (NCBI): domain Eukaryota; kingdom Metazoa; phylum Arthropoda; class Insecta; order Hemiptera; family Cercopidae; genus Callitettix; species Callitettix versicolor. The sequence continues at coordinate 103,667,971 of CM040186.1, read as the reverse complement.
GAGCCGGGCTCGCCGTAAATCTTTGACTGTTACACACCGAGGTTCCTCCAACAATTTGCATCGAAATCGGTCGCCGACAGTAATACCTTTTGTTCTACGATCGAGCCGGTCGGTCCAGCGAGACCCTCCGGCCAAGTGGCTTTACCGCCGACCGTTCCAATCTCACAGAAAATTAAATCTCTTTCGGAAATTGAAATTGAATTGTTTTTATTGGTTGTGAAATAAGTTATTTAAGCGGTCGTTGGGCGTTTAACAAATACCTTATAACGGAGATTGAAATTATATCTTAATTTGTAAACGCATTGTTGTAAACGCAACAATGGTAATAATGTTACAATGTATTTTGTTCTCATTGTTGCTTTTCTTAACTAGGAACAATTGTTATCACGCTTTTCCCTTGCTTCCTCTGTGTGTATGTTTCATGGTTCAAATCTTGTAATCGATTTTTAACCCACTTTCCATCATCCAATCGAGTTGAAATTTCGCACACTTGCTTGCTTCCGATGACAATGCAATATTCAATAATTAGGCACATCAAATTTTGCTTAATTGTGCTGTAATTAATTAAATAAAATTGCATAGGGAAAATAGTTTTAGCGTTGCTCAATAGATGGCGTTAGTTTCTTCTAACACTTTTTACGTTGAAAGTTGTCGGAAGAAGCGAGTTCGAGCCCAGCTCTGTCCTAAACGTTTTCTTATATCTTTTTAATTTTTTGAACATCTACTATTATTTGTATATGTAAAAAATTTTGGATACAATTTTGTTGAATTTAAAAAAAAAACAATTACGAAAAAATATTCAAAATTGTCAGCTTTCTGTTTTTATGAATTTAATTATAGAATGTGCGAAATTGATTGGAAAGAAGGCTTGCAATAACCAAGCAATAGCAGAAATGGAAATAATGAAAACGCTTAAATAGGATTGAACGATAAAAAAACCAAAAAAAAACTTGATCCTAGTGTTCTCGGAACGCACTATAAAATGTAAGTTCCACAGATTGGACGAATAGTCAATATTTTTGTGTATGGAAGTATTCATTTTTGTTGTTGTTATTTTAAGGCGAAAAGGACATTAAGGCTATTATCGCCTCCCTAAATGTAAGTGTGTGTGTAAAGTGTTAATGTCGTCAGTTTATTGTTGCAAGTGTAAGTGTGTGTTAGACTCGGGTACCGCGAAGGACGTCTAACTCCTCTCAATAGCTGCAGCTAGTCTGCACCCCCTGCGGGCCGGAAGTAGTCAATTGTGTTTATGTTAAGATACAAAATCTAGAATTTACTCATATAGGCTTACACAAAATTTCGAAAAATCTATTACAAGATTCATCAATAAAAAGTAGAAAATAAAATAAAACAAAAAAAGATTTTTTTTAAAACACGCTTTTTTAATTCAAGTATAAAATGCACTAAAAAGTAAACAATTAATTTTGCATCAGCCCACGCTTTATTCTCCGACTGATGAAACATTAATTTTTTACTTTTTAGTGCATTTTATACTTGAATTGAAAAAACGTGTTTTTTTATAAATATTTTTTAATTTTATTTTGTACAAAGTACTAAGCGATTGTTGCAGATGGTCATTGTTGCAGATGGTCATTGTTGCAGATGGTCATTGTTGCAGATGGTCATTGTTGCAGATGGTCATTGTTGCAGATGGTCATTGTTGCAGATGGTCATTGTTGCAGATGGTCATTGTTGCAGATGGTCATTGTTGCAGATGGTCATTGTTGCAGATGGTCATTGTTGCAGATGGTCATTGTTGCAAGAACCCAAAAGTAGCTTCAGTATCCACGATAGTACGATTTTGAACAATAAATAACAGTTTTGGTACGAGTCCCGAGTTACACACGAAGTAGTAAATTCAGAAACGTACTTCCATTAAGTATTGTGCAAAATCTAATTATAAAACCGATTATGTCTATAGCTAGGCATATATGTAATCATTACAATTTGAAAGAAGAAAAAACACATCACTATAAATTATTCAAATTGCCTTAGAATTGTTTATTAACAAATTAAACAATTTTCCGAGATTTTCAATAATTACTCGTTGAAAGAGCTTTCAGATTATGTCAATTAAAATCTTATATCATTGTGTTGTGATAGCGCAATTACATACACGTGATATTCCTATGCAAAGTGCTTCGTTGAAGTGCACGTTTTGTAATCGACATTTCTGGATCAGCATAAATAAAAATTTCTTAAACTCTAGATTGGTATTCAGCTGAGATGTAAATTAATATTGTAAGAAGCATTTTCAAGTGACTGCTTCTTATCGCGGGGTATGGGTCTGCACGGGGGAAATTTCAGTTCGCCGTCACGGAACGCTCTAACACACCCATATGAACACTCTAGTGATTAATAAAATGTATTTTTGAAGTGCAAAAGTGTCTGGTCGCGGTTGACAAAAAATGGGTATAAACATTTGCTTTCACGTCACGCTTGAATCTGTAATGCATTATGCATGTATTGTTTTTGTATATCTAGACTGGAAGTGACTACTTCTAAAGCTGATTTCGCACAATAGCTTCAATATAATTTCAATTGAGGTTATGTTTATTGTTCTTGTTAATTTAAAAATGTGTATTTTCTAAATGTGTGTAGTTAAATTATTAAATTAATTTAAAAAATTGGACTTATACCAATTTTTAATGCCGGAATCACCAATATTATATTTATTATTATATTTAGACAGTATAACTGTCAAAAGTAGGGTTATAAACTGATTAATTATTAAAGTCTTTACATACTCTAAGATACTCAAATTCATATTCTGTGACAGTTTCAGTTAATGTTTAAGTTGTGTACCTACACACACGCGAAATTTAATACGAAAATAATGTTCAATAGTTGCCCTTTCCTGCATCTAAATTTTTATAAAAATAATTAAATCATAATAGTGAAAAAGTACACAGTCAGGCATGCCAAAAGTAGTCACTTCAGTCGGTCAGTCACACACTGCCTAATTTTTTTTATGGTGTTGAGGCACGTTATTTAAATTTTTTCTTGAATTCCTGTTTACTAAATGGTTTTTATGTTTGTTTTTTTTGTTTGTAATTATTGTTGTGTGATTTTGCCGATTAAGGATGGTAACTAATAACGAAACGTTCTGTTTCAGGAACACCCCGGCTTGCGAGGGACGCCGCTGGCGATGCTTGCAGCACAATGCAACAAACTATCCAGCAAGTCTCCGCCACCACTAGCCGATGCCGCGGTAGGCAAAGGATTCCACCCGTGGAAGAAGAGCCCTCAAGGAGGCAATGGGAACTCCATCAGCGGAGCCGGAAGTCCAACTCCAGGCTCGCAAAGAACAGCGGTGACGTCTTCCACCAGTATGGGTAATACGTACTCCAGTAGACCGGTGATGACTACATCGGCGTGCGGAGTGTCCGGTGGCTACGGCGGCGCTGGAGACCTGTATTTCCCGGGAGCGACAGCGCAGACGACGGACAACTCGCACCACCACCATCAAGCTCTTCTGGGGAAAGTAGAAGGAGCAGCGACGGCGCATCACTTAGGATCCGTGTATTCGAGGCACCCGTACGAGTCGTGGCCTTTCAACGCTATGCCCAGCGCTACGCATCACGGTGGCATCAAACCCGGCGATACAGTCAATACGGCAGGCACGTGGTGGGATGTCCATTCGGCGACCGCGGGCGGGTGGCTGGACATGAGCGGCGCGGGCATGCACGCCCAGATGGCCGCGGCTAACTACGCAGCGTCGTCCGACTACTCCTCGCTGAGTCACACGTTGGCTGCATCCAACACTGCGCATCACCTACTGTCATCAGGGCAGCATCTGCTTCAGGATACGTACAAATCCATGCTGCCGGGGGCGCAGACCGTGGGAGCGTCGTTCGGTTTAGGTCATCATCATCACACCGCCGTCAGTACGCCCACTACAGTGTCTACCGCGTCGACGACGCAAGTACCGTCGCCGAGGTCGCAGAGGCGCTACACGGGCCGTGCCACGTGCGACTGCCCCAACTGCCAGGAAGCGGACAGATTAGGACCAGCAGGAGTACACCTCAGGAAGAAGAACATCCACAGTTGCCACATACCCGGGTGCGGCAAAGTGTACGGTAAAACTTCACATTTAAAGGCACACTTGCGTTGGCACACCGGAGAGAGACCTTTCGTGTGCAATTGGTTGTTTTGTGGGAAAAGGTTTACCAGGTCCGACGAGTTGCAGCGACACCTAAGAACTCACACGGGCGAGAAGAGGTTCGCGTGTCCGGTGTGCAACAAGAGGTTCATGCGGTCGGATCACCTAGCGAAACACGTGAAGACGCACAACGGAACCGGAAGTAAAAAAGGCAGTTCCGATTCTTGCAGCGATTCGGAAGAGAACAGTCAGTCGGAGTGTCCCGGAGGGGTTAACTCCCCGGGGTCTCTTAATCACACGCCTCCGCCCGGTATGGATGTCGATGTGAAGCCTCCAGGTCTAGTTTGAGCCAGGTGGGGTCCTGCGCTCTTCTACCACCAGTACCACCACTAGCGCGCTAGGACCCCACCCTTTTACCTGGAGATACGATGCAACGTGATCTTTATTTCTTTGAAAATTGTTTTACACGTTATACAGTCCGAAATAAATTTATTTCAATACGTCCAAAATATCGTAACTTACCAGTTTTTTGCACAAAAACACCGTTGTAAGAAGTCATCGAAATACTGTTAATGGTTTTCTTATAAAGTTGCATAATTTCTACTAGAAAAACAACAGTTTTTTCCTCTTAAATGTATGTTTTATTTATGTCCTATTCAAAACACTTAAGAAGTATTATGGAAATTATAGATATTAGTTTTATAAATAGATCGCCATTATGTTAAACGGGAATTTTATATACGATCTGTGTATTTATGCTAAGTAAATATTTTTCAAAATAATGATAAATGTCGTTTTCTTCGGTTTTTTCACTATAAACTTACAACATAGTTGATATTTTACTGACTGGATCGTTAATCTATTTAATTACCCTTTAATTACCACTGTCCCGTTACGGTACAGAAATCGTTTGTTTAATATAAATATTAATTAAAAAAAAATAAATAACACTATTACATATTTATGTAATAATTCTGCGTTGATCTACGGTATAAAAATAACAAACAGCAGCTATGTTTTTTCGAATTTATTTGCGTTGCATCTTTCTCCCAGTGCCATCTTGGGACTAACCGAACCTATACAGGTTTTGAACGTTGAAAAAACGAATAGTAATTGTACAGTAAACGTTTCTCTCAATAACTTGTAAATAGAATTATTTTATCTACTGTACATTGAACCAGTGTTTGTTGATGTGATTACTTGAAACGGACGTAACGATATGTTTGTATGTTGTATATTCGACGAGAGTTTTTTGGTTTTCTATATTATGTACATAACGAGACGCTGGTGCGTTCCAGTTCCATCGAATCGTCGTGTTGTTGTATTTTTATTATTGGTAACTGTGGATTATTGGTATCACGTGTAAATATATTTAGACTTTAAAATATTATAGTTTCGACGTACATTGACTGGTCGTCTGTAACGGATGTTGATTTTACATATCACGATTCAAGGAAAAAGGTGCGTTTCACTGCTTCAATATTGTTCATCTGTGAGTGAATTAAGTTACCTGTGTTTGTATACATTTTTACTGCTGAGTTGTTGAATTGTAAAACTTGATTTTATTGTTTCAAATTACAAGATTGTTTTGAATCGAGATAAACAATGTAAGCCTTTTTTAAAAAGTAATTTTTATGTTGTTGTTTATAAATTTTAACTCGATGTTTTTAATTTTATAAAACAATAATATCCGAAGTTTATAATAAATAAGCTAGTTTGGAAAATACATTTTAAAATGGACCAGAGGTAAAGTAGACATTAAAAACTATTTCAATATCTTTAGAAATACTTATATATATTTCATTCACTAATGATTTTTATTTATTTTCTAAAATAATAGTATTACTTGTTTAAATGCGTATACGAAATTATATACGTTTTAATGTTTTTGAAATGTGTAATAGCTGTTCTATAACTGTGGTGCACTAACTGTGCTGACGCGTTACCCCCACTAACAAATCTTGTGTTATACAGAAAAGCCAAAAACATCTGCTTCGATTATTTTCAGAAATTTTTTAAAACATTCACAAATAAAATAAAGTGAACTTAATAAACCACAAAATAAAAAGCAATGTGTTATAAGAAAGTACTTTTTTAAGTTTTTTTTTTGCTACTTTACTTCTGTTGTCTATTATGCCAAACTTATTCTTTTCTTGTACGAGAAAACAGTAAAGTTTTAGCAACCGAAAAGAAGTGAAACGACCATGTTGAAGACACCAAAACATTTACCACTTCGAACAGACAATTGTGTTGCGATTTTCAAGAGATGTGTAATTTATTGTAAAATTCACAAAGAAATGTACAATTCTATAAATATAAATATTGTAATAAAATTATTTTTACAGGCGTTGTTGAAACAGCGTTTCGGGGGAGGCGCAGAATTAACGACCAAAAAGTTCTGTTCCTAAAGTGACATGTTTACACGGTTTTAATGAAATTGTTGTATTTAATTCTTCAATAAAAAGTCATAAAATTTAATTAACATCAGATTGGTTTGTGTCGTTTTGTACTGTATTTATTCCACCCTTCTCACAAATTCCAATTTGTAAATGTTAAAGAGTGTTATATAAACAATGCAGAAAAAATGGATAAATTTTCAAACTCAATAATTGTTACGGAAATCTAGTTACGAAAGAACTAAGTAATAGATTTAATTGCTTAAAATTGTTTAGTCGAAATATTGGTCAAATATAAAAATTCTAAACTCATTGTGCCAAATGTGAAGTAACATTTTACGGATTGACAGTAAAAACAAATCCAATGGCGGTCAGGGTTTATTTCTTTTCAATTTATTCTAAAACAGTGCATTACTTTTATTATTTAAAATTTGCTACGTTTACTTTCAAATATATGATTTCGTAATTACCGAAATTTGAGCAAAATTGAATAAACCTGAAGCTTATTTGCCAGTATTTTTTAAAAAAAAGTTTCTGAACCAGATTTTTGGGAATATAGCGAACCATATTAGACCAGCCTTTTCTCCAAGCTTTATGAAAACCAGACTTATTAGTTAAGCTTGCTGAGATTTATAGACACTCATAAATGGAAAGGTATTCTACTCGAAACAATGAACTTACAGTAAAAAACTGATTTTAAAAGAGTTGTTTAATGAAAAAAGTTTGAAACTTTTTTAAAAAAATTATAAAATTTTACCCAAATAAAAACAAACTATACTGAAGTTTAGAAATCGCTTAATTACAGTGTAATATGTGCAAAAACTCAAACAAACACAGACAACTGGAAGGAAGTAGTTTTTATATTCCTTACGTGTGCAAGTTTCATTTCTATCAAAGTCAATTTTTTGCAACAAAACCCAGAAAATAAACCCTACAGACAAAACGGGGAATCACAAGTATTTCAACTACAACAATGCAGTGCAAAGAGGAATATTTTGACCACGTTTAATCCGTAAAACAGAAAACAAAACTTTAAAATAAACAACCCCCAACTACCCCAACTCGTGTTAACGTTCATCCCCGACTAATTTATTCCGTTATACCCGCACAAAACATCGTAAAAACCATTTAATGTCGTTTATAAAAACCTACAAACTTCGGCGTTTCATCCCCTATTTCGGCTAAGTACTGGCTAATGGCACGAGCGTGCAGGGGTGGTTCTGGCGAAGACAAATTGACAAGACATAACGTCGCATGTATAAATCTCAACCTTTTTAATCAGTACCAGAATGGGGTTAAAATTGTCCCCCCCAAAACTCCCGCTGAGGGAGTATATTGTGTGGTCTTGCTTCGTTCATCTACATAACTGCATTTCCACCCTTCGTCCTGGCCGCATAAACTGGCATCTATATAATTCAATTGATTGAGCCCCATAAAGTCAATCCCCCGTGATCTCCCGCGATGCTAACACGACCAGGGGAAATCCGCTGGAAGTGCAGTTATTCTTACAAGTCTCGAAGTAATACATACATTAGTAAATAATTGTAGTATTTTTTTAGCGGGTCATTTCATCTTTGAAAAACCCAAACCCGGGACTTTTAAATGTGCTCCTATCCTCACTTTTATACATGTTTAGGGGTCTTTAAAATTTATATACATAAAACAGTAACTTTGTAAATGTAAATGCACACATATTTACTTTGTCAATAACTTAGTTTAGTTACCCAACAAAATACGACCAACAGTTTCAAAATAGTGGCCACTCTAAATCATTAAAACTTTGTAATATTTTATTTTATACAGCCATCTATGGACTACAATTACACAACTTTCTTCCTTGTTAACCCCTGTTTCCTCCTACGCCAGTACTACTTCATTATCTGGCTCATTCTATGACTTTCCACCTCCGAAACCACTGGCCTCCTTCCTCTTGGGTTCTCTTCAGAGATGTCTATCAATTCAGCAGCAGATGTCTTCCTCCCACACGTGTCCCTATTTTGTACCTCTTCAGCGCTCATTCCACATCTAGTCAGATCCTGATGGACTTCTTTTATCCATAGAATTTGTGTTTTCCTGGAAAGTCAGCACTCTTTTCGCTATTCTATCTGGTTACATCCTGCTGATGTGCCCATAAAAATCAGTCGCCTCTTCTTCATTGTAATAGTGATTTTTATGAAACCTTTCATAAAGCTCTTTGTTTGATCGCATATGGAACTTGAACTCACCATCACTCACTCTTCTCGGTCCCAAAATCTTCTTCAAAAATTTCCTTTTCTTCTTTTCGATCTCCGATAGTCCCCTTCCAGATAGTGTCTCTGCCGCATACAGACATTCAGGTTGAACTACTGTGGTGCAGTGTCTAAATTTTGCTTGATAAGACCCTTATGACTTGAAATGTTAACATTTCTTTGGTCAACATCCATTTTTCTCAGCACATACTATTCGTACAGGCATAAATGAAGTATCTCTAGAAAGATTTTTAACCGGCTTCTGACATTGCAAAACGATTTTGCGCTAAAACTTACTGTTTGTGGAAAATTTTAACATAAAAGACACTTTTAACTGAACCATAGGCAAAACGGCATCTTGGATGCGCATGCGCGGCATTATAAATCAGACAGTATTTTGTATATTTTACGAAGCTAACTTATTAATCACGAATAGACAATCCCATTACAAATGCCACTTTTTTGCATAACGTGCTTAGAACAATTTCAATATTTACTTAAAAGTCATTAAAGTTATAGGTTATGTGGCCCTACTGACAGTCCCCTATCCCTGCCCGTCGTACAAGCCGGGACAAGCATTTCGAATACCAAACATGTGTTTTGGACACTGTTTTCCCGCAAATATATTTGTGATTTCTCCTTCCATCGTGCATTTATCTATTGTTAATACGGACAACATAAAATACGAAGCACAATAAAAATGTCAAAATACAGTTAGAGGTTATCAAGCATGCCTTTTTCAAGTGATTAGAAGACCTATTAAAATTGCGTTTGCTATCACCATAAACAAGTCGCAGGGACAAACACTTCGAAGAGCAGGATTGTATTTACCAAATGAAATCTTTACTCACAATTGTATGCAGCCTTTTCAAGGGTAACTAAATCAACTAACTTGCTTGCATCCATTAAAAGAAAATGAAATACTTATTCAAAAGGCTGTGTTCATAGTGCAAAGTTTCGCACAGGCCTTTGGTCATTTTAATAATTTAGAAATCATACCATAAAATTCTATTAAAGTTTTACAAAAATACATAGAAATACATGTTTCAGTTATTACCTTCCTATCAGGGACGGATTAAACAGAAGGGTGACTGTCCCACCCGAAATAAATACAAAATATAAAAGATCCTATTTTATTTAGGCCCTACATAAAATGGAAAGAAGTACATACGCTTAGAGGTGGAAAAGGGTCAAGATTCATCTGAACCCTCTGAGGGGTCCGAAAACCATCACATACCTTGACCACTTTGTCTGTGCACGAAATTTTGTCCATATGTACTTCTGTAACGTTTATAAGGGTGAAGACGGGGTTTACAGTTAGATCTTTTGCACTGGTTCTCGCTTCTCTTCCTTTGTCAACTGGAACAGGAGAAAGCTCTTTATCAACTCTAAAATAGATCAAAACTTGTTTGAGAAACCTTAGTGGAGCCTAACTGGACTTGCTTTGCTGTAAGTCGATAAAGGTACACATGTGACAAAGAGAACATTCTCATTTAGGTATTCTGAGAAGAGGAAAAACATGTTTTTCTTAAATACAAATTTTGTTTCAAAATTAATGTCATTGTAAGTAAGTGTATTTGAAAGAAATAAAATAATCTTTAGATTGTATTGTTTAACGTGCGATGATAACGTACACCATACGGGATACACGATCTTTACTTTCTTTTCGAAGAAGATACATTTGCTGATTTATACACACAAAATAATCCACTGATCTCGGTCGGGACCCCCCAACCTGTTAACCACTACTCTACCAGTACTGGCAGGAATTTTAAAGGAAAAGTTATGTATATTTAGCAATTTAAAGCCTAAATTTCAACAACTTACAGTATGTTACTGTATTTTAAAAGTAATTTAATGTCTGGTTCAACATTTTGTCTTTTAATTTAAAGGCTTAGAGTGTGGTTTCTATCTTAAAGCTGTGTAAATGGAGCCAGTTTTGAGAAAGTTTTAAAAACTAGGAATCTAAAAAATATGGTTATTTTATATCAGTCTTAAAAAAGTGCTAGTTTTTGAAGACGTTATTTCAATAATTTTCAACCTCCACGGAGGCCTTCTTGTAAGTTGAATCTTCCACCCACGGCTTCCTATACGACCAAAATATGTTAAAGTAATACTTTTTTACAATATCTCACGTACGCGTTACGTTGCGATACGAACGTTTAAGCATTTTTTAACTAAATTTAAACAAAATTTGATGAAAATCGTCTGAGACAATTTTAAGTAAATCTAATTTGAAAGTTGAAAAAAACCTAAAATGATGGTAGCTGTTTTAGTAAAAACTAGACCTACCTGTAAAATTTCATCGAAATAGGTCAATTCGTTTATTCTCCAGTAATATGCACATACCACCGTAATTTCGTATTGGGCCTAGAGAAAGTAGCGATATATATATATACATAGAGAATAAAATCCCAAAGAGAGCAGGGGTAAAATGGACGGAGGAGCGGAAGAGGATCCATGGGGACAGGATGAGGGAGGTGTGGAGGATTAGAAGGAGCAAGAGACATGAGTCGGAGTGCTTTGCGTGATCCAACAGGGTCTATACATAATATATATAAAATTAAATAATATAATAATAATAATATATATATATATATATATATATATATATATATATATATATATATATATATATATATATATATATAAACGAATAGGCCTCTTTAATACAGTTTGTTATATGTAAATATTGTTTGATTTATTTAATATTTATCTAAATATTTATCGGATTCTTATAAAATATTACGATAAATATTTTTGCGTACAAAAAATTAGACTCTAAAACTATTCACTATCAATAATATCATTACTGTTTATTCGGATTTTTTTTCATCATTTGAGCATATCGAAACAGTGCACGAGGTTTCGAGAGAATCGATCAACTCTCGTTTTCAAGTGCTTAACTTACAACATAACCATGCAACTAGCAAAACAAGCCTTGTTGAAATATTAAAACTGAGAGCAAACACTCACGGCAGGTAAGATTCCTTGCATTCCAATACATTTAGGGAATCTGCATTGAGTGTTTTAACGTAAATATAGGCATTTAGGTTCTAGTTGCATATTTAGGTTTTACGTTATTTGCTTGAGAACGCGAGATTGATCCGTACACTCGAAACGTAGTGTATTGTTTTTATAAGAAAAAAATTAACATAATTACTAAATATAAACTTAAAAAATTAACATAAACATAATATAGAAGAAAAAACGTAATTACTCTATAATTTCAGTGTGTGTTACAAATTTAGGAATTATTGAAATGTTTTTTTTTCAATTAATATTACTCGTGAACTGTAGCTTACATTTGAAGTAGCTGCGAACATTGAATATAAACGTACTAGAACGATAACCCTTACGAGAGCTTTGTGAGCACTCGCTGCTGGTAAATCATTTTAATAATTTACAAATCATACCATAAAATTTTTTAAAAAAGTTTTACACAAATACATAGAAATACATGTTTCAGTTATTAGTTTCCTATCAGGGACGGATTAAACAGAAGGGTGACTGTTCCTTCCGAAATAAATACAAAATATAAAAGATCCTATTTTACTTATTCCTAACAAGAACACTGATCTTGCGGCAAAGTGTTCAACTACAGTTAAATGGATAATAGTACTGTCTATTTTCTCAAACGTTTCCAATCTCTGTCTTTGCAGTTTGCAGCGTTCGTAGTGGCAGATAGTCCAATTACTTTTTATCGTGGTGGCTGTGCTTCTTGCCCGTTTATATTCAATGCTTTGAGTCTTCAAATATAAAGAAATTTTAATATTTATACACAGATTTTGATAAATTAATTAAAAAAAATCTCTTAATAGTTTTATAACTGGAATTATTATAGACCATTTTTTTTTTTTTAACATCCGACTATTGTGCACACTTGGGCTAATGCAGACGATGGGATGATTTATAGCGTAGGAAAATGCCAGGCCCTAGCCGGGAATCGAACCCGGGTCCTCGGGGTGAAAGCCCAGTACGCTATCAACTAGGCCACCGAATCGGCTATTAGAGAACAGTAACATTGAAAAAGCATCTCTTGTTTCTGTTATAGCCTAATTTTTCCACTAAGAATCAAATAATAACCAAATTTGACAAACAACCAAACAACCGCTGATAACACTGCGGTACGTTTATGGTGATTAAATAGTTGACAATAAATCGGCAAGTGATGGAGGGGAGGGGAGGGGCAGCAAATGAAGATGGATTAGCACTCGACATCTCCGTGGGGGGTAAGCCAAACCGTAGTTTATTCAATAACGTTCTGATCGTATCAAAGGGAGGGGGGTTGTGATTTTGATTTCGTTTATAAATTTGTTTTGGTACTTAGCGACAATCTGTAGGGTGGTTGTGATGCTAGAGAGGGGATGTCCGGTGGCTCTTGGATATTGTTAAACTTGGTGGCGTTTAAAAAAGTAAATATTGCCAAAATATCACAAAAAATTCTTTCGTAACTACTAATGAACAAAATATTTTCTGAATCAATTCGGATTTTACTAAAATTTTGCCCATTTGTAGGGTCAAAATGTCCCCTTAATTAGTCGAAAATTTATTGAAAGTATGTATAATATTTTAACCTGATTTTCTTCAAAATACTCTTCTCCTGCATACAGTTCTTCTACCGTTCATAGCTGCCTCGGTGGCCTAGTTGATAGCGTACTAGGCTTTCACCCCGAGGACCCGGGTTCGATTCCCAGCCAGCGCTTGGCATTTTCATACGCTATAAATCATCCTGCCGTCTGCATTAGCCTAAGTGTGCACAATAGTACGACGTTAAAAAAAAAAAATTACAGTTCATAGAATTATTGGAAACACTCTTAAAAGCCAAGAGAAATTTGGCTGATAATCCGGTTTTTTTCGATAGTCTCTCAAACCGGATTTCCGGGAAAATACTTTTGTTACGTGGTTTAACACAACTGCTATCTTCTAACAATAAACTTTGTCTTCCTTACATGTTCTTTTCACCCTGAAGGACGTGCTTTACAATTCTTCTTTTATTGTGGTTCCCATTTGTGTAAATCCTTGAAAACGTACGTCAGTTTATCATCATGTAATTTTTTAGTAAACTATAAAAACTGAAATTCTTTTTACATTCATCTTCTTTTCTGCTAGGATTATTGTCACTATGTTCAGTATAATGATCTGTTTTCCCTAGCTTCGTCAATTCTACTTTCTTTGACGCGTTTCGGAGAATTTCCATCTTCAAAAACTATATCAGTACTCACTATATATCTATATCTGAGTATAGGTATGGTTTCGAAGATCGTGGTTCTCCGAAACGCGTCAACGAAAGTAGAATTGACGAAGCTAGGGAAGACAGATCATTATACTGAACATAGTATACAAACTGAAGTAAAATAAATTCTGACCAGCGGAAGAATTCCTTCGTCATTTCCGGTTTACTCGTAAATCTTGAATAGATTTTTTCTCCGAAATTTAAATAAAATCTAGCCTGTATAAACATTTAATTAATCTTAATTGTAAAAATTAAATTAGGCGACGGAAATAAATTGATTTCACGTTTAAATTCGGAAGAAGCGCAATGGAAATTCCTCAAAGTTTAAAAGTGATATTTTTTCTCCAAGACGCTCATTGATAAAAAGATTCCTAGGGACAAGAAATCCTAGTTTAAGCGCAACCAAGCAAGTGACAAAACTCTCGGTTCGGCTCACCAGATGTGCGCACCAAAGTGTGACTGACTGCTCACCATCTGCGCATTCCATCTCACAGGCAGTGCATCATTTTGTTATGCTCCTTGTGGAATGCAATCTTCCAGTTTTCTTTCGTCCTCCGAAGACGCTTTGGCAATGAAGACACGAAAATTACTTGCGCTCGAATTGCCACTGTTAATTCATTTTACTGATGACAAATTTTATTAATTTCGGTACACATTGTATGCATTTAAAAAAAAATTGGACAATTAAAAAACAAGACATTTAAATCTCAACAGCCTGTTTTCAATTTGAAAAATTGATAAAAATCTTTTTTACAGTTGTCTTGGTAAAAATAGATTTGAGAAATTCAACTTTCGATAATTATGTAGGCCTAAAAGGAGTTTAGGCCAAAAAATCTTCAAAAGTAAAAATAATTACGAACCTATATTAAATCTTCTGCAATTCACCGCAATAAATATTTTAAAAGTTTAATTTCCAAAATAAAAATAAAAATTATGATCGATTATTGATACTAGGCCTACATTCATCAAAATTTTATAACACAATTTTCACAGAATTCTATTTTCTTTTAGGCTTGTTTCATATATTTGGTTCAGTATGTTTGAAAAATATCGGAAACCAGCTGTAGATAAAATCTAAATATTGTAGGTTAGTTTTTTGAAAACCTCTAAGGATGATTAATTTATTATAGGAAACAATTCACTCATTTTGTTTCCATGAAAACGATCTGGATTTAAAGCAAGCAGGGAAACAAATTAACCTACCTCAACAGATAGGCCTAATTTTTGAACAATTTTAGTAAATAGGACAATAATAAAATGATACCGTACGAACTACCACTATGAGAGGTATACCGGAAACGGAAATTGGCAAGCACATAAATAATGGAGCAATTTTCGGACACGGGATTATTGCTGCCTGACAGGGACAGATCTTTTTGAATATTTCGATGACGAAAATTTGCGGACACTACCTTAGCGAGTGTCGTCTTATTTTCGCCGAGTTACTTAGTTACCCGTAATTGGACGAAAATTTAAACGTTCAATCTATATGAAATGTAAAGCAATAAACACGATACAGCTTTACAAATTGAAATTTTCAAATGTTAAACAAATGAATTTTTGTGATTGATGATATATGGTAAATATAATTTTAATAATATAAAAGCGGCCGTAATAAAACCAACGAAATTAATTCATAAAAAATATATTATTTTGTATTCGATATAGACTGAACGTTCAGAACTCCCCAAGAAATTGCTAGCGGTGCAAATAACACACAAAGCCTAGTTGATAGCGTACTGGGCTTTCATCCCGAGGACCCGGGTTCGATTCCCGGCCAGGACTTGGCATTTTCATACGCTATAAATCATCCTATCGTCTGCATTAGCCCAACCAAGTGTGCACAATAGTCTGACGTTAAACAAAAAAAACAACTTCGCGAGGAAGAAACAAGACCCATATAATTCAATCAATCTTTCGAATTTTTGGAAAATAGATTCTGCATCCATTGGTTTATGTATTATAGTGACTTAAAATATTTCTCACTTTATTACGACCAAAGCCATGCCTTCTGCTCATCACAATGGTTACGCATATCGTAAGTTTTACGTACATGTAAGCTTTCGTCAGCTAGAGGAATTGTTTCTTCCTAACGAAGTGTATTCAAACTTCTTACAAATATTAATTGTTTTTTTATCAGATCTGAATATCGTAAGTTTTACGTACATGTAAGCCTTCGTCAGCTAGAGGAATTGTTTCTTCCTAACGAAGTGTATTCAAACTTCTTACAAATATTAATTGTTTTTTTATCAGATCTGAATATCGTAAGTTTTACGTACATGTAAGCTTTCGTCAGCTAGAGGAATTGTTTCTTCCAAACGAAGTGTATTCAAACTTCTTACAAATATTAATTGTTTTTTTATCAGATCTGAATATCGTAAGTTTTACGTACATGTAAGCTTTCGTCAGCTAGAGGAATTGTTTCTTCCTAACGAAGTGTATTCAAACTTCTTACAAATATTAATTGTTTTTTATCAGATCTGAATATCGTAAGTTTTACGTACATGTAAGCTTTCGTCAGCTAGAGGAATTGTTTCTTCCTAACGAATTGTATTCAAACTTCTTACAAATATTAATTGTTTTTTATCAGATCTGAATATCGTAAGTTTTACGTACATGTAAGCTTTCGTCAGCTAGAGGAATTGTTTCTTCCTAACGAAGTGTATTCAAACTTCTTACAAATATTAATTGTTTTTTTATCAGATCTGAATATCGTAAGTTTTACGTACATGTAAGCTTTCGTCAGCTAGAGGAATTGTTTCTTCCTAACGAAGTGTATTCAAACTTCTTACAAATATTAATTGTTTTTTTATCAGATCTGAATATCGTAAGTTTTACGTACATGTAAGCTTTCGTCAGCTAGAGGAATTGTTTCTTCCTAACGAAGTGTATTCAAACTTCTTACAAATATTAATTGTTTTTTTTATCAGATCTGAATATCGTAAGTTTTACGTACATGTAAGCTTTCGTCAGCTAGAGGAATTGTTTCTTCCTAACGAAGTGTATTCAAACTTCTTACAAATATTAATTGTTTTTTTTATCAGATCTGAATATCGTAAGTTTTACGTACATGTACGCTTTCGTTAGCTAGAGGAATTGTTTCTTCATAACGAAGTGTATTCAAACTTCTTACAAATACTAATTGTTTTTTTATCAGATCTGAATATCGTAAGTTTTACGTACATGTAACCTTTCGTCAGCTAGAGGAATTGTTTCTTCCAAACGAAGTGTATTCAAACTTCTTACAAATATTAATTGTTTTTTTTATCAGATCTGAATATCGTAAGTTTTACGTACATGTAAGCTTTCGTCAGCTAGAGGAATTGTTTCTTCCTAACGAAGTGTATTCAAACTTCTTACAAATATTAATTGTTTTTTTTATCAGATCTGAATATCGTAAGTTTTACGTACATGTACGCTTTCGTTAGCTAGAGGAATTGTTTCTTCATAACGAAGTGTATTCAAACTTCTTACAAATACTAATTGTTTTTTTATCAGATCTGAATATCGTAAGTTTTACGTACATGTAAGCTTTCGTCAGCTAGAGGAATTGTTTCTTCCTAACGAAGTGTATTCAAACTTCTTACAAATATTAATTGTTTTTTTATCAGATCTGAATATCGTAACTTTTACGTACATGTAAGCTTTCGTCAGCTAGAGGAATTGTTTCTTCCTAACGAAGTGTATTCAAACTTCTTACAAATATTAATTGTTTTTTTATCAGATCTGAATATCGTAAGTTTTACGTACATGTAAGCTTTCGTCAGCTAGAGGAATTGTTTCTTCCTAACGAAGTGTATTCAAACTTCTTACAAATATTAATTGTTTTTTATCAGATCTGAATATCGTAAGTTTTACGTACATGTAAGCTTTCGTCAGCTAGAGGAATTGTTTCTTCCTAACGAAGTGTATTCAAACTTCTTACAAATATTAATTGTTTTTTTATCAGATCTGAATATCGTAAGTTTTACGTACATGTAAGCTTTCGTCAGCTAGAGGAATTGTTTCTTCCTAACGAAGTGTATTCAAACTTCTTACAAATATTAATTGTTTTTTTATCAGATCTGAATATCGTAAGTTTTACGTACATGTAAGCTTTCGTCAGCTAGAGGAATTGTTTCTTCCTAACGAAGTGTATTCAAACTTCTTACAAATATTAATTGTTTTTTTTATCAGATCTGAATATCGTAAGTTTTACGTACATGTACGCTTTCGTTAGCTAGAGGAATTGTTTCTTCATAACGAAGTGTATTCAAACTTCTTACAAATACTAATTGTTTTTTATCAGATCTGAATATCGTAAGTTTTACGTACATGTAACCTTTCGTCAGCTAGAGGAATTGTTTCTTCCAAACGAAGTGTATTCAAACTTCTTACAAATATTAATTGTTTTTTTTATCAGATCTGAATATCGTAAGTTTTACGTACATGTAAGCTTTCGTCAGCTAGAGGAATTGTTTCTTCCTAACGAAGTGTATTCAAACTTCTTACAAATATTAATTGTTTTTTTTATCAGATCTGAATATCGTAAGTTTTACGTACATGTACGCTTTCGTTAGCTAGAGGAATTGTTTCTTCATAACGAAGTGTATTCAAACTTCTTACAAATACTAATTGTTTTTTTATCAGATCTGAATATCGTAAGTTTTACGTACATGTAACCTTTCGTCAGCTAGAGGAATTGTTTCTTCCTAACGAAGTGTATTCAAACTTCTTACAAATACTAATTGTTTTTTTATCAGATCTGAATATCGTAAGTTTTACGTACATGTAAGCTTTCGTCAGCTAGAGGAATTGTTTCTTCCAAACGAAGTGTATTCAAACTTCTTACAAATATTAATTGTTTTTTTTATCAGATCTGAATATCGTAAGTTTTACGTACATGTACGCTTTCGTTAGCTAGAGGAATTGTTTCTTCCTAACGAAGTGTATTCAAACTTCTTACAAATACTAATTGTTTTTTTATCAGATCTGAATATCGTAAGTTTTACGTACATGTAAGCTTTCGTCAGCTAGAGGAATTGTTTCTTCCAAACGAAGTGTATTCAAACTTCTTACAAATACTAATTGTTTTTTTATCAGATCTGAATATCGTAAGTTTTACGTACATGTAAGCTTTCGTCAGCTAGAGGAATTGTTTCTTCCAAACGAAGTGTATTCAAACTTCTTACAAATATTAATTGTTTTTTTTATCAGATCTGAATATCGTAAGTTTTACGTACATGTAAGCTTTCGTCAGCTAGAGGAATTGTTTCTTCCAAACGAAGTGTATTCAAACTTCTTACAAATACTAATTGTTTTTTTATCAGATCTGAATATCGTATGTTTTACGTACATGTAAGCTTTCGTCAGCTAGAGGAATTGTTTCTTCCTAACGAAGTGTATTCAAACTTCTTACAAATACTAATTGTTTTTTTATCAGATCTGAATATCGTAAGTTTTACGTACATGTAAGCTTTCGTCAGCTAGAGGAATTGTTTCTTCCAAACGAAGTGTATTCAAACTTCTTACAAATATTAATTGTTTTTTTTATCAGATCTGAATATCGTAAGTTTTACGTACATGTAAGCTTTCGTCAGCTAGAGGAATTGTTTCTTCCAAACGAAGTGTATTCAAACTTCTTACAAATACTAATTGTTTTTTTATCAGATCTGAATATCGTAAGTTTTACGTACATGTAAGCTTTCGTCAGCTAGAGGAATTGTTTCTTCCTATCGAAGTGTATTCAAACTTCTTACAAAAATTAATTGTTTTTTTTATCAGATCTGAATATCGTAAGTTTTACGTACATGTAAGCTTTCGTCAGCTAGAGGAATTGTTTCTTCCTAACGAATTGTATTCAAACTTCTTACAAAAATTAATTGTTTTTTTTATCAGATCTGAATATCGTAAGTTTTACGTACATGTAAGCTTTCGTTAGCTAGAGGAATTGTTTCTTCCTAACGAAGTGTATTCAAACTTCTTACAAATATTAATTGTTTTTTTATCAGATCTGAATATATTAGTGCTTTGGAATTTTAACTTCTCATTAAAAATACTGCAATGAAACGAAAGACAAATAAAACTTGATAAAGTAATCTATAAATAAAATTCCGAAAAGTGATAATTTTCAATACGGTCTTGTTAAAACGAAGCTTTTAATGTTAGCTTTGGCGAGAGGAGCGTAAAAAAGTCTGCCGAAGGGAAGAATGTAACGGGAAAACGGAACGAACAAACGATTTTCGTCCATCTTTTTTCCTCCTTTTCGAGAAAAGTACACGCGCATTATACGAGAACTTTGTGTTGTTTTGGTTTCGGTATTTTCCTTTAGTTGAAGAACACGCGCACGTTGTAACCGTTTATAATACATTCGAAATATAAACTTTTGCGATAATTATTGTTAATATTGCTAGTTTTTTAACAACATAACCTAAAACTTATTACAACCTATCAGCTGTTCAATGAAATCAGCTGATCGTTACGAATATAAAAACTAATCTTTTACTATAACTGCAGTAAATCTTAATATATAAAAGAAGAAGTCTTGACTGACTGACTGACTGACTGATTCATAATCAACGCAGAGCCAAAACTATTTTAGCTAACGACTTGAAATTTTCATGGTACATTTATGTTACAATATAGGCGTGCATTAAGAAATGATTTTGAAAAAATTAAACTATTACCCAGTCCAAATTTAATAAACAACGTACAGTCAACACGTAGCTAGAGATTTGAAATTTTCAAGGTACATTCTTACAACAATGTCAAGGTAAACTAAGGAAATATTTTGCAAAAATTTGTTTTTGACGCCATTAAACTACTTACCCAGTCCAATTTTATTAATCAACGTACAGCCGAGACTATTATAGCTAGAGACTTGAAATTTTCAAGGTACATTCTTACAGCAATGTCAAGGTGCACTTGGAAAAGATTTTACAAAAGTTTGATTTTGACGTCATTAAAGTACTTACCCAGTCCAACTTTAATAATCAACGTATAACCGAAGCTATAATAGCTAAAGATTTGAAAATTTCAGGGTTACCACCACATATAGGGGTGCACTGAAAAACGATTTTCCAGTATTCAACCCCTAAAGAGGTAAAAATGAGGTACAAAAATTTTTATTTGAAAAATATGTTTTTCGTGTGACCTTCTTAAAACATAACAGTCACACTTAAATATAAGCAATGAAATATATTTTTCACCGTTTCCCAAAACTCATCCCCTAAAGAGATTGAAAGGGGGTAGACAATGTAAAAAAGGGGTATACAATTTTGCATTCAAAATATTTTTTCTGGATCGAATATTCTAGAAATATGCTATGAAACACATATTTCAACATTTTTCCGAATTCATTCCCTAAAAGATTAAAAATGTAAAAAAGAGATACAATTGGAGAAAAATATTTTTTATCGGCTTTTCTTAAAAGTAAACAAAATATTCTAAAACACAAATTATGATATATGTAATTCAGCATCCCCCTGAATTCATCCCCTAAAAAGACAAAAATATAAAATAGGTATAAGTGTTCGTATTGAAGAAAAATATTTTTATCAGATTTTCTTAAATTCAAATGGAACACGTTTAAAGACAATAAAACAACACATTCAGGTTATAATATTTTTTCATATTCACTGTAAAATAGTCACGAGTTTAGATGATCACGCTTTTATTAATATATTTTTTTGTTTCTAAATTATTACATTACTGAAACAGTTTAAGTTTCGTGGGCGAAGCCGCCAATGGTAATACAAGTAATAAATAAGCTAGGTTCACAAAAGATGATACAGTGGAAATTGCTTATAGTAGACACCGCATAAAGAAGAAAATCGTCTACAGTAGACAAAACCTTCGGGTCCCTTCGAGTGTTATGGAGATAATGCATACAAGGATCGTATAAAGTAGACACCGTGTAAAGTAGACAAATCGCGTACGGTAGACGCTAAGAGAGGTTTGTTGGGAGCAAAAAATCGGATAGAGTATTCGATTTTTTTTTCTCTCACTGTTTGTTTGTTTTGATTACTCATCAGTTCCTTTTCAATACCTCCACTTGACACCGGCCTGACTCACTTTTAGATTAGTTTTAGCCAAGATGTCGAGAAGAACACAACTTACCATAGAAGAAAAATTCGCAGTGATTTGCCGTTTTGAGTTGGGTGAGAAGGTCAAAGATTTGGCGAGTGAATTTAGTGTATGTCGTGCTGCAATTTATAAAACTGTGAAAGGAAAAGACAAAATTATTCAGCAGTTCGAGAAATGTGAGAAGAAAAGAGTAAGGTGTTTTCATCACCCTGAGTTGGACAGTGCATTATTATCGTGGTTCACCCAGCAGCGAGCGAATAATGTACCGGTAAGTGGCCCATTACTTCAGCAAAAAGCTAACCGTCTGGCGATTCTTTTAAAAATGGAAAATTTCAACTGTAGTTTGTCTTGGATACAACGATTTCGCTCTCGTCACAACATTACGTTTGGCAAAATTTCGGGTGAGTCAGCTAATGTCGACCGTGCTATTACAGGGCTTTCAAATGTTTGGCCGAAAATCAGGGATGGTTATACTGACAATGAGATTTATAATGCTGATAATATGGGATTGTTTTTTAGAATGACTCCTGATCGTACGTTTAAGTTTAAAGGAGAGAAGTGCAGTGGGGGGAAGCTGTCTAAGTAGAGGCTCACTATTTTTGTAACAGCGAACATGACAGGAACTGATAAAAAAAATTGCTGGTAATTGGAAAATCAAGAAGCCCTCGTTGTTTTAAAAATGTTCGAATCCTTCCTGTGGATTACGATTTTAACAAAAAGGCATGGATGACATCATTTATTTTTTATCACCTATAGTAGACTGTCAACTGTACATGATACATCGCATTAAGAAGAAATCGTTTATAGTAGACGAGATTGCCCAGTCCCTTGAGTGTCTACTATAAACGATTCGCACTGTATTTGTAAACATATGTTCAAACTAATTATATATTCAGACAAATATATCGTTAATAAAATCTTAGCTTCTGTCGATAACTCCCGAGTTCCACACGTGTACTTTTTGAATTTTTTGTTTTTATTTGTAACAATGTAAACAAACTTTCTAATATAATTTGCAAGAACGGTACTAGTGGACCTGTTACGTATTTTTTACGAGTTGCCTAATACAAGAATAAAAATGTACTGTAAAATGTAGAAATATTTGCGCTAATTACACTTGGCAGTGTGTGCGTTTAAAGAGACGAATTTTCGAAACAAATTTAGTTTAAAATTTACAACGCAGTAAATAACTCGGCGTCAACTCACTTCACGGGCAAATTGTTTTCTTGAATCTTAAAATTAACACTTCCAAAACGGTGTAAAAAGCGTTTTACACTGACGCAATTTGTACACTTCGCAAAGTACGCGACCACAAAGTGACCCACAACTGAAGCGCTTTTGAAAACGGGCATTTGACAAATAATCTGCACGACACAATCCGGTGTTTTGATTAAGCGGTAAACCGAAATAAATGTGCCGCAGCTGCCGGCGGCCCATAATGAGTTGCCGCGTAAATCATACAGAATTACAACGCGACAATGAAAAACACGTTTTTCGGATAATGTATGGAAAGTGTTGAAATATATAAATCAAAATTAAAAAGTTACATCATTATAAAATATAATTGTGTTACAATATTTACAGTTTTTTGGGGGATTGTAATTTACGAATTACGAAAATAGTTCCTCAGATTTTTTTACCACTAATTTATATTTTTTTACTTTTCTTGTTACGAATAAAACTGTAAAAATGGTATGAAATTTACCATTTATTAGGTTAAAACTAAAGACGAGGTGTGTTCAGAAAGTAACGAGAATTTTAATTTTTTGAACAAAATATTTATTATTCTACATTGATGTTGTCGCCTTCAAAATAGTCCCCATTGGAAATTATGCACTTGTGATAGCGCTTCTTCCAATTCTCGAAACACTTCTCAAACTCGATCTTTGAGATAGCCTTTAGTTCTTTCAGCGATGCGCTTTTAATCTCATCTACGGCTGTAAAACGACGGCCCTTCAAGGTTCTCTTTATTTTTGGAAATAGGGAAAAGTCACACGAAGCCATGTCTGGCGAATATGGAGGCTGGGTACTGTTTTGCACTGTACTGTAATATCGTTGCAGTACTGTTTTGGGCAAAAATTCACGAAGAAGCAATGAAGTGTGAGCTGGAGCATTATAGTGGTGCAAAAACCATGAATTGTTTTTCCACAGATCCGGGCGTTTTTTTCAGATTGTTTCACGCAAACGGAGTTGAAATTGTTGGTAGTACTCCTTATTGACCGTTTCACCTGGTGGCAGGAATATCGAGGAACATAGTGAGCATAACCTTCCCGTTCGACCGCACTTGTCGAGCGTTTTTCGGTCTCGGCGAGCCAAACTGTTTCCACTGTGATGGTTGAGCCTTATTTTCGACGTAGCCTATATATGTAAGCCCATGTTTCGTTACCTGTTCTGTAATTCTGCATCGTCGTTGACTTCATTAGTGATTCCTGAGCAATTTCCATTCGCCGCTGTTTTTCTTCAAAATTCAACAATTTGAGAACAAATTTTGCTGCCACGCGTTTCATACACAAAACACTGGAAACAATGCCATGACATGATCCAATCGATATGCCAACATCATCAGCGACCTCTCTAATTGTGATTCGGCGATTGTTCATAACCATTTCTTTCACTTTTTCCACGTTTTCATCGGTTGATGTGCTGAAGCGTCCAGGGCGTTCGTCGTCTTCAACGTCTTCACGGCCTTCTTGGAAATGCTTATACTATTCGTAAACTCTTGCTTTACTCATAGCAGACTCACCATAGGCCTTTGTTAACATTTCACACACTTTGTTACACATTATTCCATTTTTTACGCAAAATTTCGATACAAATTCTTTGATCCATTTCTTTTAACAAACGAAAATCGTCGGCTCATAAAACACGTCTAACCTTAGTGGCTGTCACAAAGTCAACAATGAAAACAGCTGATTTTATCATACTTCAAGAGCATGTATACCATCAACATAATAAAATAAAATGTTTGACAATCGGACTCTAAGCCCGCGAAATAAAAAAAATCTCGTTACTTTCTAAACACACCTCGTATATTTCCGTGTAGTTTCCTGGAGTGTTAAATAAAAAAAACGTATTTTCACAAAATCAGTTCAAAAGATTTTGATAAAATGCCTTAAACTCACAAATTTTCTGGAGTTTTTAACACGTATCATGTCTTAAAGTTGGATTTTTGCTGAACACTTGATGATAGGAACTTTTTTATATTGATATATAACAGTATATTTTGCGCGTCGCAAGTCTCATGTTAAATTAATTATAATTAAAAATATCTGTGTTTCCCCGAGATCGAACCGGGGACCTTGCGTGTGTGAAGCACACGCAATAACCACTACGGAAAATACGAAGAATTTGACTGATTTAACCGTATGAAAAAAATCGTTAATTTAATTTTGGTAGTTGTATTAAAAGGTTGTTTTATATTAATCCGTAAAGATCAGCTGATTTTATTGAACAGCTGTTACGATATAATAAATTTCAAGTTATATTGTTAAAAACAATCTTGTGAAATGCTATGTTAATTTTTCGTATTTTCCAAAAAATAATTGTAATTAAAATAAAATAGGAAGAGAAAATACGATACAAGATTTATTTTTAGTCCAACAATAGAAATTTGTTCATTCAAAACATTCTTAACAGCAAGTTCGACGTAATTCATCAAGTATTTGTGCATTACGGGAAGCAAACTTACGGCCATGCAAAGTTGCTGTGAACGTTAATGTGCGCGCGTGTGCACGCGTACGCGTGTGTACGTTAGGTGGGAGCCAATAGCGTAATGTATCCGATTGTAATAAATACAGTAGTATAACAAGCCGGAGAAGCACGTGCTTACAGAGGGTGGACTGAACCGACCGGAAGTAAATTTGGAAGACGTCCAGAAACCCTAAAAGTCAATCAATAAAACCCGCTACTCTAAGCCGACCCTTAGCTCTCGGGGCGTTTTTAATTGTCGACAGTTTTATTTCATTACGGTTTTAGATTTGAGTGCAGGCAAAAATGTTTATTTCAACATTTTAATTTCCCATTTTACGAATTTTGTATAAAGCATTGCGGTCGTGGACATTTTGAAATCTTCACGAGGTCCAAAATTTGTGTTATTCTAAAAATTAAAAATAATGTCATGTTTTCTCTCTTTTTTTTATTACGATAATTTGTTTGAAAACACGACAAATATAGCTGGTTTTTAACAGCATAACCTGAAACGTATTATAGCCTGTCAGCTGTTCAATGAAATCAGCTGATCTTTACAAATTAATATAAAACAATTGATCTTTTAATACAGCTACCAAAATTTAAAACGATTCATTTCATGTACTTAAATCGGTTATTCTTCGTTGTTCTGTAGTGTCGTGGTTGCTGCCTCGCACGCGCAAGGCCCACGGTTCGATCCCGGGCGGAAACACAAACAGTTTTAATTATAATGAATTTAATATGAGACTTGCACAAAATATACTGTTATATATCAATATAAACATGTTCCTAGTATCACGCGTCCCTCAAAATCCAACATCAAAACCAGCCCGAAAACATGATGCTTATTAAAAATGGAACTTTTGATTCCAAAGGGAGACTAAATTAAACAATGTTTTTGTGAAATGTAAGTCTATATTGTAAACATCTAGGCAACGTTTAAATATTTTGCATAAACATTGTTGAAATCCGTATTTAATTGTTGTTAAAAAAATTGTTAAAAATAGGCCTATTTAAAAATGTGCTTAAACGATTACAGTAGTTTGACTATATTGGTAATTTTTTTCTGGCGAAACACTTACAATATAATTATCGCCCAAAACAGGATAGGAAAAAAATGTTATAAATGTTTCCTTACAAATGAAATAAACAAAATTTACCAGACGTAAAGGAACAAGATTTAAAATAGCAAATACATAAATAATAAATAATGTAGTTAATAAAAGTGTATATGAATAACAAAGATAAAGTTATTTCGAATACAAAATATTATAAATTACTATGGTATATAAACAGAACAAAATACGACAGGGTTGCAAATTGTCCCTGTGAAAAACCTAAAATAAATAAGAAAAATAAACAAAAAAATTATCAAATTTCATAAGATGTATTGAAACGACGCAAGAAAGTTAGTGCACTGACAATAGCCGCAGCACCATCTTTTAAAGTTTTCCGTAAAGTAATGCCTAATTCACATAACCAGTGCAGGTTCCAACCACTACAATCTTATAGAATATGTTCAATTGTGATGTTCGTTCATTGAACTCACAGAGTCCCCCAGTCCTGTCAGAAATCAATGTGTCAGCAAGGAGTGATCTCCAAGGACGAACAGTATTATCAGGATTTATTTTCTATTTTTTTTATTTTCCTCCGAAACGTAAAAGTTTTTATTTAAAATATTTCGATTAGAAATGCATGGTCGAATGACCTATCTTCTCTCTCTCTCTCTCTCTCTCTCTCTCTCTCTCTCTCTCTCTCTCTGCGTCTATTTGAACCAGAGCGTTCGTCGTGGCTAGGACACCGATCTGCTGCGCCTCCGAGGACCTCAGTTTTGTAGATTCGAGACGCAGTTACTACAGTTCCTTTACCCTTACCGTTAACGTTGATCATTCGTTCTCATTAGACCGGATGACCACTAAATGCTGAATGAACATGAATGAAAACCGGAAAAACGCGTTTGTATCTTTTAAATCAGGCCTACGGTAACGGATTCTAGGAAAATGCAATGTTCAAAAACCGTAATCTAGGTAATGAGAAACAATAAGTTCAAAGGCTTGGTCAGCGTGGTGGGGGAAGCGAAGTCAGCTTGAAAACTGAACCTAGACAGAGTCGAAGTTACTCGGAACGGAGCCCAGCCATACCGCTTGACTCCGCTCAGCTTTTCCAGTGGCCGTACTTACATTAAAAACAATAGGTTAGGTTTGAATGCTTAGTCCGCTCCGCTTTTGGTGATCACCAGGGCTTACTGTCAACGCTGATCCCTCGTTTTCATTGTCTAACTGGAATCAAGGGTTAAGCCGCCTCGGTGGCCTAGTTGACAGCGTACTAGGCTTTCATCCCCGAAGACCCGGGTTCGATTCCCGGCCAGTGCTTGGCATTTTCATATGCTATAAATATCACTTCGTCGGCATTAGCCCAAGTGTGCACAATAGTCGGACGTTAAACACAAAAAAAAAAAATCAAGGTCGGACATAAGTAACATCTTTGAATCTGACGCACGGTTTTCCTTTAAATGCAATATGTTTGTAGTGTAAAACATTGTCCTGCGATAAAATTACTTGTTAAAGTCTAACCAACTATAAAATGCAAATATATTTTATGACTCGAAGCGATTCTAATTAAAAACGTAATTCGATACACTCACATAAATAATCTAACCTGATTTACCGTAGGAATCAATAAAAAACGTTTTACAAGACGTATGGTGTTTAAAATAAATTTCAATAAAGCATTTATTTTTTGTTTGAATAAATCAATCAATGCAACTTGTCTGTATAATTACTAACTGCATCAAGTAATTTAACTTGCACTACTGCGTATAGGCCTAACCTCAATCGATACTGAGATTTATGGCGTCAAGTTGTGTTTAAAATTTATTAAACACTTGCGCATTAACGTTGACACTTCTTATTCAATTACAGTTACTGTCGATAACGTCTTAAGCCCTGCTTCCCCCGAAAGTAATTTAGTATTTAATTACGGTAAAAGTGTTTTAGGATATAAGGCCTACTTTATTTTTATTTTATAAGCTTGTATTGTTTCTTTTTTAATTAACTAATCGCGAATTTCCGAAAGTAATTTTTTACATTAACCTTCTTTTTTGAAACTCTGATTTCGTCGTCCTAACACATAATTAAATTGCAGTGAAAATAAAAAAAAGTGAACCCTGACCGCCGTCAAATTAAAATTTCTTGATTCAAATAGATATTGAAAATTCAAAACGCTAATTTATGCAGCTTTTAACGCTGATTACGATGGTGAAAGCAGAAATCATAAAGAATATTTAAGACGAAAATATTACGAATTTTTAAAAAGGTTTGAAATATTTCATTCTTTCTTTCACTCTTTCTCTCTCTCTCTCTCCACACACACACACACACACACACACACACACACACACACACACACACACACACACACACACACACACACACACACACACACACACACACACACACACACACACACACACAAACACACAGACAGACAGACACACAGATACACATACACACACAGACAGACACATACACACACACATACACACACACACAGACATACATATACACACTCACATACACAAACACACACACACACACATACACACACACACACACACACACACACACACACACACACACACACACACACACACACACACAAACACACACACACACACACACAAACAAAAACAAACACACACACACACACACATACACAAATACATACACAAACACACAAAAACATACATACACAAACACACAAACAAACAAACAAACAACACACACACACACACACACACACACACACACACACACACACACACACACAAACAACCACACACACACACACACACACACAAACAAACAAACACACACACAAACAAAATAACAAACACACACACACAAACACAAACGTTATTTTCGCGATGATCTTTCTTCCTTAATAGACTACTAGTTCGGTGATAATCTATCACGGTTCGTTTTTCGCTCGAAATTTCAACGAACGTGTAGGCCTATATCTCCGTTCGATTATCTACGTGAGTAGTTAAAATATTCAACATTTTATTTTACCTTTTCCCTGTACGAAGCAGGAAATAAATTTAGTGATCGAAAAACGATCTTACCATCTTAGCGGATCTATTCGTTTTCAGGCCTTTTGAGCGAAAAAACCTGTCTACGAATTTGATGACATCGTTGGAAAATAAACGGGCTGATTTTGATGAAATTCAGTACACTTGTTCTTCTTCTTGCCAGATGTTTGCCACCATCTCGGCTATCCGTACTTTAGCCAAAGCGTTACGGAACTGTTGTGTGTAGTTAACTTCAAACCAGTTGCGAAAATTTGCCGACAAATTGTTCAGTTTACCAGGTCTTTTTTTAAACACACAAATATTTTATTCTTCACAACGATCTTGCAAATATTCTACCTTCATACATTTTACAATTGGCACAACCTCGAGTGCACAGGCCATTGCAGCACTTCTACGTTGTTGATGCGGTCCATCAAAGGTAATTTGAGGCTGCATCGGAATATTCACTTTTTGGTGGACCTGAATTTTATTTTCTATAACCTGAATCACTGTTCTGCTTTCTGGCTGGATTATCCATGAACGAATGAATTTCTAAGGTTACTATTGCACTGCGATATTTCTAGATTATTCTTTTCTATATACCTTCATAAAGTGTAAAATGTGGAGAGGATTCATTCATTGTAACTCTTCCACTTCTAAGTGATGACGTCACAGTTGCTTATTCAGGTGTTTGCACATTCCTGTTCTGCTGATTCACTTTCAATTTGTCTTTCTCTTGGCCGTTGTTACGGAGGTTTTGTTCCGTTTGGAGTTTTTTGTTGCGCGGTGATATCCCACTCATTCTATTTTACATTCTTGCTCATGAGAACACCCACAAGTAGCTGGAGAAATGAGGTCCGCCCATGCAAAGCCTATACAGGTGTCTCAGGACTCAGTTTGTTACACCATTAGGCCGACGTAATTCATTCCAACAACACGGATCGTTTTTACTTTAGAGTTAGCCAAGCTATGTAGATTAGTAAATGTGTGTGTGTGTGTGTGTGTGTGTGTGTGTGTGTGTGTGTGTGTGTGCGCGTGTGTGTGTGTGTGTGTGTGTGTGTGTGTGTGTGTGTGTGTGTGTGTGTGTGTGGTTGTTTGTTTGTGTGTGTGTTTTTTGTGTGTTTGTGTATGTATGTATATGTGTGTATGTGTGTGTGTGTGTGTGTGTGTGTGTGTGTGTGTGTGTGTGTGTGTGTGTGTGTGTGTGTGTGTGTGTGTGTGTGTGTGTGTGTGTGTGTGTGTGTGTGTGTGTGTGTGTGTGTGTGTGTTGTGTGTGTGTGTGTGTGTGTGTGTGTGTGTGTGTGTGTGTGTTTGTGTATGTGTGTTTGTGTATGTGTGTGTGTGTGTGTCTGTGTCTGTGTGTGTCTGTGTTGTGTGTGTGTGTGTGTGTGTGTGTGTGTGTGTCTGTCTGTCTGTGTTGTGTGTGTGTGTGTGTGTGTGTGTGTGTCTGTGTTGTGTGTGTGTGTGTGTGTGTGTTTGTGTTGTGGTGTGAGTTTGTGTTGTGGTGTGAGTTTGTGTGTGTGTATGTGCGTGTGCGCGTGTGTATGTGTGTATGTGCGTGTGTGTGTGCGTGCGTGTGTATGTGTGTTTGTGTGTGTGTATGTGTATGTGTGTATGTATGTATGTATGTATGTATGTATGTATGTATGTATGTATGTATGTATGTATGTATGTATGTATGTATGTATGTATGTATGTATGTATGTATGTATGTATGTATGTATGTATGTATGTATGTATGTATGTATGTATGTATGTATGTATGTGTGTGTGTGTGTGTGTGTGTGTGTGTGTGTGTGTGTGTGTGTGTGTGTGTGTGTGTCTGTGTTGTGTATGTGTGTCTGTGTGTCTGTGTGTGTCTGTGTGTGTATGTGTTGTGTTTGTGTGTCGGTGTGTGAGTGTGTGTGTTGTGTGTGCGTGTGTGTGTGTTGTGGTGTGCGTGTGTGTATGTGCTTGTGCGCGCGTGCGTGTATATGTGTTTGTGTATATGTGTTTGTGTGTGTGTGTGTGTGTTTGTGTGTGCCTGTGTTGTGTGTGTGTGTGTGTGTGTGTGTGTGTGTGTGTGTGTGTGTGTGTGTGTGTGTGTGTGTGTGTGTGTGTGTGTGTGTGTGTGTGTGTCTGAGTGTGTGTGTTGTGGTGTGAGTTTGTGTGTGTATGTGCGTGTGCGCGTGTGTATGTGTGTATGTGCGTGTGTGTGTGTGTTTGTGTGTGTGTATGTGTATGTGTGTATGTATGTATGTATGTATGTATGTATGTGTGTGTGTGTGTCTGTGTTGTGTGTGTGTGTTGTGGTGTGCGTGTGTGTATGTGCGTGTGCGCGCGTGCGTGTATATGTGTTTGTGTATATGTGTTTGTGTGTGTGTGTCTGTGTGTGTATGTGTGTGTATGTGTTGTGTTTGTGTGTCGGTGTGTGTGTGTGTGTGTGTGTGTGTGTGTGTTGTGGTGTGCGTGTGTGTATGGGCGTATGCGCGCTTGCGTGTATAGTGTTTGTGTATATATATATATATATATATATATATATATATATATATATGTGTGTGTGTGTGTGTGTGTGTGTGTGTGTGTGTCTTAAGTAGATGAGTGAGAGTGGTATGAGTTGGAGCTACGGTGGGATCGCTAAATCCATCAGCTGCCTCCGCCGGACTGGTTTTCCCATATCTCGATACAATTTTTTATTTTATAAACAAACTTTTACGGTATTTTTCCCTAACGTTTGTACTTTATGCCACTTAGACTAGTGAGGACGAGGGATTAGTGTTTACGGTGAGGAAAAAGCAACGTGAGCAACTGCGGCTCGTACTAAGAACCTTTAGGCATGCAGTTGAGTGACGCAGTAGACTTACGGATGCTTTAGTCTCTTCGACCACCGAGCCCTTCGCTTTGTTGATCTAAAGTGTTTAAGGTCATTCCAAATGTATTTCGTAAGTATCCAAACAAAATGTTTGGGTCGCAATATTCACGAAACATTATCGGAACAATTGAAGTCTGCTTATAACTTGACGTTTAGTTGTTTTTTCAAATCTATTTCGGATCTTGTAAATTTATCTTGTATTTCTATTTTCCTACCTTAATTTACGAGATGCAATAATAAAGTAATGAGACAAGTGACAAAAAAAGTACACGTGTGGAACTCGGGGAGTTACCGACAGAAGCGACGTTTTTGCTAATGATGTCTTTGCTGAATGTATAATTAGTTTGAAAATATGTTCACAAATATCTTGTTTTGTTTAAATAAACAAATACGTGAACCTATCTTATGTATCATTTACTGTGATAATAGTAAAACATCATTTGTTTTATATTAATTCGAAACGATCAGCTGATTTCTTTTTTTTTATAAACGTTTGTATTAATTTCGAATATACTATAAACGGTTACAATGTGCACGTGTTCAACTAAGGAAAAATACCGAACCAAAGCAACACAACGTTTTCATATAATACGCGTGTACCGTTATCGAAAATGAGAAAGAAAAAGAAAGGGACAGAAATAGAGGTGAAATTCGTTTGTTCGTTGCATGTTTCCATTACGTTTAATGTACGTTTTTAGTCATCTGTAGTGTGTCTGGTTTCTTCTGCTTGCTAATACTTACTCCAGCGCTTCTTTCACGGCAGGTGACTTTTCTGGAACTCTTCTTTTGGGATATCCTGTAAGACACTCTGTTTTTTTGGATATTTTCAGTTTTTTGAAAATTGTGTCCGTTGACCGCCATTTTGAGTCTTGGAAATAGAAATAAGTGTCGTATATGAACAAAATCTGACTTTTTGTGTTTTTGTCTGTAACTTACTAATGTCATATATTTTTAGGATAATTTACTGAATATGAGAAGGTTTGTGCAACGTTCTTCCAATCATTCTTCCAATCGTTCTTCCAATCATTCTTCCAATCGTTCTTCAAATCATTCTTCCAATCGTACAGGAATTTTTAGACTACGTTCTATTAGTTATAATACTGTTAACTTTAAAGTTAGACGTTTTCGTTGCGACTGCACCATTAAATTTAATGGAAAAATACAACACCCACCACTGGGCTCGAACCAATCCGCTCAAACAGGCAACGTGTAAAACAATTAAACCAAGTTCACGAGAGCAGCACGCTTGTTAACATCCCCCCCACCCAGCTTCAAATAGTTTCGTCTATTTTATCGGCCGTCTGTTTTCTGGTGTTTTTGACATATTGTCTGCGGCCGGGTAATTGGCGCGAGCGTACTTAGACCGGTGATAGATGACCCGTGGAAGGCCTAACAAGGCTATTCTGGGGTCGGCTGAGGTCGCACGTGGGGGGCGTGACTTGACGCTAGTTTTGTACCAATAAACATCTGCAAAGGTCACTTTGCAAAGATGTAATCACGCTGGCGATAATGCCTACGGGTCTCGGTCCAGGGGAGGGCTTATGGAAAAATAATACGCGACGCTGTGCAATATACTGTAATGTAAAATATAAAGTGTAAGCGTGCAATTTGGAATTGATTTAGCAAACTTTAAAAGCAAACAAGCGGAGGATTATATGTATTTATTAGATTTTTTTTGACGCGGAATTACCTTCTTTTGCGCGGCGTTAGAAAAAAACGAACGCGGAGTGGTT
>CM040186.1:103611105-103631105 GCA_022606455.1 Callitettix versicolor | reverse complement strand
CTCTGTGTGTGTGTGTGTGTGTGTGTGTGTGTGTGTGTGTGTGTGTGTGTGTGTGTGTGTGTGTGTGTGTGTGTGTGTGTGTGTGTGTGTGTGTGTGTGTGTGTGTGTGTGTGTGTTAGCATTATAGCGTTCGTAACTGGAATCTAAATTGTTTAAAATTTGGCTCAAAAATTGATTTTGTTAAAGCTTAGACTCGAAATGTTTAATAATGTGTATCACCTGACTGTAGATCGAATTACATTTATATCTAAAGTTTATGTTGTACTGTTGTGTTACATATATACGTATTACTTTTAGAATAAAATAAACAAAAATATAATATAAAATATTCAGCACCAGCAAAATACGTTCAGACTTTTCGGAATTATAAAAAAAATTCTATTTTGAAACCAATAAAAAAGTTTGGTTATCATTCTTTAAAACCAGCGTTAACAGCTGGTTAAATTAGCATTTTGATTTTCAAATTACAATATAAATACGAAATGAACCGCTATCGGTTTTTCTTTGGCATATTGAAATAAATTTTGAAATATTATAAAATATCAATTCAAAAAAATGTTTAGCTGATTGTAACGGTGAAAATGGACATTATAAAATTTTTAAAGATCTCTGAAAAAGTGATCTAGAACGTAAGTATCGTCGCTCATTTCCAGGCTACCAATTACAATTAAATTTCGCATGTTTTTCCAAATATAAAACCGTTTTTAGCAACAATAGTGAACAAGTACTGCTTCTTTAAATCTACTTCAAGTCTCAAATTTTCGTCATTTATGGTTATTCATAACTTAAGACACTGTTGCAAATTTCAAATAATTTGGCTTATTAGTAAATTGAAAAAAATATAGGTTAACCTAAAGCTTTTTCGATTGAAAAAATATAGGCTAACTTGAAGCTGGTTCGATTGAAAAAATATAGGCTAACCTGAAGCTGTTTCGATTGAAAAAATATAGGCTAACCTGAAGAAGTTTCGATTGAAAAAATATAGGCTAACCTGAAGCTGTTTCGATTGTAAAAATATAAGCTAACCTGAAGCTGTTTCGATTGAAAAAATATAGGCTAACCTGAAGAAGTTTCGATTGAAAAAATATAGGCTAACCTGAAGCTGGTTCGATTGAAAAAATATAGGCTAACCTGAAGCTGGTTCGATTGAAAAAATATAAGCTAACCTGAAGCTGTTTCGATTGAATAAATATAGGCTAACCTGAAGCTGTTTCGATTAAAAAAAATATAGGCTAACCTGAAGCTGTTTCGATTGAAAAAATATAAGCTAACCTGAAGCTGTTTCGATTGAATAAATTTAAGCTAACCTGAAGCTGTTTCGATTGAAAAAATATAGGCTAACCTGAAGCTGTTTCGATTGAATAAATATAAGCTAACCTGAAGCTGTTTCGATTGAAAAAAAATATAGGCTAACCTGAAGCTGTTTCGATTAAAAAAAATATAGGCTAACCTGAAGCTGTTTCGATTGAAAAAATATAAGCTAACCTGAAGCTATTTCGATTGAAAAAAAAATATAGGCTAACCTGAAGCTGTTTCGATTGAAAAAAAAATATAGGCTAACCTGAAGCTGTTTCGATTGAAAAAATATAGGCTAACCTGAAGCTATTTCGATTGAAAAAATATAGGCTAACCTGAAGCTGTTTCGATTGAAAAAATATAAGCTAACCTGAAGCTGTTTCGATTGAAAAAATATAAGCTAACCTGAAGCTGTTTCGATTGAAAAAATATAGGCT
The DNA here is from genome assembly GCA_022606455.1 of Callitettix versicolor. Taxonomy (NCBI): domain Eukaryota; kingdom Metazoa; phylum Arthropoda; class Insecta; order Hemiptera; family Cercopidae; genus Callitettix; species Callitettix versicolor. Next base: position 103,629,372 of record CM040186.1, on the reverse strand, counting down.
AACCTGAAGCTGTTTCGATTGAATAAATATAAGCTAACCTGAAGCTGTTTCGATTGAAAAAAATATAGGCTAACCTGAAGCTGTTTCGATTAAAAAAATATAGGCTAACCTGAAGCTGTTTCGATTGAAAAAATATAAGCTAACCTGAAGCTATTTCGATTGAAAAAAAAATATAGGCTAACCTGAAGCTGTTTCGATTGAAAAAATATAAGCTAACCTGAAGCTGTTTCGATTGAAAAAATATAAGCTAACCTGAAGCTGTTTCGATTGAAAAAAAATATAGGCTAACCTGAAGCTGTTTCGATTGAAAAAATATAAGCTAACCTGAAGCTGTTTCGATTGAAAAAATATAGGTTAACCTGAAGCTGTTTCGATTGAAAAAATATAGGCAACCTGAAGCTGTTTCGATTGAAAAAATATAGGCTAACCTGAAGCTGTTTCTATTGAAAAAATATAGGCTAACCTGAAGCTGTTTCTATTGAAAAAATATAGGCTAACCTGAAGCTGTTTCTATTGAAAAAATATAGGCTAACCTGAAGCTGTTTCTATTGAAAAAATATAGGCTAACCTGAAGCTGTTTCGATTAAAAAAAATATAGGCTAACCTGAAGCTGTTTTGATTGAAAAAATATAAGCTAACCTGAAGCTGTTTCGATTGAATAAATATAAGCTAACCTGAAGCTGTTTCGATTGAAAAAATATAGGCTAACCTGAAGCTGTTTCGATTGAAAAAAAATATAGGCTAACCTGAAGAAGTTTCGATTGAAAAAATATAGGCCAACCTCAAACAGTTTCGATTGAAAAAATATAGGCTAACCTGAAGCTGTTTCGATTGAAAAAAATATAGGCTAACCTGAAGCTGTTTCGATTGAAAATATATAGGCTAACCTGAAGAAGTTTCGATTGAAAAAAATATAGGCTAACCTGAAGCTGTTTCGATTGAAAAAATATATTCTAACCTGAAGCTGTTTCGATTGAAAAAATATAGGCTAACCTGAAGAAGTTTCGATTGAAAAAATATAGGCTAACCTCAAACAGTTTCGATTGAAAAAATATAGGCTAACCTGAAGCTGTTTCGATTGAAAAGTAGTAGGCCTATTAGTCATTTCATGTACTATGATGTAATAGTTTATTGAATGTACAATTGAGGTCATTCATCTTTTCTTAAAATTATAGAACTGAAATATTTTTCTGTTTGGTTTTTCCAAGTCTAAAGAAGTGTATTTCAAGTTTTTTAAAATATTTTACCGAATTAAGCCGCCTCGGTGGCCTAGTTGATAGCGTACTGGGCTTTCACCCCGAAGACCCAGGTTCGATTCCCGGCCAGGGCTTGGCATTTTCATACGCTATAAATAACCCCATCGTCTGCATTAGCCCGTGTGCACAACAGTCGGACGTTAAGAAAAAAAAAATTACCGGAATTAAAATTGGGAGATAACTCTTAAGGACTACATTATTATTATGTATACGAAATATGTATTGAAATAATTATGTATTTTATAATTGAAATAAATTATGTATACGAAATTGAATTTAGTAGTTTTAAAATTTTATCACACCATGATGGGGTTATATTAAAATATACTTTATTTTATAAGCAGCTTATGCGTATTAAATTTACTAAATATCAGTCCAATTCAGAAACCTTTCCCGAATTTTCCTTAAAAAACGTTACTATGTTAATATAACGTTTCTATGGATTCAACTTAAAAATTATATTGTTTTACAATAGCCTAGCCTATTGTTATTGTTTGTTTTAATTTGAACAATAATACGATTGTTATTCTGAATTATACAAAAAATGTAGGATTTTTAAAGTTATTTGCATCAGTCCTTTAGAAAACAAGAATAAATAGATGAATTATTTATAGCTGACTACAATCGTGAAAATGGATAAAAATGTAATGTTTTTTTGAAGAAAGTTTGGCTAGTTCAACGGTTCGAAACGGTTGGACATTTTTGGCTCGGTAATAAAGTAGTTCAAGTCATTACGGGAAAAATATGTGAGTCAAATCGCTACAAATTTCCACCAATACAGTGCTTAAATATACAGGCCTATTATATAAATTGTCTAGGGATTCGACCTTGCAAGAATGGCCTCTCCAAAAGCTCATTGCCCATCGGAAATTCATCAGAAGCGGACGAATATATTGTTAAAAGTTCTAACCTCACATTTTCTTTTAGAATCACAGCATAAAGTCCGCCATTTTCGTGCGAAGTTTAAATGAACCATAGCAGTGAACCCGTGCCTATGTCTAAGATTGTTTACATTATCATTTCAATTGTACCTCAAAGTGCTTGTCGCCATTTGCATAAGTCAACAGAGAAGTGAATCATGCAGACAGACAGACAGATGCAATATCAGCGGGAGTGTGTCGCTTTGAAATGCTAAACTAGAATTTAACTCTAAACGCAATCAAACTACAGCGCTGATGTTTGCAATGCAGTCACGTGATTTGTATTGGAAACATATTGTTCCAGCTGTCTTTTGGATGTAGATGTAGGAGGCAGTGTTGTGACGTCAGCTGTGTCCCTAACATTCTGCTATACACTGAATTAGGTTAGGTTATTAACGGTGGAAAACCTGTACACAAAGTTTTTCAAATTCGATCGTTTAAAAGTTAAAAATAAAAAAACATTTACAGCAAACATTAAACATAGCAGCAAAATTTAATCTTCTTTCGAAAGGTAAATTTCTTTCGTTAGTTGCTAGCCTTAAATTCTTTTCCAAAATATACGCCTATATGACAAAACAAATACTCGAAAACTAGATTTATTAGTTCTAATTTTCGATGTACAGTTTCTGCTGAACCGAAATTTTCAGAAAAATTATTATTTTTAAACATTTTTAAAAACAGTTTTAACAACAAAGATCGTTACCCAGAAACATGTGTTCATTTAAAAGTGGTATAAACAAAATCGATCGTGCGTATGTGTACGATTAAAACATTATTTATTTATTTATTTTATTTTATAATATTACAATCCAGGTGGCCCGTGCGAAATTTCGTACTATGAAAATTTTAATGAAACACAGCCTTTTAAATAAGTAGTTCATTTTCTTTAATGGATACAAACATTGTTGATTTAGTTACCCTTGAAAAGGCTACATTCAATTGTCCGTGAGTAAAGACGGTATTTGGTAGCTTTAAGTGTTTGTCCCTGCGACTTGTTTATAATGACTGCCTTATAGTCGATTGAAAAGGCATACTTGATAACCACTAACCGTATTTTGACATTTTAATTGTACTTCGTATTTTATGATTGTATTACCAGTAGATAAATGCACGATGGAAGGAGAATTCACAAATATATTCGTGTAGAAACAGTGTCAAAAACATGTGTTTGGTATTCAAAATGCTTGTCCCGGCTTGTATGATCTTTAAAAAATCTTTCTAAAGATACCTCACTATGAACGTTTTAACTAAACACAGTCTTTTGGAGTGAGGGCGGTAGTTGGAACATATTTAAAAAATAAATTGAAAAGCATTCGATTATCGATAGATAAATGCACGACGGAAGAAGAAATCACAAATATATTTGTGTAAAAAAGTGTCCAAAACATATGTTTGATACTCGAAATGCTTGTCCCGGCTTTTACAACGGACTGGGATAAGGGACTGTCAGTAGGGCCACTAACCTATAAGTTTAATGACTTTTAAGTAAATATTCAAGTTGTTCTAAGCACGTTATGCAAAAAAGAGACATTTTTAATGGGGTTGTCTATTCGTGATTAATAAGTTAGCTTCGTAAAATATTGTCTGATTTGTAATGCCGCGCATGCGCATCCATGATGCCGTTTTGCCTATGACAGTTAAAAGTGTTTTATGTTAAAATTTTCCCCAAACAGTAAGTTTTAGCGCAAAATCGTTTTGCAATTTAAGAAGCCGGTTAAAAAATCTTTCTAAAGACCTCATTTATGCCTGTACGAATAGTATGTGCTGAGAAAAAGGGACGTTGACTCGAGAAATAATACTTGTGATTTCGGGTTTAATTTTCAGTTTGTGCCTTTCGAATTCATAATCACTTAACGACACTAAAAACATACTTTATGGAACCTTTTCAAATAAATTCTAAAAGTATAATAACTTTTATTGTACTTAATGACTTGACGGGTGATGTGCGGGTGATCTAGCAAAATGAAATGATGAATTTAAATCCAGTTTCTTCCTTTTTCTTGCACACCTTACACACCGTTTATCCGGGGTACATACCTGCCCTGTTCATACGCAATGTCAGACCACAGTGCCCAGTGATGAACCCCATAATATTGCTGAGTTTTGCTCTGCCCAAGACGTCTGCCGCCCCTAAGCCCTCCATAAGAACTCTCGCTTAACACTCGCTTGCTGTGGGAATGCCCATAAAGGTTATCCTATCTTGCTTGGAGATGCTGTTAATATCAGACCCGGTCAACGACAGAAAAGCCCTAAAGCCGTCGTCGAAGTACTTACTCGTAAAAACGTCTATTGTTAAAAAACGAACAAACTTTTTCAATAATATTTTTCAAAATGGCGGTCATTTGATATTTTTTAAATACATATAACGCGAAAACGAACAATTTAATGAAAAAAAAAACATGAAAGCAGGAAAACTAGCATCCTTGTTTTTTTATTTGCTTCATACGACAACCAGGTATCTACTAAAAATCAATGCATAATTTGAACATAAAATACAATAATAATCACGAATATAAAAACATATTTTGAAAGATAAGTAGTTAGAAAGATAAACGACAAAATAACATTAAAGTAGGCATTAAAAACAAAGAAAAAACGAGTGGAACTCGTGGAGTTACTGGCTGAAGCGAAGCTTTTGTTGATGATATCTTTGCTGAATATATAATTAGTTTGAAAATATGTTTACAAATATCTTGTTTTGTTTAAATAAATACCTGAACTTATAAATAAGCTAGCTTAGATATTATTTACTGTAGTTACAGTAAAAATCAGCTGATTTCATTGAACAGCTGATAAGCTATAATACGTTTCAGGTTATATTATTAAAAACCAATATTAACAACAATTATTATATACGTTTACATTAATTTTGAATGTATTATAAGCGGTTACAACGTGCACGTGTTCTTTAACTAAGTAAAAATACCGAAACCAAAACAACACATCGTTTTTATATAATACGCGTGTGCTGTTATTTTCAATAACAAAAATAACGCGAGTTTCAAGTAAAAAAACTTAGGCAGTGCGGGACTGGCCGACAGAAGTGACTACTTTTGGCACGCCTGACTGTGTACTTTTTCATTATTATGATTTAATTATTTTTATAAAAACTTAGATGCACGCAGGAAAGGGCAACTCTTGAAAATTATTTTCGTATTAAATTTCGCGTGCGTGTAGGTACACAACTTAAACATTAACTGAAACTGTCACAGACTATGAATTTGAGTATCTTAGAGTATGTAAAGACTTTAATAATTAATCAGTTTATAACCCTACTTTTGACAGTTATACTGTCTAAATATAATAATAAATATAATATTGGTAATTCCGGCATTAAAAATTGGTATAAGTCCAATTTTTTAAATTAATTTAATAATTTAACTACACACATTTAGAAAATACACATTTTTTAAATTAACAAGAACAATAAACATAACCTCAATTGAAATGATATTGAAGCTATTGTGCGAAATCAGCTGTTAAGAAGTAGTCACTTCCAGTCTAGATATATACAAGTACAATATATGCTGTGAGGTATGCATTACGGATTCAAGCGTGACGAGAAAACAAATTCTTATACCATGTTTGGTCAACAGCGACCATACAAGTTTTCACTTCAAAAATAAATTTTATTAACCACTAAAAAATTATAATAATGTTTCGAATAATAATGTTCACTAGAGTGCGCGTATTGATGTGTTAGAGCGTTCCGTGACGGCAAACTGAGTTTTCCCCGTGCAAAACATACACCCATACCCCGCAATAAGAAGTAGTTACTTCAAAAACACCACCTAATCTGCTACTTTCTCCCGATCACTGTTAGCGATAACTGCGATTTAAAAATCGCAGAAATAACAGTTAAGGAATCGCCAGTCACGGCAGCGCTGCGACAATATTCAATCTCGTCGCTACGCAATTAACCCAAGTGCAATTAAACCGTTCCCCTTCAAACAGAACGGATAAGATGATCAGACTCGTTAGGAGGCGAAGGGGGTGTCAAATGTCCCACATCTGCAGGTCAGGTCACGTGACCCGGGATCGGGCTGCACCATTAGCCGGTGACATCTAATTAGTCGCAGGAAACTATTTAGCCTTACAGTGAAGTGCAGACGACTATATTTCCTTAATGCCTTATTTGCTTTCCTGCTATACGAAGTATTGTGTATGGTGACCGTTGAATTAACGGTCTTTATCGATAATCGTGACACGCAGCTGTCTTACTGACGTGATTAAAATGAATTTCCGCAAAGTATCAATACCGTATCACGTGACACACAAAAAAAGCTTTTTGAAAGTCTGATTTCACTGACTTAATTAGTGCTAAATCTTGCATCAATCACCAACTCAAATTTCAGAATTACATTAAAAATGCAATGTGCCCTGACCACTTTTCGTGTGATAATTTATGCAGATTCAAACAGTGATTAAAACGGTGAAATCACATTTCAAGAAAAAGTCATAAATTTTTAAATTCTTTTGAAGTTTGAAATATCCGCTATTTTAAAACGGTTTTTTTAACAAACGAATAACGCACTTGTCTAAACCGTTATCACAATAGATTTTTTTTTTTTTAACGTCCGACTATTGTGCACACTTTGGGCTAATGCAGACGATGGGATGATTTATAGCGTATGAAAATGTCAAACCGTCGCCGAGAATCGAACCCGGGTCCTCGAGGAATATATTTTTGAGCCCAGGTTGAAACAAATTGGACTAAAATTGCGTATGCTAGAACACTATATCAACTAAAGTTGCACATTGCCCCAAACAAAGCAGTTTTTAACAGTAAAAAGTGGAAAATGTAATTTTTTTTTTCAAATCGGCCAACTTTCATATTTTGGTCATTTATGAATACTCAGAACTTAAGCTATTATTACAAATTTAAAATAAGTAATTTGTGGTTTATGAGCAAATTGAAAAAAACCAAAAATTTACGCTATCCAAGGTTTTGATCGGAACAAATAGTAGGCCTATTAGTTATTTCATTTATTGTGATTTAAAGCCGCCTCTGTGGCCTAGTTGATAGCGTACTGGGCTTTCACCTCGAGAATCCGGGTTCGATTCCCGGCCAGGGCTTGGCATTTTCATACGCTATAAATCATCCCATCGTCTGCATTAGCCCAAGTGTGCACAATAGTCGGACGTTAAATACAAAAAAAAAAATAAATAAAATAAAATAAAATAAGAAAAATATTGTTATTTAATAGCTATTAATATTAATAAATTGAGGTCATTGCCCTCTCTTTAAAATTAGAGAAGTGAAATGTATTTGTGTTTTTGTTTTCCAAGTCTAAAGAAGTGAATTTTTAAGTCTTTTATCATTACTAAATTGGGATATAACATGTAATACAGTGTTTAATTTAGTAATTTTAAAATTGTATCACCCAATACTGTTATATACGAAATTATTATGCGTATTAAATTTAACAAGTGTCAGTAGATTTTCCAGCAAAAAGTTCTTTTCGAAAGCTTAGCAAATTTTTCTTCAAAAACATTTTACTATGGTAACATAACGTTTCTATGGATTCGGTTTTTAGGCAACTTATATGTTTTGCGATAGTCTAGCCTGTTATTGTTAATTCTTTGTTTTACTATGAACTTTAATTCGAAAGTTATTTTTAAAAAAATACATAAATTGTAAGATTATAGCATTTTATTTACATCAATCGTTTAGTAAATAAGGATTTATAAATAAAAATAATCACTTAAAAAAATAAAGAAACACGATCGCTACAAAATACAAAAATAAATATACACAAAAATTATATACAAGCTGTGTTCACAAAGTAACGAGAATTTTAATTTTTTGAACAAAATATTTATTTATTCTTCTACATTGATGTTGTCGCCTTCAAAGTAGTCCCCATTGGAGATTACGCACTTGTGCCAGCGCTTCTTCCAATCCTCGAAACACTTCTCAAATTCGATCATTGAGATAGCCTTTAGTTCTTTCAGCGATGCGCTTTTAATGTCATCTACGGCTGTAAAACGACGGCCCTTTAAGGTTCTCTTTATTTTGGAAATAGGAAAAAGTCATGTCTGGCGAATATGGAGGCTGGGGCATCGTTACAGTACTGTTTTTGGCCAAAAATTCACTAACAAACAATGAAGTGTGAGCTGGTGCATTATCGTGGTGCAAAAGCCATGATTGTTTTTTTGCCATTAATATCGAAGAACACAGTGAGCATTATCGAAACGTGAACCTTCACGTTCGACCGCACTTGTCGAGCATTTTTCGGTCTTGGCGAGCCAGAATGCCTCCACTGGGATGATTGAGCCTTAGTTTCGACGTCATATCCGTAAACCCATGTTTCGTCACCTGTTATAATACGTTCGAGTAATTCTGCATCGTCGTTGACTTCATTTAGTGACTCCTGAGCAACTACCATTCGCCGCTGTTTTTGTACAAAATTCAACAATTTTGAAACGAATTTTGCTGCAAAGCGTTTCATACACAAAAGACTGGAAACAATGTCATGACATAATCCAATCGATATGCCAACATCATCAGCGACCTCTCTAATTATGATTCGGCGAATGTTCATAACTATTTCTTTCACTTTTTCCACGTTTTCATCGGTTGTTGATGTGCTGGGGCGTCCAGGGCGTTCGTCATCTTCAACGTCTTCACGGCCTTCTTGGAAACGCTTATACCACTCGTAAACTCTTGCTTTACTCATAGCAGACTCACCATAGACCTTTGTTAACATTTCACATTCTTTGTTACACTTTATTCCATTTTTACGCAAAATTGTATACAAAATCTTTGATCCATTTCTTTTAACAAACGAAAATCTCCGAGCTCATTAAAACACGTCTAACCTTAGTGGCTGTCACAGACATCAACAATGAAAATAGCTGAAAGTTTTATCATACTTCAAGGGCATGTATACCACCATAATAGAAAAAATTGTTTCACAATCGGACTCTCCAAGCCCGCGAAATTTAAAAATTCTCGTTACTTTCTGAACACACCTCGTATTTCGTAATTAAACGAAATATAAATCTGTAATATAATTGATTTCAAAAGATGAAAACAAGGTATTAAAATAAATGCTGAAGAATATTTTCTGATTATTCAGCGACATTATGAATTTGCACGTTAGGTTTATGTTATCAGTGCAAGATAAACTTTCGATAAACCTTGATAAACTTTCGATAAACCTTGATAAACTTTCGATAAACCTTGATAAACTTTCGATAAACCTTGATAAACTTTCGATAAACCTTGATAAACTTTCGATAAACCTTGATAAACTTTCGATAAACCTTGATAAACTTTCGATAAACCTTGATAAACTTTCGATAAACCTTGATAAACTTTCGATAAACCTTGATAAACTTTCGATAAACCTTGATAAACTTTCGATAAACCTTGATAAACTTTCGATAAACCTTGATAAACTTTCGATAAACTTTGATAAACTTTCGATAAACCTTGATAAACTTTCGATAAACCTTGATAAACTTTCGATAAACCTTGATAAATTTTCGATAAACCTTGATAAACTTTCGATAAACCTTGATAAACTTTCGATAAACCTTGATAAACTTTCGATAAACCTTGATAAACTTTCGATAAACCTTGATAAACTTTCGATAAACCTTGATAAACTTTCGAGGGGATTTGAACATTACACGATGTATTTCGTATCATTTAAAAATTCTGATCTTCGATTAACAATTTAAATTCAGTCGGGACTGCATTTGAATTGTTAATAAGAAAATATTAAGTTCGTATTTTTTATTAACCTAATTTTGTGGAACTCTATCAACCAACACGATTATCTGGAAGCTTAAATGAACACAAATATTTATGAACCAACTAATTTTGCGATAAAATTTGGTGGTTAGTTTTAAGGAAAGTATATTTTGACAAAAAGACCTTAAAAAACGTTTTCAGTCCCAAAAAAATTAGCATATCAGACCTAAAAACAAAAATTCATCCAATTTCATTTAGTCTGTAGAGTTGTTCATAGATACCGATTCACAGATGGACAGTAAGTAAACAAAAAATTATTTTTTGCATCCATTTTTTCTCTACTTCTTCGCTACTTAGCTTGCTATAATTAGTTGTATTTGTGTATCCAGTAAAGGCTGCTGGTTGAAATATAGGTTATGACAAAGCTGTCAAGGTTTGCATTCATGCTGTCAGTAGGACTGGATTATGACAAGCAATGACAGGTACCGGTTATTAATTAGGAAGGGGACAAATTGGCTTTGTCTCCTCTGCTTAACAGTCTGGTCGGACCAATGCACGTGCCTCTAGGTATACATTTTAGCCTAGCATAAACTTCAAGCCTTTATTAGTTATTAGTTAAGTAAATAGTTATTCATATTTTCCCACACTAAATTATTCCCTCAAAAAAATACGGTCTGGAATATTTCAACAAAATATTTCTGTAAATCTGTCTAATTTTGTAAAATCAGTTCGACGGATTTTGCTGAAATTTTTGCCATATATTAAGTCTAATCTCGGGGAAGGAAAATGTAAAAATACTTACTTAATGAATAAATGAATTAAACAAACGTTATATATATATATATATATATATATATATATATATATATATATATATATATATATATATAGAGAGAGAGAGAGAGAGAGAGAGAGAGAGAGAGAGAGGGGGGGTTTATCATGCCCACGTTCTCAATTAGTCCAATTTGATTTTTAAGCTTGCACAAAATTGATTTTTGGTATTAGCTTGGACAAGTTCGTTAATCAGTAAAATTCTTCCAAACAGTTTCAAAATGAAGATAATTTTAAATCTTTTAAAATGTGTAAATTTTTTACATATTTAAAAAAAAATGTGATTTCGTAATTTGACGGCGGTCGTGTCATTTTCGTATTTTCGAAGGAATTAAAAATTTTCAAATGCTAATATAAATGCAGATAATACATTTCAATTCTGATACATATCGACTACATTTGAGTTAAATATAATCGTAATATTTGTACCAAATTTAGAGAAAATCAGATTTTCAACGGAAAAGGTTTCCAAAAATTAATTTTAAGCTAAGAAATGGTCCGAAAACACGAGAAAACTTTCTCAATTTTTATAAAAATCATTCAATTAGTTTTGGCCTAAACTCCAACTATGTGCAGAAACACAAACGGACAAGCACCTAAGTGAAACCCTTTTTTGTACTCAAAAAAACCCAAAAATACATTCATGAAAATCTCAAAATATTTTTATTACGATTGTCATATTTTACAATACGATTAGTGCCAAACAAAATTTTTTGGAAACATTTAAACTCAGAATATATTTTGGTGGGTTTAAACAGTGGTCTTTTCCAGGACCTTCTTAGTGTCAGAGAATTTCCCTGAAGACTAAACTAATCGATCGATTTTTTTTGAAATTTGGTATATCTCCGTACACGAAGAACATTCTCTAATTTAAAAAAAATGCAGTATTTTTTTGGTCAAAACAATTTTTAGAATTGATTCTAACAAATTTTATTCAAATTTATTGGTCGCTCTAGAACTAAAACATATAAATAGGAAGACATTATGGACTTTGGGCAGAGCACAACTCATAACCATAGGACTTATAATGGCACATGAACAGGATAGGAATGTCCACAAGAAGAACTGTGTGTACGTTATGCAAAGTGTGAGTTAAAACTGCAGGCCAAACGATCTGAGATTGTAAGACACTTGCCAGCAGGAGACTATGGATATTTGGCTTCCAGAATCCTGAGGACCGTCAGCAAAATGAGCCAGTCAGTGGACGGTTAAGATTTACTCAGATTATTCCAAAGGCCTAAATCATTTGACCGCAGTTCTACGGGATTCAAAATCTCTTAACAAGTTTTACATAATTGGGGAAAATTTATAATTCCAGGTCAACGAAAATTAAAGTAAATTCTAAGGAACGAGAAAACCTTAAACGCTGTCTTTTTCAAGTCCCTTTTTATTTAAAAAAAATCATTTTCTCAAAATTGATTAAAACGATTTTGATAAATTTTCGCTCGGATGAATGTTTTGTTTAAGAGCGCCCAAATGAACTATCCACAAATTAATCGAAATCGGTTCAGGTTTGGCTTACATTTTTGTCATGAAATAGAAAAAGGTAAAGGTACTGTTTTGAAGTAATAAAAAAAACTGTTACAAATTTCAAAACAATAATATCGACGGTTTTTTAACACGAGTCATGTTTTACGGCTGATTGTGTTGGATATTGTGAGTCGCTTGGTGCGAGTGCACAAATTTATGTTGGTATTTATAGTAAAAGATCAGTTGCTTTATATTAATCCGTAACGATCAGCTGATTTCGTTGAACAACTGATTGGGTGTAATACGTTTTAGGCTGTTAAAAACTAGCTATGGTTGTTATAGTAAAAGATGAGTTGCTTTTCGTAATGATCAGCTGATTTCACTGTACAGCTGATTAGGCATAAGTTTTAGGTTATGTTGTTAAAAACTAGCTATGGTTGTTATAGTAAAAGATGAGTTGCTTTTCGTAATGATCAGCTGATTTCACTGAACAGCTGATTAGGCATACGTTTTAGGTTATGTTGTTAAAAACTAGCTATGATAATTTGTCGTGTTTTCGAAGAAATTATCGCGATTAAAATAAAAAGGACGAGAAATCGTGATATAACTTTTTTATTTTTTGTTCAATAACAGAAATTTTCGATATTGAAACTTTAAATTTCTTCATTTTATATTTAATTACACTCGTTTTATGTACAGCTTTTGAAAGACTTTCCCGTTTTACCATTATTTCTCCAGATTTTTTTAATACGAAAGTTTGTCTGTATCTTTGCGCCATTTATTATTTAAGTTGAGCGTGATATTGAAAATAATTTCGTCACGTTACAAAAGGCTGGCTGGACCACCGTGGAGACACTCCTCAGGTGTAAAGACACCGAGTGAGGTGACGACGGCTCATTGTCGAGCGAAACAATGGGGAAGCAAAACAATGCCAGCCACTGCAACAAAACAATCCGCGAATGTGTTCACGGAAGCGTAAAACATTCGGCTTTTTGGCTTGTGTTTGTCTTTTTTTCCGAATGAAAAATCGACTCTTTTGTTTTTTAATAAATATCCGCGATCCAGACACACCTCCTCGCGTTAACTTTGATGCCTGTACAATCGTAGCTTTGTTCAATTAGCGCCCAAGTTTTAACGATTCTTAATGCGCCGTTATGAACGGGTTTTTTGTTTTATAACTCGTATTTTCAACACAGACATTTGCGGATCTTTGTTCTCCGGTAATAGGATCGGTTCGCCGCGTTACGCTAAGAACAATCGAAAGTTTTAAGCACGTGGGTTAGTTACGCAACACGATAATCGAATCGTCTTCGACTCGATGAACGATCCGGTGGTGTGCGATTAATGTATGAACAAACGATTAACTAATTGGCAAATGAAAAGACAATGAACATTGTTAAAACAAAATACGAGGTGTGTTCAGAAAGTAACGAGAATTTTTTAATTTCGCGGGCTTGGAGAGTCCGATTGTCAAACATTTTTTTATTGTGTTGGTATACATGCCCTTGAAGTATGATAAAACTTTCAGCGTTGACTTTGTCTGTGACAGCCACTGAGGTTAGACGTGTTTTTATGAGCTCGGCGATTTTCGTTTTGTTAAAAGAAATGGATCAAATAACTTGTATCAAATTTTGCCTAAAAAAAGGAATAAAGTGTAACAAAGTGTGTGAAATGTTAACAAAGGCCTATGGTGAGTCTGCAACGAGTAAAGCAAGAGTTTACGAGTGGTATACGCGTTTCCAAGAAGGCCGTGAAGACATTGAAGATGACGAACGCCCTGAACGACCCAGCACATCAACAACCGATGAAAACGTGGAAAAAATGAAAGAAATGGTTATGAACAATCGCCGAATCACAATTAGAAAAGTCGCTGGTGATGTTGGCATATCGATTAGATCATGTCATGACATTGTTTCCAATGTTTTGTGTATGAAACGCGTGGTAGCAAAATTCGTTCCAAAATTGTTGAATTTTGAACAAAAACAGCGGCGAATGGTAGTTGCTCAGGAGTCACTAAATGAAGTCAACGACGATGCAGAATTACTGAAACGTATTATAACAGGTGACGAAACATGGGTTTACGGTTATGACGTCGAAACTAAGGCTCAATTATCCCAGTGGAGGCATTCTGGCTCGCCAAGACCGAAAAAGGCTCGACAAGTGCGGTCGAACGTGAAGGTTATGCTTACTGTGTTCTTCGATATTAATATCATAGTGCATCATGAATTCATGATACCAGGTGAAACGGTCAATTAGGAGTACTACCTACAAGTTCAACGCCGTTTGCGTGAAGCAATCCGAAAAAAACGCCCGGATCTGTTGAAAAACAATTCATGGCTTTTGCACCACGATAATGCAGCAGCTCACACTTCATTGCTTGTTCGTGAATTTTTGTCCAAAAACAGTACTGCAACGATGCCCCAGCCTCCATATTCGGCAGACATGGCTCCGTGTGACTTTTTCCTATTTCCAAAAATAAAGAGAACCTTAAAGGTCGTTTTACAGCCGTAGATGGCATTAAAAGCGCAACGCTGAAAGAACTAAAGGCTATCTCAAAGATCGAGTTTGAGAAGTGTTTCAAGGATTGGAAAAAGCGCTGGCACAAGTGCATAATCTCCAATGGGGACTACTTTGAAGGCGACAACATCAATGTAGAAGAATAAATAAATATTTTGTTCAAAAATTAAAATTCTCGTTACTTTGTGAACACAGCTTGTATATAATTTTTGTGTATATTTATTTATTTTTGTATTTTGTTAGCGATCGTGTTTTTTTATTAATGGCAAAAAAACAATTCATGGCTTTTGCACCACGATAATGCACCAGCTCACACTTCATTGTTTGTTAGTGAATTTTTGGCCAAAAACAGTACTGTAACGATGCCCCAGCCTCCATATTCGCTAGACATGACTTTTTCCTATTTCCAAAATAAAGAGAACCTTAAAGGGCCGTCGTTTTACAGCCGTAGATGGCATTAAAAGCGCATCGCTGAAAGAACTAAAGGCTATCTCAATGATCGAATTTGAGAAGTGTTTCGAGGATTGGAAGAAGCGCTGGCACAAGTGCATAATCTCCAATGGGGACTACTTTGAAGGCGACAACATCAATGTAAAAGAAGAAATAAATATTTCGTTCAAAAAATTAAAATTCTCGTTACTTTCTGAACACACCTCGTAGATGGTCAGGGATTATTAGTGAATTTCGGAATCTGAGATATTGGAGTGCAATCTTGATAAGATACAGAAGCGGGATTCTTAAATAACCTCGAGGTCTAACGTATATGTAATTTTAACATGTATCATGTTTTAGGGCTGATTGTGATGTGTGATTTTGTGCGTCACACATATATATTTGTGGATTTTGTGGAATACGTATATTGATATATAATAGTATTTTTTGCGTGTCGCAAGTCTCACTTAAATATAACTAAAATTTCGCTTGATTCCGTCCGGGATCGAACCGTTGGATCTTACGCGTGTGAGGCGTACGTCATAACCACTATACTACAGGAACTACGGAGAAGTTAGTGAACCGATGAAAATTTCATTTTGGTAGTTATATTAAGAGATCAGTAGTTTCATATTAATTCGTAAACAATCAACATTCATAATATATATATATATATATATATATATATATATATATATATATATATATAAAGCTATTGATATTTTTTCGATAATAATTGTGTGTGGGTGTGTGTATGTGTATACACACACACACACAATTATTATCCGAAAAAATATCAGTAGTTTTCTTTCTAGAGGCCTATATTACTTGGTATCGATACCTTTTTTTCAATACTAATTGGTATCGATATTTTTTAAAATATTAATTGTTATTGATATATTCTTTCGATACTAATTGGTATTTTGTTTTTGGCAGTAATTGGTATCGATATATTTCTTTTAATGCAGATTGGTATCGATATTTTTTTCTGTATTAATTGGTATCGCAAGAAAAATAGGTTATCGAGTTTAATTAGTATCGAAAAATATCGATTCCAATTTTGATTGGAAGAAACATATTGATGCAAGATATTATTACCTCTCTCTCGATCTCCCTCTCCCTCTCCCCCCCTCTCTCTCTCTCTCTCTCTCTCTCTCTCTCTCTCTCTCTCTCTCTCTCTCTCTATATATATATATATATATATATATATATATATATATATATATATATACTGTATAATCCAAGTCACTGTTGACAGTGTTGTTGTATCAGTCTTCAGACAACAAACGGCATGGCGTTCAAACAGGATCTCTTAATAAAGCATTGTTGAAGATGGAACGTTCGTCCTGGAGGGATCTTCAGATAACAGACATTGCTGGTAGAGAGATCAACTGGTAAACTACGGTCTGAAGCAATGTTTGACCTGGAAAAATCAGTCTTCAGACAAAAGCGGTATGAAGTTCAGTCAGGACCAACAAATAAACCACGGTTGAAGATGGAATGTATGTCCTGAAAGGATCTTCAGATAAAAAACGTTGTTGATAGTGATATCAACTGGTAGTCTACGGTCGGAAGTAATGTTTGACCTAGAAAAATCAGTCTTCAAACAAAAACGGTATGACATGCAAAGAGGATCAGCCAATACAGGACTGTTGAAGACGTAAAGTTTTTCCTAGAAAAATATTCAGATAACAAACATTGCCGATCAACTGATTCAGCTGTGGTAGAGATCAGCTACGGTCGGAAGCAATGTTTGGCATAGAGAAATCAGTCTTCAGACAAAAAGCAGTATGAAGTTCAGTCAGGACCAACGAATTGACCAAGTTCAGTCAGGACCACGGTTGAAGATGGAATGTTTGTCCTGAAAGGATCTTCCGATAACAATCATTGCTGGTAGAGTGATCAACTGGTAGTCTACGGTCGGAAGCAATGTTTGACCTAGAAAAATCAGTCTTCAGACAAAAAGCGGTATGAAGTTCAGTCAGGACCAACAAATAAACCACAGTTGGAAGATGGAATGTATGTCCTGAAAGGATCTTCAGATAACAATCATTGATGGTAGAGTGATCAACTGGTAGACTACGGTTGGAAGCAATGTTTGACCTAGAGAAATCAGTCTTCAGGCAAAAAGCGGTATACAGTTCAGTCAGGAATAACAAATAAACCACAATTGAAGATGGAATGTATGTCCTGGAGGGATCTTCAGATAACAAACATTGCTGGTAGAGTGATCAACTGGTAGTCTACGGTCGGAAGCAATGTTTGACCTAGAAAAATCAGTCTTCAGACAAAAAGGGTTATGAAGTTCAGTCAGGACCAACAAATAAACCACAGTTGGAAGATGGAATGTATGTCCTGAAAGGATCTTCAGATAACAATCATTGCTGGTAGAGTGATCAATTGGTAGTCTAAGTTCGAAAGTAATATTTGGCCTAGACGGATTAGTCTTCAGACAACAAACGGTATGGCATTCATTGAGGATCAGCCAATACAGGACTGTTGAAGACGTAAAGTTTTTACTAGAAAGATCTTCAGGTAACAAACATCGCCGATAGAGAGATCAGCTGGTTCAGCTGCGGTAGAGATCAGCCACGGTCGGAAGTAATGTTTGGCCTAGACAGATTAGTCTTCAGACAACAAACAGTATGACATTCAAAGAGAATCAGCCAATAAAGGACTGTTGAAGATGTAACTTTTTTCCTAGAAAGATCTTCAGGTAAAAAACATTGCTGATAGAGAGATCAGCTGGTTAAGCTGCGGTAGGTATCAGCTACGGTAGGAAATAATGTTTGACTTAGAGGGATCAGTTTTTAGACAACAATCAGCATGACGATCAGTCAGGATCAGCCAATAAATGGTGTTGAAAAATGAAACGTTTGTCTTGGAGGGATCGTCAGACACATTGTTGAGATCAGTCAGGAGAAGTCTTCAGACAAGTGGCAGTTCAGTCAAGGTAAACCATTGAATACGGAACTTCTATCCTTGAGGAAAGGGGTCAGGCTTCAGAGAAAAAACGGTATTATTTTTATCGGTACGTGGCGGGAAGACCGCGTTGAACGAAATTCTATAGAAAACGGCCTAAGAACAGCTGGCTTACTTTATAATAACATACAGTTTCTATTACACTTAGTACGCATCC
>CM040186.1:103603605-103606105 GCA_022606455.1 Callitettix versicolor | reverse complement strand
AGGATTTTGCAAAAATTTTATTTTAACGCCATTAAACTACTTACCCAGTCCAAATTTAATAATCAACGTACATCCAATACTATTATAACTAGATACTTGAAATTTTCAAAGTACCTTCTTCCAACAATGTTGAGTTGCATTAAGAAAGGATTTTACAAAAATTTGATTTCAAAACCATTAAAGTACTTACACAGTCCAAATTTAATAATCAACGTACAGCCATGACTATTATAACTAGAGACTTGACATTATCAGAGTACCTTCTTACAACAATGTTGAGGTACATTAAGAAAGGATTTTAGAAAAATTTGATTTCAACGCCATTAAACTACTTACCGAGTCCAAATTTAATAATCAACATACAACCAATACTATTATAGCTAGAGACTTGAAATTTTCACGATATCTTCTTTCAACAATGTCGATGTGCACTAAGAAATAATTTTGCAAAAATTTAATTTTACCGCTATTAAACTACTTACCCAGGCCAACTTTAATAATCACTATAGTAAAGCCGATACTATAATAGCTAAAGATTTGAAATTCAGGATTACCACCACATGTAGGGGTGCATTAAAAAAAATGATTTTCCAATATTCAGCCACTAAAAAGGTAGAAATGAGGTACAACAATTTTATTGGAAAAATATGTTTTTCGTCTGACCTTCTTAAAACTTAACATAGTCACTCTTAAATATAGGTAATGAAATACATTTTTCAACATTTCCCAAAACTCATCCCCTAAAGAGATTAAAAGAAGGTAGAAAATGTAAAAAAGGTGTATACAATTTTGTATTGAAAAAATATTTGTTTTGGATTGTGTGTTCTAAAAATATGCTATGAAACACAAACACTGAAACACATATTTCAACAATTTTCCGAATTCATTCTCTAAAAGAATAAAAATGTAAAAAAAAGGTATAGTTGGAGAAAAAAGAATGTTTTTGTTGGAGAAAAATATTTTTTATCAGGTTTTCTTAAAAGTAAACAAAATATTCTAAAACACAAATTGTGATACACGTAATTCAGCATTTTACCTCCGACATTCATCCCCTAAAAGGACAAAAATATAAAAGAGGTATAAATGTTTGTATTGGAGAAAAATATTTTCTATCAGATTTTCTTAAATTCGAATGGAACACGTTTGAATAAAACAACATATTCAGGTTATAATATTTTTCATATTCACTGTAAAATAATCACGAGTTTAGATGATCACGCTTTTATTAATATATTTGTTTATGTTTCTAAATTATTACATTACTGAAACAGAAGTTTCGTGGGCGTAGCCGCGACGGGTAATGCTAGTACATGTATGGTACATGTAATGGTAATACATGTATGGTATTGTTAGAGTTACGATAATAAATGTAAATTAATTTTGCTTTATATGAAAATCAAATGATAAACAGGAAACAAAATAAAATCCAGACATGAAATCAGGAATTTTTTTTATGTTTAACGTCCGACTATTGTGCACACTTAGGCTAATGCAGACGATGGAATGATTTATAGCGTATGAAAATGTCAAGCCTTGGCCTGGAATCGAACCCGGGTCCTCGGGGGGAAAGCACAGTACGCTACCAACTAGGCCACCAAGGCGGCTTATCAGGAAATATACTCTAGTACATAATAATTTTGTGTCCATTTAGAAACGGAATTTTTAACATAACCACAATTGAAACAGCTGTTCTGCGAAATCAGCTGTTCAGAAGTAGCCACAATTAAATTTTTACATATACAATAGCACATAACGTGCTAAATATACTGTTATGTGCTATATGACATTAGCACGCATTGACAAAATCCAACTTCACAACCAGTCCCAAAAACGATACACGTTAAAACAATTTTTGTTGAAAATTAGCTTCTATCACGTCACCGAGACTGCATCGTCGGCGCTGTATCATTATCGCTTAAACTATAGTTATAAATTGAATTGTTTCTATTCAATAAAAATATCCTAATTACTGTAATGGCAGTACTTGCATTTCGTTGAACTTGATTGTCTAGTTCTGAAGTGGAGGCTTCATTCAACCATTCTTGTTGTGGAAAAAAGGATAATTTTACGTTCTATTCCGAGAAATACGGCATTGTGTCTAGATGTGCAATTAACCCTTTCACAGCACCTGTGTAACCGCAACAGCTGTTACTTTCTGTAGTGATCATTTCTTTTCTTTCACTTTGATTTTAACTGCATTTAATAGCTTTTAATGCTACCTTGATCGCGTGTTCCGCGATACACCGGAAGTTGAAAGTATGTTCCTCTCAATAGGTTCAATAGGCAACAGGTTCCTAATACGTTTTGTTGGAAGTTCAAATCTCAATCTGCCTCGCGGAAACGTGTTTCCAAAAATGATTTTTTTTTTTTTGGCCTAAACGCTTAGCGATTTCCTTTTGGAAAATGAGCCATTAGAGCAGACTTCATGATGAAACCCAGACGGAAGACCTTGAAATGAGCGCCGATCTTGACCTCTAGACTACTTTTTTGTGAGTCGTTG
>CM040186.1:103596105-103598605 GCA_022606455.1 Callitettix versicolor | reverse complement strand
CCTGCGTTTTCTTGTCAGTCGGTCGTTTTTGGGGCGTTAATTGAAAATGAGAAAATTTTCTTTTAGAAAAAAAGTTAGTTTTTTAGAAAAAAAGTTAGAACTGAACTGAACAAATTAGACATAAAAAAGTAAGTAGTCTATGTAAAGGCCTAGTGGTCACCAAATACAGAACTGACTGATGTTTATAATGTAAATGAGGCTACTGATAGCGTAACGGTACTTAGCGGAATCAAAAGAAGTCGTGTTGCTTCGACTCAGTGTAGGTTCAGTTTGAATCTGACTCCGCTTCCCCCACTACGCTGATCACACCGTACTTACTATTTCTCGTTGCCTAGGTTACGGTTTTCAAACAAAACAGTCCTGAGAATCCGTTACAGTAAGCTTAAATATTTAGATTTAAATATTTCGTTGCGCTCTTCATTTGGTAGCAGCTTCGGCCTAATAAAAAATGTTTACAAACTTTAAACAGTAAAGTGACATTTTGATTTTTCAATTTAAATATTCAACGCTGTTTATGGTGGAAAAATCGTTTCTACTTATAATATTTAAAAGGTTTAGGAACCTGAAAGTCGATTTTTGTGCCCGGTTTGATTCGAATCGGACCAAAATGGTTGCGAATATTAAATTACTAATACATAAAAATATTGTATAACGTATTATATTACAAACAAATCGACACAAAATAGCAAAAATCGACTTTGTTAATACCTTGCACGACTTCAGTAAACCAGCAAGCAGTTATGTATTTTTATAAAGTATAAATTTAGTATAGCCATTTTAATGATTCAAGCCGCCGTAGTTGATAGCGTTCTGGGCTTTTTCACCCCGAGGACCGGGTTCGATTCCCGGCCAGGGCTTGGCATTTTCATATGCTATAAATCATCCTATCGTCTGCATTAGCCCAAGTGTGCACAATAGTCGGAAGTTGAACAAAAAAAAATTAATGATTCATTATTGTTTCGCTAAAACACTTTTAAATAGCCTTAACTGATATTTTTAGTCCAATCTAGAATTATGAGGGTAGTGTTTTTTTTTATTAATTTTTTTATTATTATTTTCGTGAATATTTAATAAACCGACCCGCATCGAGTTGCAAATCAAATAAATTCATTACAGTCGACACTCAGCCGATACAAACGTCTTAATTAAGGAGGCAATGCATAAGCAATGGATAAATTAAGTTTTCAACGCTTCCACAACACGTGGATTCAGAATACACAAACACTTTTTTACAACACTGCCATGTTTCCCCACGCAATTGGTTTCGCGTTATTGCCTCCTGTTTTATTTAATGCTATACTTTTTGTATGAAACTTCATTATTCCGACTTTTTTCCTTGCCCGGCGAGAGGGGAGATTTGCATGTTGATACCACTTAACCGCGCCCACAAAATGGCGGGTACACTCCCGCTTTTGCACTTTTAATCAAGTGGAATTTATTAAGAAGGGAAAACAGAGGAGTCATGCGATATCTAAGAGAAAGAGTTGAAAAATTCATTACGTTGTTCTTCAGTGAATAAAGAGTGACGGCCATTTTCGGGGCAGCCATTATATATTTACCGACTGCCTGTTATCTAATTTACTTCGGTTTATGCAGTTTTAATGAGACAGTTTCCAATTTATCGCCAATAATACGGTTGATTGCAGGTTAGGTCTACTTGTCTTCAATTAGGCTCTACTCGCGGAGACAGATTGCGTTCATGTTGTTTTAACTTTTGTTGTTACCTACCGACTGGCTTTATGAATTTTAAATACATTTCACACGGTAATACTGATTTCTACGCGAGAACTTTCATTTTCATACTATATGAAGTTTCGATTATATTAGATTAGATTCAAATTAAAGGAACGGATATAACCAAGACACTGCGGTCAACGTACCTATTGTGCAACTAAACCTCTTGAATGCAGCAGATTGACGCCCTTAGTAAGTTCCAGCAATCCACTGACTAGCTCATTCTGTTGGAGGTCCTTCGGGTCCTGTAAACCAAAACCTCTAGCTTCCTGCTAGCAAGGTCCTCACAATCATTAATTATGTTTCCTGCACCACTTACACAAGGTTTCTCCGTGGCGCATTATCCTGTTAATGAATGTACACTCTGAGACCTCAGTGCCCGGTAATGAACCTCATGATTTTCCTTGATTATGCTCTGCCCAAAACGTCTGCTGCCCTTTTAAGCCCTCCATATAGAACCTTACTTAAGAGACGCTTACTATGGGAATGACATGAAGGTTATCCCATCTTGCCGGGTGTTGCTTATTAATCCACCTATTAATAGCACAACTTGCCAACTACAGAGAAATCCTTAAATTTTGGTCAGGTTCGATAAACTCGTTGCAGATCCCGGTCCAGCCAGTCGGTCTGCCTCCTCATTACCCTCATCCCCCTTATGCTCTGGAACCCTGAAAAGATTTACCCGGTTACATAGGAACAGTGCGTTCACTCCAAGATCAGCTTGGACTAAATTGTAGGACCCGCAAATGCTTTTGTTGCTGCCTGA
>CM040186.1:103576105-103591105 GCA_022606455.1 Callitettix versicolor | reverse complement strand
TAGTGTTGTTATTTTGTTTTGCCGGAAAAAATGGTTAGTGTAATAATAGAGCAAAGAATTGTTATTAAATTTCACTTCAAACTTGGAAAAACCGCTACTGAAACTTATAATTCACTGAAAGATGTGTATGCCAGTAAATTTTTATCGCGGGCACGTGTTTTTGAATGGTTTAAGCGTTTTCAAGATGGCCGACAAGACGTTGAAGATGATTAGCGGCCAGGTTGCCCTTCAACGTCAAAAACGGATTACAATGTCGAAAAAGTTGCAAATTTGAATCGTGTCTGAGCGTCGATTAAGTATTCGTGCAATTGGTGAAACTGTAGGCATTGATAAATTGTACGTGACAATTTGAACATGCGAAAAGTGTGTGCCAAAAATTCTCACGTTTGAACAACAAGCGGCCACAAAAATGTTTATACTGACATTTTGGATGCCATTGAAAATTACTTGGAATTAATTCTCACGTTTGAGCAACAAGCGGCTCGCAAAAATGTTTGTACTGACACTTGGAATGCCATTGGAAAATTACTTGCCATTGAAAATTTATTGGAAAGGATAATAACATGTGATGAATCGTGGTTTTTTACGTATGATCCGGAAACAAAGCGCCAATCCATGCATTGGAAGACTCCGACTTCACCGAGAGCCAAAAAAGCAAAAATCAGCAAGTCAAAATTTAAAGCAATGATGATTGTTTTTTTCGATATTCATGAAATTGTGTACCTTCACTGGGTTCCTGAAGGTCAAAAATTAATCACTATTACTACCTTGAGGTACTTGGTAAACTACGTGAAAGAGTAAGGAAAATCTCGTATATGTAGATTGGAACTGACTACTTCTAAACAGCTGATTTCACACAACAGCTGTTGATTCAATATCATTTTAACTGAGGTTAGGTTTATTGTTCTTGTAAATTTTAAAAATGTGTACTTTATAAATTTGTGTAGTTAAATTATATAACGTATATTACCAATTTTTGAATCTTATAATCACAAATATATTTATTATTACTTAGGCTATATTTATTATTACTAAAAAAAAGTATCTAATTTTTTACATCTTCCTGCAGGCATCTCATTTTTTATAAAAAGAATTAAGTCATAATAGTGAAAAAGTACTCAGTCAGGCATGCAAAAAGAAGTAGTCATCTAAGTCGGCCAGTCCCGCACTGCTTACTTTTTCCATAGTTAAATTACTAATAAATATTATCAAATCTTAATATATAAAAGAAATCCTGACTGACTGACTGACTTATTCATAACCAATGCAGAGCCAAAGCTATTATAGCTAGCAACTTGAAATTTTGAGGAAACATTTATGTTACTATATAGGCGTGTACTATGAAAGGATTTTGTAAAAATTTGATTTTAACGCCATTAAACTACTTACCCAGTCCAAATTTAATAATCAACGTACAGCCAAGAATATTATAACTAGAGACTTGAAATTTTAAGGGTACATTCTTACAATAATGTTGAGATGCAATAAGAAAGGATTTTGCAAAAAAATGATTTTGACGTTATTAAACTACTTACCCAGTCAAAATTTAATAATCAACGTACAGCCAATCCTATTATAACTAGGACTTGAAATTTTTAGGATAAACTCTTACAACAATTTCGAGATGCACTAAGAGAGGATTTTGCAAAAATTTGATTTTAACGCCATTAAACTACTTACCCAGTCCAAATGTAATAATCAACGTACAACCAAGACTATTATAACTAGAGACTTGAAATTTTCAGGGTACATTCTAACAATAATGTTGAGATGCAATAAGAAAGGATTTTGCAAAAAATTGATTTTGACGCTATTAAATTACTTACCCAGTCCAAATTTAACAATCAACGTACATCCAATCCTATTATAACTAGAGACTTGAAATTTTCAGGATACATTCTTACAACAATTTCGAGGTGCAATAAGAGAGGATTTTGAAAAAATTTGATTTTAACGCCATTAAACTACTTAACCAGTCGAAATTTAACAATCAACGTATAGCCAATCCCATTATAGCTAGAGGCTTGAAATTTTCAGGTCACCTTCTAAAAACAATTGTGAGATGCAACAAGGAAAGGATTTTTCAAAAATTTGATTTTGGCGCCATTAAACTACTTACCCAGTCCAAATTTAATAATCAACGTACAACCAATAATATTAAAGCTAGATACTTGAAATTTTCGGGGGATCTTCTAACAATAATGTTGAGGTGCACTAAGAAAGGATTTTGCAAAAATTTGATTTTTAACGCCATTAAACTACTCACCCAGTCCAAATTTAACAATCAACGTATAGCCAATCCTGTTATAGCTAGAGGCTTGAAATTTTCAGGGCACCTTCTAACAACAATTTTGAGATGCAGTAAGAAAGGATTTTTCAAAAATTTGATTTTGACGCCATTAAACTACTTACCCAGTCCAAATTTAATAATCAACGTACAACCAATAATATTACAGCTAGATACTTGAAATTTTCGGGGGACCTTCTAACAATAATGTTGAGGTGCACTAAGAAAGGATTTTGCAAAAATTTGATTTTAACGCCATTAAACTACTTAACTCATTTCAACTTTAATAATCAACGTATAGCCGAGATTATAATAGTTAAAGATTGGAAATTTTCAGGGTTACCACCACATGTAGGGGTGCATTGAAAAACGATTTTCCAGTATTCAACACATAAAGAAGTAAAAATGAGATACAACAATTTTTATTGGAAAAATATGTTTTTCGTCTGACCTTCTTAAAACGTAACATAATCACTCTTAAATATAAGTAATGAAATATGTGCTTCACCATTTCTAAAAACTCATCCCCTAAAGAGATTGAAAGTGGGTAGAAAATGTAAAAAAGGGGTATACAATTTTGCATTGAAAAAATATTTGTTTTGGATCGTATATTCTAGAAATATGCTATGCAACACAAATAATGAAACACGTTTTTCAGCATTTTTCCGAATTCATTCTCTAAAAAAATTAATATGTAAAAAAGAGGTACAATTGGAGAAAAAGTGTGTTTTCATTGTAGAAAAATATTTTTATCAGATTTTCTTAAATTCGAATGGAACACGTTTGAAAACAATAAAAAACGTATTCAGGTTATAATAGCTTTTCATTTTCACTGTAAAATTAACATGAGTTTAGATAATCACGCTTTTATGTTTCTAAATAATTACATTAGTAAAACAGTTTAAGTTTCGTGGGCGAAGCCGCGACGGGTAATGCTAGTATTAAATAAAAATATAAAATTTCTTAAAATTTTCAAAGACAATATTTCATAGTATACTGTTCAAAGGGAATATCTATTGTATATTTTATTTCAAAGTCAGAGTATTGTGCCGGAATCTAAACAGTATACTTTTTTTTATTATTTAAAAAGAAAAAAAGTAGTTCAGAGAACAGTAGATCTCGCCGTATATTTTTAATTAATACACAGAATCTGCGACAACGCTTGCAACTTTTTCGCCAATTTAACCGATAATATTTAGGGGAAATGCTTCTGGAACAACTTAATTGGGAATTGTATGCTCTTTCTCCGTAAAGCGGTCAAATATAATAGGTTTTGCCGTTCAGCCAATATTACAGAATGTAACCAGCAGCTACACTCTCAACGTTGAATCAGAGCCCGTCATCTTGAAAGAAAAGAATGGGAGAAAATCTTACACATAACTTTTGGGTTTAAAAAAGGTGCCCATTTTCAAAGCAACGGTCAATATGCACACACTCGTGGTTAAATCAAAGGCCGTCACCTTGAAGTGGAAGCAGGTACTCGTTTGTGCTTTGTACAAGATACTTTCCTATCGAATTTCAAAACAATCGGTTAACGCGTTTGGCCGAAATTGCGTAACGAACAAACAAGCACACAAGCCAAATGTCTCACGGTCGAGTTGAAACAGAGACCTCGCTCCGCTCGCAATAAAATTCATGCGTTTTGTCATTTAATGACGTAAAAAAAAGTTAACAAACATCGGATTCATTCTGAAACGGTCATGATTTATTTTCATTTTTTATCCACTCTTAATCCAAAATATTATTTCAAACTTGCTACACTGAGTTGACAAAGTGGCCAATGGGAACCGATTTTGAGAAAATTTGTCTGTTTCGAATTTTATTGTTTCCTTAAAATTTACCGTAAAAAATGTTTTATTCGAATGAACCGCAGATTGTATAGGCAGCGGTCGGGGTGCAGCCAATTGAGCGCGAAATACCCTCTATCATCCCTCCGCAGCCCCCCAGGTGCTCGGTTTCACACCCTTGTAATATTACTTCAGTAAACATTCTTAGAGTGTTTGTGGGCTTTGTAAATGATCTGTTCACATCTGTTCCCACGAAGAGACGGACCCTGACGCTGAATAGCCCTGCAATCCACAGGTTAATAAATGAAGCATTTTAACTTAGCAAAAATAACTGCAGGGACTTTCTCATTTTCAATTGTTTCTTCTAAATATACTGTTCAGAAGCTGTTGATAAAATTTTCAAATTTTTTTTTAGATTTGCGTCACGCACAGTATAAAAAAAACCTTAATATTTGAGCAGGTGTAAAAGAAATTTGAATAAAAAAAAATTACAAACATCTTAACTGAGGTCAATGTTTATTTTCGATTTTGGTAAATATGCGGTGTAGGTTGTTTTCGATTTTTAAGTAATTTTTTAAAGCAATAATCCAAAAAAAAAAGCGCGGAAAGTATACAAGATGTACGATAAAAATCGAAAATAAAAGTGACCCGCATAACCTCAAAATTACTACCTCGCTAAAGTAGGTAACGTGTTTTTGGTCGCTGAAGCGATAAAGAAAAAACATATATTTATTACAAAAATATACTTTATGACCTAACTGACACGATTGTTGGGTGAAGAACCTATTTAATTAAACGCACACCATTTTTACGTTTTCATTAAAAGAACGAAAAAAGTAATAAGTATTCAGATTAAGTAAAGCTTATTAGAACGTGATAACGCGCATGAGCAGTGTAGGAAAGTCGGTGTAGGAAATTTAGTATGTTCCATGCAATGTAAACAGCAATGACGTCACAATATAGTTCCGTAAAAACAACCTAAAATCGTAAGTAATCTTAATTTTCCGCGGATGTATTAATTGGATAATAGGAAGGTAATAAAACAAAACATAAATTAGAAATAACTATTTTGAAAAAAACACTTACACTTTATAAATGTTTTTTAACCTGAAAATGTACTACACTGAATTGTGCTATGATTTTTATACATGGAAAAAGTTTGAACAAAATCTAATGAGAAGATTTTACAGTTTTTTTTATTACTTTCAGTTCTATTTTTGGATTGTAGTGACCCATACGTTTTGATAGTAGGCCTATTTATTGACTGTATTTGAGGCAACGTGTTATCGAAACCAATTGTGATTTTCGAGTATCGAAACATTCGTGTATTCAATAATGAGTTTTGGAAATCTACTTAGCATTTCCCGGTAAGCCTATATTACGGTAGGATAAACTTTTAAAGATTTTTAGTTGGTTAAATTAGTTTTGTATGTCTTCTGCGTGCTTAACTACAGATTAAAATTACTGAAAATGTTCCCAATTTAATAAGTAGGTTATATTAATAAAACGATATTGTAGTAAGAAAATGATTGTTAGTCTATTGGGGAATTTGCTCGATTAGACCAACGGGCAAGGTTAGGTTAGGTTTCCTTGGCCGCCTTGTTATTACGAGAATTTCGCCAATCAACCTCCTAATGGAAGAACTTTATACATGACACGACACGGAGAAGCTCAGGAAATACTCTTGGAGCATGGCTGACCGTGGATATTGGGAGGTTGGTTCAGGGCTTGAATCGCAGTACAAAAATAAAATCCAACAAATAACAGAAATTCGTTAAATGTTTTTAGTGAATTTTCATTGAATGATTTTTTATTGTTATTTTAAGGCGAAAAGCACACTATTATCGCCTCCCTAAATGTAAGTGTGAGTGTAAAGTGTTAAAGTCGCAAGTGTAGTGTTGTAAGCGTAAGTGTGTGTTAGACTCGGGTACCGCGAGGGACGTCTAAATCCTCTCAATAGTTGCAGCTAGTCTGCACCCCCTGCGAGGAGCTATTGGAACAGGTATTTTTTTTTTTTTTTTTTTTAACGTCCGACTTTTGTGCACACTTGGGCTAATGCAGACGATGGGATGATTTATAGCGTATGAAAATGCCAAGCCCTCGCCGGGAATCGAACCCGGGTCCTCGGGGTGAAAGCTTAGTACGCTATCAACTAAGCCACCGAGGCGGCTTGGAACAGATATAATAGCAACATCTAGACTAGAAACCATGCAGTGAACATTGATCTTTTCTTTTATCATGGTGCTTTAAGAGGAAGCGGTTAGGCTTGTGGTGGGAATGTGGGACACTCGGAGCATAAGTGACTAAAGGACTTGGAGGTTTATTCAGAACTTGGATGCTTAGGTAAATCACCTGGAGAAAAACCTAAACAAACTTATGCTCTTTGTTTCACCTTCTCATCTGAAATTTAAAATCCTCTTTGAGCCCTAAACGGTACACGTGAGATGCGAATTCCTTTTTGCCTGATAGAAACTTTGTAAAGTAATACTTGACTACCTTACACGATTGCTGTCACGGAGACATTGCGTTCCAGTGTATCGTGATGATCAAAGAGGTCAATTTTCTTAATCATTATTAGTTTTAATGAAACTAATCTCAGGACTAACAATCAGTGTATATTTGACAAGAGAAATAAACATGGTCCTGGTTAACCCATCGGCGCTTCCAGTCTGTGATGACTTCGCTGTGAGTTCAAAAGATTTAATCCTCTTTACTTGTCTGTATTCTTCGTTATCGAGCAGCCTGGACGCCTCCTCGTTAACAGGATATTTCAGCCGTTTTTTCGCGGCTTTGAGTACATTTTTTTAAATTTTTTCAGCGTCAGTTTTAAGACTCCACGGAGATCATTACCACCAATGTGTCGGGATCCGTGGTTAGCAGAACTTTGTTTCGAAATCGCTGAATAATTTGTCTGTATACTTCGTTTAGCACATCCCCCATAACTAGTTGCCGTAAGTCCACATGGGTTGCAGGACTTGTTTGAACAGCACCAGCTTATTATGCAATGATAATTCTGATCTTCTATCTAACAGCCATTATACAAGGTGTGTTCAGAAAGTAACGAAAATTTTATTTTTTTGAAAAAAATATTTATTATTTATTCTTTTACATTGATGCTGTCGCCTTCAAAATTCCCCATTGGAGATTATGCACTTGTGCCAGCGCTTCTTCCAATCCTCGAAACACTTCTCAAACTCGATCTTTGAGATAGCCTTTAGTTCTTTCAGCGATGCGCTTTTAATGTCATCTACGGCTGTAAAACGACTAATCTTTAAGGTTCTCTTTATTTTTGGAAATAGGAAAAAGTCACACGGAGCCATGTCTGGCGAATATGGAGGCTGAGGCATTGTTACAATACTGTTTTTGACCAAAAATTCATGAACAAGCAATGAAGTGTGAGCTGGTGTATTATCGTGATGCAAAAGCCATGAATTGTTTTTCCACAGATCCGGGCGTTTTTTTCGGATTGCTTCACGCAAACGGCGTTGAACTTGTAGATAGTACTCCTTATTGACCGTTTCACCTAGTGGCAGGAATTCATGATGCACTATGCCATTAATATCGAAGAACACTGTGAGCATAACCTTCACATTCAACCGCACTTGTCGAGCCTTTTTCGGTTTTGGCGAGCCAGAATGCCTCCACTGGGATGATTGAGAATTAGTTTCGACGTCATATCCGTAAACCCATGTTTCATCACCTGTTATAATACGTTTCAGTAATTCTGCATCGTCGTTGACTTCATTTAGTGACTCCTGAGCAACTTCCATTCGCCGCTGTTTTTGTTCAAAATTCAACAATTTTGAAACGAATTTTGCTACCACGCGTTTCATACACAAAACATTGGAAACAATGTCATGACATGATCCAATCGATATGCCAACATCATCAGCGATCTCTAATTGTGATTTGGCGATTGTTCATAACCATTTCTTTCACTTTTCCACGTTTTCATCGGTTGTTGATGTGCTAGGCGTTCGTCATCTTCAACGTCTTCACGGCCTTCTTGGAAACGCTTATACCACTCGTAAACTCTTTCTTTACTCATGGCAGACTCACCATAGGCCTTTGTTAACATTTCACACACTTTGTTACACTTTATTCCATTTTTTACGCAAAATTTGATACAAATTATTTGATCCATTTCTTTTAACAAAACGAAAATCGCCGAGCTCATAAAAACATGTCTAACCTTAGTGGCTGTCACAGACAAAGGCAACAATGAAAACAGCTGAATGTTTTATCATACTCCAAGGGCATGTATACCAACATATTAAAAAAAATGTTTCAAATCGGACTCTCCAAGCCCGCGAAATTTAAAAATTCTCATTACTTTCTGAACACACCTCGTACCTTTCTTACGTTTACTTCGTTTTACTTCTTTACACTTTCCTTCATCGAGGTTTTACCCAGGTAATTTGCTGCGTTAGAGAGAGGATGTAAGTTCCATTTATGACGATGTGTGAATGGTGTTAAATTCCTTTATTCGTGAAATTAACGTGTATCGATTTGGTTTCATTAAACTAAATGTCAGTTATTTAGAGAACGATACAATGCATAACTTCTTTAGATGTTATATTGGGAAGTACAAAGAATAAGGTTAGACCATAAAATGTGGTGTACAGTATAAATGCATAAACAGGTAGAACAGTAGTAAGTAAACAATGGTCGCCAAAAATGTAAAAGGGTTACTAAATGAGAAGAAAGCGGGCGCCTGAGTGACTACATCATAACGAATGTTTCTGGAAACGAATCAGGAAGTAGTTAGGGTAATGAATATAAACGTAGTAGAACGATAACCCCTATGAGAGGTATGTGAGCGCTCGCTGCTGGCGGCATCTTGCGGCAAATTGTTCAAGTACAGTTAAATAGATAGGCCTGTTTTCTCAAACGTTCTCCTGTCCTTAGAACTTGCAGCGCTCTTAGCGGCAGATAGTCCAATTACTTGGACTTTAGCTTCTGATATCGAGCACGTTTTTATACTGCTATATAGAGTACGTGGCTGTACTTTTAGACCGTTTATATTCAGTGATTAGGGTGTAATGTTTACTAGATAATCCGTTAAACTTTCAAGCAGTACTTACGCGAAAAGATTGTCTTAGGCCGGGCGGGCTCACCAATACGGAGCGGGGCTGCGCTCAGCTGAGGCGAGCGTAGGGGAATGAAGTTGAACGGCAACCAGAAGCGGAGTTCAGTCATTTTAAGCAACGATTTCGTATTTTTTAATCTAAATGTTTAGGCCTATTGTAACGGATTCTAGGATACTACTATGTTTAAAAACCGTAACCTAGGTAACGAGAAATAATAAGTTTGGAGGCGTGGTCAACGTGGTGGGGGAAAAGGAGTCAGTTTGAAAACCGAACCAAGATAGAGTCAAAGCTGCACTTCGCTCAGCTTCGTTAGGTTTTGAATTTATAGTTCGCTACGCTCAGCACTATAAATATCTTCAAGAAAATATTTGTTTCCTTAGCATAATGTAAAACTAATACTAATGTCTTTATTGCCTAACACGCAACCGACTAATGAGTGTTTGCTATTTTTAGAATATAATCTCTAACTTTGTCACGGATATAAATTCTTCTCAGTTTTCACTTTCTGTTTCGCCTCAGTCTGAAAGTTTCCTGGTTCCAGTGTAGACAGATTTATGGCTTCAAGGACAACTTTATTTATTTATTTATTTATTTTGTTTAACGTCCGACTATTGTGCACACTTGGGCTAATGCAGACAATGGGACGATTTATAGCGTATGAAAATGCCAAACCCTGGCCGGGAATCGAACCCGGGTGTTCGGGGTGAAAGCCCAGTACGCTATCAACTAGGCCACCGAGGCGGCTCAACTTTTTTTTTACTACTATTCTATTGGTCAACTTTTTTAGAAAAACCTAACTATTGTGTTCGCGTAACAAACAAATCTCACGATGGCGTTTGTAAAAAGAACTTTAATTTGTTGAAAGCGAAGTAATTAAAAAAAAACGAGAGTATGTAATTTTACGGTATTATAAAGGTAAATTTGTTTGTTCAATATTGGCAGCACTTTTTAAGCCTCTATTTTACAACCTTAATCATTAATAAGCTATAAATAGAAAAATAAGCTATTGGAGCGGCCATATTAATACCCAGGAATGTCCTTCAAGGATCTTGTAATGAGTGCCACATCAAGATCTTGATTTGAGGAGTCATCAATTATATATATAGGCCTACTTAGAAATAAATTGTGTTTACACTCTAAAGTTCTCAATTTTGGTCCGAATTGTGTCAAACGTGACAAAACAAATCTATTTTGGTTTAGACAAGTTCGTTACCCCAGTAAAATCCATTCAGCCTTTTTTAAATTTGCGGTTATTTTTTAAATAATCATAACATTTCTATCGTACGTCGGTCAGGGTTCACTTTTTACGGCAAATTTTATCGAATTGAGAGTAACGCGAAGAAAAAAAATAAAGGATACATGAAACAGCTGATTATCACAGAGCCAGCAAATAAGTTAGAATAATACTAGGTATTTACAAAATCAAGCGACTTGACCGTAGATAGACTTAGTCGAGTACTGAAAGGCGAAAATGGAATAAATTAAATAAAATAACGGTAGAATGAAAAAATTATAATGTTACAATAAATAAAATAAGTGTAACATAACAATAATAGTAATTATAATTATATACAATATTGTACTTGGTAATAAAAAACGTAAAATATATAAGGCCGTTGCTGACGTCACGACCAACACGAAATTACATTTTTGATTCAAATATTTCTTTACGTCCGGTACGGCAAATTTTGTAGTGTAGTGAAATTGAATTGCGAGCAGTACAATTGCTTAAGGTAATTAAAAAAACACAAGCCTTTCGAAAAGTGAGTAATATTTACGCCACATTTAATTTTTCTGTATTTTTTATGTAATTTAAAACGCTAATTTACGCAGATTTTGACGCTGATCACGATGTAGAGATCAGAATGTTTTAGTAAAAAGTAAAGTGAAGTTGTTAGTTAATGCTTAAGGTAACTAAAAAAACACAAGCCTTTCGAAAAGTGAGTAATATTTACGCCACATTTAATTTTTTGTATTTTTTGTGTAATTGGAAAATTTAAAACTCTAATTTACGCAGATTTTGACGCTAATCAGGATGTAGAGATCAGAATGTAATGTGACGTTGTTACTTTTTGGAAATTCTGTTCTTTAAACGGTAGGACGCAAGGGCATAAAATAAATCCTACATTTTATTGTAATGACTCGATTGAGATTTTATATTTTTTCCGGCAAAATTCAGATTTTACAGACAGAGAAAATTTACTTACAGAAAATAGAATAGGAAAATGACACGAACATAATTTGTTCTATCATTGATTACATATAATTTTAAAAACTGGAAATTCTAACTTAAAGTCATATAATAGACTGTTTTAATTTTGTGTTTCTTAAAATTTTAATGCTTGAAAATTTTAAACCACTAATACATTTGATTACAATAGTCATACCGATTTTTTTCAGATCAAGAGTGTCATAAATACATGAGTAATGATAAGAAAATTATTTTTTTTAAATTTCCAAAGCCCATAATATTTAAAAAAAATCCCTGGACAACGAACTTTTTTGTTATTGCCAAAAATTTAGTTATGTATAATTTACTTATATAGGATGACGGATCAAAATTGTACATTTAAGTTTTTTAAAGACATTTTAAAACATTTACAAGTCGTTTGTTTTACGGTGGCGCTTGATCTTGATCAGACTAACAGATTTTCTGCTTATTACTAGAGCCAGGAGGAAGGTAAAAGCTGTCTTATTTTACCATCATGCCGTTAACATAATGTATTAGACGAGTGGTAGACTACACACTTTCCCACCACCCACAACAAGCCTACACGCCTTTCCTTAAAGCGCCACGATAAAACAAATGACAAATGGTTTAGGATTCGTTATAGGTTTCTAATCTACTATGATACATCATAAAATAAAAATTCGCTAAAATACCTGACGAATTTCTGTTATTTGTTTGTTTAGGTATTCGCAAATGGTTGCCTAAAATTACACACTGTATTATAATAAATTGAATTACAAAGAAACTACAAACTAACAGGCTGAAATAATTTGTAATTTTTATTATAAAAACTGTCACGCGTTAATTCGACAATAGATTTTTTTTCTAGAGGAACCTAAAAAAACTAAATAGCATATATCGAGGTTGTAACAGCGGCGTCAATAGAATATTGGCACCTGGACCGTGACCTCCCCCTTGCAAACTCACCCCTCCCGTTGGGGGACCGACAATAAATAAACATTATTGTTATATAATAGAATAACAGCAATATATTAGCGGGGAATCGAGGTCCGTGTATCCATTCCTTTAAGTGAACTACCGTGTTTGTGTGAGACTTTAGTATGTTCAAGTTTTCGAGATTTATTACTATTACAAAATATCGGTTAAACTGAATTTTATACGTTTAAATAGCCTGAAGAAAACCCGAATTTGTCGAAACGGATGCATGAAGTTTTTGTCGTATAGGCCTATTATAACTTAACTGAGTAAGAAAAATTTGAAATAAATTTAGTTAATGTAAATAAATAAATAAGTAAATAAGTAAATGAATGAATGAATGAATGAACGAATGAACGAATGGACGAATGAACGAATGAACGAATGAACGAATGGACGAATGAAAGAATGAACGAATGAACGAATGAACGAATGAACGAATGAACGAATGAACGAATGAACGAATGGACGAATGGACGAATGAAAGAATGAACGAATGAACGAATGAACGAATGAATGAATGAACGAATGAACGAATGAAAGAATGAACGAATGAACGAATGAACGAATGAACGAATGGACGAATGAAAGAATGAACGAATGAACGAATGAACGAATGAACGAATGGACGAATGGACGAATGAAAGAATGAACGAATGAACGAATGGACGAATGGACGAATGAAAGAATGAACTAATGAACGAATGAACGAATGAACGAATGAACGAATGAACGAATGAACGAATGAGCGAATGAACGAATGAACGAATGAACGAATGAACGAATGAACGAATGAACGAATGAACGAATGAACGAATGAACGAATGAACGAATGGACGAATGGACGAATGGACGAATGGACGAATGAACGAATGAAAGAATGAACGAATGAACGAATGAACGAATGAACGAATGAACGAATGGACGAATGAAAGAATGAACGAATGAACGAATGGACGAATGAAAGAGTGAACGAATGAACGAATTAACGAATGAACGAATGAACGAATGAACGAATGAACGAATGAACGAATGGACGAATGGACGAATGAACGAATGAACGAATGAACGAATGAACGAATGAACGAATGAACGAATGGACGAATGAACGAATGAACGAATGAACGAATGGACGAATGAACGAATGAACGAATGGACGAATGAACGAATGAACGAATGGACGAATGAAAGAATGAACGAATGAACGAATGAACGAATGAACGAATGAACGAATGAACGAATGAACGAATGAACGAATGAATGAATGAACGAATGAACGAATGGACGAATGAACGAATGGACGAATGAACGAATGAACGAATGAACGAATGAATGAATGAATTAATGAACGAACGAACCG
This sequence comes from Callitettix versicolor, assembly GCA_022606455.1. NCBI lineage: Eukaryota > Metazoa > Arthropoda > Insecta > Hemiptera > Cercopidae > Callitettix > Callitettix versicolor. The sequence goes on along the minus strand of CM040186.1, from coordinate 103,577,415 downwards.
ACGCGGTTAAAATATTTTTTTTTAATTTCCTACTGAACTGTAAATTTCAATTGTTATAAATTTAATACGCTGACGAAATATGTATTTTCGAAATATGATCAAAATGTGATGATATGATTTTAAGAAACCAAGCCAATTTTTTTTGGATTTTTTCGATGCTGATTTTTTTAGGAGATAAATGTAAGAACGATTTATAAGACTATTAGCAAAGTAATAATACAGTGTACAAAAAACAAGATTTTTTTTTAAATTTGTTCACATTTTTACAATTTTTTAATATATTATATTCTACGCAGAAATCAATATGTCTTAATAAGACATATTAGAACATGTGAAGTGTAAACTGTAATTTACAAAATTGCTGATAACAAAGACGAAAGGGAACGGAACCGGAAACAAATATATCTTAGGGTTTTAGCCCTTTAAAAGCCATAAACTTTTAAAAAAGGCACAATTCAAATGGCATATTGTACTTCAGGATAACATTTACGATATGTTTGGTACCCCAAATAACCTAATTCAGATTCAAGAGGAAAATTCCAAAATTTTCGCTTACTTTGTAAGGTAAGGTTTCAAAAACATTAAGCTTTAGATTCCAATGGCGTATTCGGATTTAACGCAAATCTGATACCTTGCTCGAATAACCCCGTTTGAAAATTTCACCCCCTATAATTTTTCTCTACCCTCCACAATTTTTCAACAGTAATATTGATAAACAATATGGTTTTTATTACAAGCAGTTTTGTTTTAGCATTGTAAATTTTAAGTCAATCGATTGACACTGACTTAAATTATCGTGGAGTACTCGGTGGTCGATGTGGTAAAAGCACTGGTTAGTCTGCTGCGTCTCTGAACCTTAAGGTTCTTAATTCTAGCCGCAGTTACTCAAGTTGCTTTTCCCTTATCGTTAACACTGATCCCTCGTCCTCATTTGTCTAACTAGCATAACGTATAGACGTTGAGGGGAAAAAATCAATTATCATGTTTATAAATTTTGTGACACACAGACAGACAAAATTCTGAAGTTGTTTTGAAATCTATCATAAGAACTTTGATAAAGAGGCATTTTTAACGATTTTAGTAATTTTGATAGTAAAACGAATACGTAGGCTATTCTTGAAATAATAATAATAATAATAATAATAATAATAATAATAATAATAATAATAATAATAATAATAATAATAATAATAATAATAATAATAATAATAATAATAATAATAATAATAATAATAATAATAATAATAATAATAATAATAATAATGGTAATAATAGTAGGCTAATAGTAATAGTAATAGTAATAGTAATAG
>CM040186.1:103563605-103571105 GCA_022606455.1 Callitettix versicolor | reverse complement strand
TAATTCTCTTTTCACCATCACAATCAGCATTGAAATCTGCATATTTTATTTATTTTTAATTTTTTTTAAGCCCTCAATGGAGCACATTTAGTCAATTTTGGTTCTTTTGGGCTTTCAACTTTGGTTCTTTTAGGTTTTTGAGATTCTCCCAATACTTTTTCAGTCTTATAGATCTCTGCAGTCTAACTTCCTCCGAGTAAAAGGCAACTATTTTTGTTACTTCTTTAAATTTTAATCTGTTTTTATTCCTAAGGATTGGTTTTTCCCTTCCTTCTTTCAGACGTTCCTCCGTTATCCCTAATTCTTTTAGGTCCTGTTCCACTTCCTTAAGCCACTCATTCTTTACTTTCATCTTGAGTTGGTAATTTAGGAGTTTCTTCGTCAGTCTTTCTTCTGGTAGCCTTATTAGGTGTCCACAGAAAGCCAGTCTCCTCTTTCTAATATTATCTAACAGATGTTCATTATCCTGATAGATGGCTGAACTTGGCAGCAGTCTGTGTGTTCCTTCTACCATACATACATACATACATATATACATATCCACACTCACTCACACACTCACACACACACACACACACACACACACACACACACACACACACACACACACACACACACACACACACACACACACACACACACACACACACACACCACACACACACGCGCGCGCGCGCACACACACACACACACACACACACACACACCTTAATCTTTTACACACACACACATATTAGAGTTTTAATCTTTTAAATTATATTTCAACATAGCCACGGACCACATATTTAAAAAATTAGGATTACGACCTATTTCTCCGTCTAGTGGTCTATTTACTCACCTCGTAAAGGCTACCGCGGTTTCGAAACCTTATTGTTTCATCTTCAGACCGTAATACAAAACGTCAAATCCCACTGTCGAGGTCGTCATAAAATTAAACAAAACATTGAAAGCACACGTCACAAACACTAAACACGATTACACGATTAAAATACACACGATACAATTTGGTAAAAAATAGTAGAGTATATAACTATTTTTAAGTAAATGAAACATTTAAATTTATGCGGTTTAATAAAAATCGGTCTCGTCTTTAGAAAAAAATTTAATTAAAAAAAATTCTCATTACAGCAACTATCAACTGAGCTAACATTTGAAAGCCGCGTAACAATTGTACAGTCCCTATCAATATGGCACCCATCAGCTTTGCCAGTTTTACACAAGATGTCTCTCGTAAAGTGCGACCGTTTGCCGTGTAATGTTAACATTTTGAAATATTGTTTAAAATCAGAAACCGAAAAACTTTAAAAACATTCTCGCTCAGCTCGGCTTCGGTCGTGGTGTCGCTGCAGGGGGTCCCCTTGCCTATTGTCACCCGGATAGGTCCGGGGCATATAAAATACATTTCCATTGTGAGCACATATGTCTGGCCGGGATTACGGAAGGCCAAGTAAGGCGTTAATGGGTGTTAAGTAGGTAGCAGATTAGTGTGGCTTTACCGCTTTGGTCCTAAACAAACATCAGCCTTCTGTCGTATCGACTGCCACTTGACTGTCACTGAGTACTATGTCAATACGTGATTGACACAGGCAAAAAAAATTTGCCTTTTATGATAAGGTTTATAAAATTATTTTAGAATAACTTGTTTAAAATAATTACCCCTCTTGATAAAAAGATTACAGTATTTAACAATCAGATATTCTTTCTAACTCATGTTGTATTTTAAATAAAACAAACAAACATAAAAGTATTTATATTTATTATTAAGGAAGCAGTGTTATCCGTTTGACATTGTGGCTTTTTGTACACTTTTCAGTCCTTAGGTTTAATTTATAACAGGTCCCGAGAATGATGGTTAATCTAGACTCTACTGTAGGCTATATGAGCTGCCTTGGTGGCCTAGTTGATAGCGTACTGGGCTTTTACCCCGAGGACCCGGGTTCGATTCCCGGCCAGGGGTTGGCATTTTCATACGCTATAAATCATCCCATCGTCTTCATTAGCCCAATAGTCGGACGTTAAACACAAAAGAATCTACTGTATATGTATAAAACCCTGCAGAGGGTTGCAGACAGCTGCACCTATTGAGAGGATTTAGACGTCCCTCGTGGTATCCGAGTCTAACAAACACTTACACTTACGACTAACACTTTACACTCACACGTACATTTAGGAAGGCTATAGTAACCTCAATGTGTTTTTCGCGTTACAATAACAAAAGAAAGAAAGAAATATAGTTATAAATATAAAATATACTTTTTTCTCGATGAGTTTTAAAAAATAATAGTCGATTTTTTGCCTTTCAAGTACTTTGTGGTACAATTTATTTGTCGAAGTGTTGAACCTGTGATCTATCTACATAAGACGTGTTTTCCTAAATTTTTAACTTTTTGAGAAAAATACACGATAATACTCTCAAAGTAAACACATGTCGGGATTCAAATTAAAATTTTAAAACGAAATTATATAGGGTAACATCATTCCAAATTTCACCTTACATTAAGCTGCAATGTAATTCGTTTCAAAAGAAGCATAGTTTTGAACCCGATTCAAAGTTGTTTTTAAGATTTGAAAATGTAGTTATTTTGAAACTGTTACACGGACTTTGCCACGTAACCTAAGATATTAGTTTATCAAAATCGACATTTTTTCAACAAATTTGAGAATAAAATCGGAACAAAATTGTGAACAAGTGAGGGCTAACACGTATTATATAGCCGCCTCCATGGCCTAGTTGATAGTGTACAATACTATGTAAATATAAATGACATAGTATCGTCATTTATGAATCGACTAGCTGTTACCCGTTGCGGCTTTGCCTGCAATTATAATATTGGCAATAAAATTTATAGTCGATTTTCAAAATCAGAATAGGTCATTTAATTTTAATATATGTTACATAAATTAAATGTAAATGTAAATATACTATTTACAATATTATACGATTTATGGTTTTCGGCCAAGAAATATACATTTTTGCTACTCGATACTCTAAAACATGGTCCTGTCATATTTTAATAAAATACAGTATTATTAAAAAGTCACTATTATTCAATTAAACTGGAATAGTATTGTGTTTATCTCAGGTACCTAAACCGTGTTCATATCAAATTTAATCTCAATTGGTCCAGTAGTTAAAGTGTGATTGAATAACAAACAAATAAACAAAAACAAACTTTCAGAAAAATAATATGATTACCCGTCACGGCTTTTCCCGCAATCGTAATATACATTAAAGATCACGCATGACCGTGTTAGGACCAACAACCGTGTCAGTTAGGTTATGGTGTATTCCTTTTTTAAAATAAAGGTTTTTAACACACCACCGTGTTAGTTAAGTTATGGAGTACTCTTTAAAAAAAATAAGGCTTTTTCCCTGCATCACCGTATTATGCCCAACAACCGTGCCAGTTAGGTTCTGAAGTACTCTTTTTTAAAAAATAAATAAAGGTTTTTTTAATACATCACCGCGTTAGGCCTAACAACCATGTTAGTTAACTTATGGAGTATTCTTTAAAAAAAATATAAACATTTTTCACGCATCACCATGTTAGACTTAACAACCGTGTCAGTTAAGGTTTGGAGTACTCTTTAAAAAAATAACGGTTTTTTCACACATCGCCATGATAGGCCCAACAACCATGTCAGTTATGATATGTGGTATTCTTTAAAAAAATATAAAGGTTTTTTCACGCATCACTGTGTTAGGCCTAACAACCGTGTTAGTTAAGTTATGGAGTACTCTTTAAAAAAAAATATAACGGTTTTTTCATGCGTCACCTTATTAGGCCCAACAACCGTGTCAATTAGGTTATAAGTACTATTTAAAAAAATTAATAAAGGTTTTTTTAATGGATCACCGTGTTAGGTATAACAACCATGTTAGTTAGCTTATGGAGTATTCTTTTAAAAAAAATATAAAGTATTTTTCACGCATTACCATGTTAAACCTAACAACCGTGTCAGTTAAGGTTTTCACTACTATTTAAAAAAATAAAGTTTTTTCACACATTACCGTGATAGGCCCAACAACCGTGTCAGTTAGGATATGTAGTATTCTTTAAAAAATATAAAGGTTTTTCACGCATCACCGTGTTAGGCCTAACAACCGTGTCAATTAGGTTATGTAGTATTCTTTAAAAAATTAAAGGTTTTCTTCACACATCACCGTGATAGGCTCAACATCAGTATCAGTTATGTTATGTAGTATTCTTTAAAACAATATATAGGTTTTTTCACGCATCACTGTGTTAGGCCTAACAATCATGTCAATTAGGATATGTAGTATTCTTTAAAAAAATATAAAGGTTTTTCACGCATCACCGTATTAGGCCTAAATACCGTGTCAATTAGGTTATGTAGTTTTCTAAAATAAAATAAAGGTTTTTTTCACACATCATCATGATTGGCCCAACTAACGTGTCAGTTTGGGATATGTAGTAGTCTTTAAAAAAATATAAAGGTTTTTTCACGTATCACCGTGATAGGCCCAACAACCGTGTCAGGATATATAGTAGGCTATTTTAAAAAAAATATAAAGGTTTTTTCACGCATCACCTTGTTAGGCCTAACAACCGTGACTGTTTATGCTGTATTCTTTTAAAAAATTGGTTTCTTATCACCCAAAACCCGTGTTAGACGTATTTTTATTGTTTTACCGATTTACAACACGTTACTGATTTTCGCCGGGTAGCAATTTTGAGGTTATATTGGTCACTGTTATTTTCGATTTTATCGTACTTCTCGTGCATTCATATTTTGTATTCTTGCTTTTTGGCACATAATACTATTTTAGTATTAAATAAGGCATAAAATGCTTATTTTAGTAACAAAAATATCGAAAAATAAGGATATGCTTCACTGCATGTTTACCATAATGTAATTACACAAATATATATACTACCTTACAATTGGCACTCTGTTTAGGGATTTTTTTACATTTATTATTGAAAATTCAACACAAAGTAACAAATTAAAGTCAGTTTTGAAAAAAATTTCAACTAAAATATTGAAAATGTTACATTAAAAGCAATAATTTTGCAATAAATAAAACACAGATTAAGATTCTTAAAATAGGATTGAATCTATCTTTATCTCAGGTACCTAAATCACATGTCCAGTAAATAACTACAGTTAACAGATGTTACAAAACTAAAAACTGATAATTATTTTGGGCTGGGTAAGTAGTATAATGACGTTTTGTAAAACGGGAATAGGCCTATATGTATCTCTGATACTTAAACCATATACGTACCAAATTTCACTTTAATTGGTCCAGTGGTTAAAGCGTGATTGAATAACAAGCAAACAAACAAACAAACAAACAAACACACAAACTTTCAGAAATATAATATGAATTAGATTTTCACCCCGAGGACCCCGGTTCGATTCCCGGCCAGGGCTTGTCATTTTCATACGCTATAAATCATCCCATTGTCTGCATTAGCCCAAGTGTGTACACACACACACACACACACACACACACACACACACACACACACACACACACACACACACACACACACACACACACACAATAAAGTCTCGATTAACCATTGGGGTGACGGATTATAGAATAGATGGATAACAGAAATAGACCATCCATAATTTCGGCGATCGATAAAAATAACGTACAATAGGCCTACTCTGTGTATAGCGTGAAATGTTTTATGTTATTGTAATTCTAGAAAATTTAGTAGGCTAAATCTTTTAAATTTTCTATTTAACAATAATTACGTATTATACAAATTTAGTAGGTCCTTAATACAGTAAATTAACCGCACGTAACCTTTTAACAAATATTCACGTAAGATATACAAGAGCACAGCGGGCGCCACTTACAGTACTAATGTTACGTGATCGACTTATACGCTGAATGGTATTATCGTGAATGATGTGAGAATGTTTACCTTTCAATAGAGTTTGTTGATGCTATTCGAAATGGTTCTATTTCATTCCATTAGAAGATAGGATCGTTTACTTTTCGGTTATCAATGTTTGCTTAGGGTAACAATTAGTATCAGCTGAATTCAAGAAGTCGTGTCTTACAGTGTTTTGTTTTTTATCTAGAGGGTAACTTTTATTATTTATTACAAATTATTTACTATGGAAGACTGTTTAAAAGTGTCAGGTAATAGAATTAACCTGACGGTTAATCGACTCTCTCACTCTCCCCTCCTCTCTCTCTCTCTCTCTCTCTCTCTCTCTATATATATATATATATATATATATATATATATATATATGGGATGAGAGAGAGAGAGAAAGAGATGGAGAAGTAGAGATGAGGGAGAGAGATGGAGAGGGGGTAGAGAAGAGAGGGAGGGAGAGGGAGAGAAGAGAAAGGGGGAGAGAGAGAGAAAGAAAGAGATGTGATCTGTAGGTCAATATGACGTTCGTGTCAGGTAATGGAATTAACCTGACGGTTAATCGACTCCCCCTCCCCTCTCTCTCTCTCTCTCTCTCTCTCTCTCTATATATATATATATATATATATATATATATATATATATATATATATATATATATATATATGAGAGAAAGAGAGAAAGAGATGGAGAAGAAGAGATGAGGGAGAGAGATGGACAGGGGGTAGAGAAGAGAGGGATGGAGAGGGAGAGAAGAGAAAGGGGAGAGAGAGAAAGAAAGAGAGGTGATCTGTAGGTCAATGTCGTTCATTTCAAACCCTCAGGGGAGTGCAAACTAGCTGCACCTATTAGGAGGACTTAGACGTCCCTCGCGGTACCCTAGTCTAACACACAATTACACTTACAACGCTACACTTACGACTTTAACACTTTACACTCAGACTTACATTTAGGGTGGCGATAATATCCTCATTGTGCTTTTCGCCTTAAAATAAAAAAAATCAATGTCTAGGTTAGGTTTTACCATGATGATAACTATAATAGCTCATTTCCAATGTATTAAATAAACTACCTAAAAAAAATAACCTAATTTTAATCGTAGGCTCCGTTTAACAGGACATAAATTGGTAACGGACTAGGAAGAACTCCAGAATATATTCACGCTTGTACAATATTCTATAAATAGATTTATTACACAAGTCTGTAACGGTCTCTTACTGGGTCAGTTTAAACTACGCGCTTCAATTAAACACCGATTATACTCCCTCGTTAACGCTGACAAATTACCGAGTTTCGTATCGTAAAGCACGAGAAACCAGACCTCGCGATGCTCGCACCCAATGCGCCGGCGCAAATTACCGTTCATAATTCAGTCCACCAATCAGTAGGCCTGTGTTATTATTACCTATAAAACGACTATTATTGGTATTTATTCGCTTATATCTGTTATGTTAGTTGAGTGAAATCACCCCGCTTATGCGTTAGTACGGCTGAGATATTGCGCGGTATTTTATAACGCGAAATGCTTCGATTATCAATATAAAACTTGAATCGTGTAAGTTCGGCTCGGTTCGGTTTGTTTACGAGGAGAAAGGTTGCGGATGAATTAGTGTGTAGGAATTATAGTTCGCGTGAA
>CM040186.1:103531105-103561105 GCA_022606455.1 Callitettix versicolor | reverse complement strand
ATTGAGAGGATTTAGACGTCCCTCGCGGTACCCGAGTCTAACACACACTTACACTTACAATACTACACTTACGACTGTAACACTTTACACTCACATTTACATTTAGGGAGACTTTAATAGCCTCAATGTGCTTTTGCCGCCTCGGTGGTCTAGTGGATAGCGTACTAGCTTTCACCCCGAGGACCCGGGTTCGATTCCCGGCGAGGGCTTGGCATTTTCATACGCTATAAATCATCCCATCGTCTGCATTAGCCCAAGTGTGCACAATAGTCGGACGTTAAACATCAAAAAACAAAAAAATCACTGTACTTTTCGCCTTAAAATAAAAAAAAAAAATATAGTACCCCAGATAGAAGTCGTTTCTAACACCTGTTGTGACAATTTTCTCTGTTTGTATGTGTCTACTGTGAATTTATGAAACAAGTAAAAACCAAAAAACTTTTTGACTCTTAACGTAATTGGTCAAAACATTCTGGAAGTAAAAATTATTTATTAAAAAAACAAAATGACGGCTAGCAGGAAAGCAAAGCATTTCCGGAACCTTTTTTACAACATTTTTCTTTATTTTAACACAAGAAGAACCACTGCAAATGTTTGGCGTTATTTTATAAACACCTGTATACGATCAAAATCATATGTGCTGATTTAAAAAAAAAATGTTTTTTTTTTTGGCAAATGCTTCTGAACCAGATATTTCTTGCGAAAATTATAACATGCAAGAAAGTTTGAGTAATTATTTTGACATAATTTTAAAAAATATACAAACGCTTTCGCTTATCCAGAACACCCATTTATACACAGAGTCATTCAAAGCTGTTAGGTACACTTGTATCGTGTGAGTAGGCCAACAATGTGCGAGGGGCTCGCTTTAGTTAGTCCCAACAATGGCGTCACATTAGTTAACCCAATGGGCCCGGCTAGACACAGATTAAAGTACTTGTGTCCAGTCTAGGACAAACATAATAGAAGTAGCAGACATCCCTCCCACTGGTCTAAGGATGCGTCCAATTATAGTCAAATTAAAGTCCTGCCATCAAAGAATTAAAAATGGTTTCCGAGTCGCTTTAATTCCTCGAGATTCTTCGGCGCTTTAGATCAGAAACCGCCATAATTGGCCGCGAGTTAATGGCGCAAAGACGTTGGGCAAATTGACTCGTGCAAATAAATTATTTAAATGCACCCTTAAGCGCCCGTATTACGGTTCAACAACTGTCGAAAAAAGTTAGAAAAACATCAAAATTTAACAAAACTTGTATAAACGAAGAATTACAACTCTATTTTTATCGATATACCTACTTCTGTTACCCAAAATTCTTTTATTAACCTAATACCTTCAAATGGAAAACAATACAATGGAATTGGTTTCTAAGAATGGTGTACTCGTGGTAGGGAGAACAATAAGGATGGTAAACACAAAACTTGCTATGTGAAAACAGGATAACTAAGTTTGTTTTAGATAATATCCATGGATAAATGAGCTTCGCGTATTGTAGATCCCCCTTGTAAAAACCAACAGACGTTGAAATGAGCCCAATCCCCACCCCTGGATATTTTTTGAGGTGTTAAAATCTCTCTCTCTCTCTCTCTCTCTCCCTCTCTCTTTTAATGATCCCTCAAAAAATACAGGTCAGGATCAGCGCTCATTTCAAAACCCCGGGTCTTACTATGATGAGCATTAAATAGCTCATTTTCCAATGGAAAATACGCGAATAAACTTTGAGCTGTTTTTGTAGTTTTAACGAAATTTGAGAAGATTGGCAGGGAGATTTTAACGCCGGTTAAGATGTGAAATTATATTATAACAACCACTTAAAACGCAATTTGGGGTTAAAGCAATTCTGGGGCTTTGGCCATACCATGATGAATGCTTTAATAACTAATTTTCCCGTAGAAATTCATTTAAAACACACAGAAAGAAAAGCATATCTTACTATAAGGAACTCGCTTCCTTAATACAAGTAATTCATTTGCTTACTATAAGGAATTAACTTCCTTACTATAAGTCATTTACTTCCTCACTATAAAGAACTCACTTCCTTTCTATAAGGAATCACTTTTTTACTATAGGGAATTAACTTACTTACTATAAGACATTTATTTCCTCAATATAAGGAACTCACTTCCTTTCTATTAAAAAAATCACTTTTTTGCTATAGGGAATTAACTTTCTTACTATAGGCTAAATCATTTACTTCCTCACTATAAGGAACTCACTTCCTTTCTATAAGGAATCACTTTTTTACTATATGGAATTAACTTCTTTGCTGTAAGTCATTTACTTTCTCGCTATAAGGAACTCACTTCCATTCTTTTTTGTTATAGGGAATTAACTTCCTCACTATAAGGAACTCACTTCCTTTCTATAAATAATCACTTTTTTTGCTATAGGAAATTAACTTCCTTACTATAGGTCATTTATTTCTTAACTATAAGGAACTCACTTCCTTTCTATAAGGACTCACTTTTTGTTATAGGGAATTAACTTCCTCACTATAAGGAACTCACTTCCTTTCTATAAAGAATCACTTTTTTACTATATGGAATTAACTTCTTTACTATAAGTCATTTACTTTCTCACTATAAGGAACTCACTTCCTTTCTATTTAAAAAATCACTTTTTTACTATAGGGAATTAACTTTCTTACTGTAAGGAATTTATTTTCTAGTTGCATCAAGAATCTTGTGATAAAGCCCGATCTCTCAACAGACTCCGCCAACAATATCAGTTCCGATCCTAACGCGTTTGTCTGTCCAGCAACGAAATCTCCCCTTGCTTCCCTGTCCGGAACTAAACGTATACAAATAAATAATAATTTGTGAAGTGGGATCAGTGCACTTAACAATAGAGATTATGAAATTTGACACGGATTGACGTGAGGGGTTGCGTGCAGTGACCTGTGAAATGGTAGCGACACCCTTCAACCCCCCCGAGCGGTGACATGATGCCTTATGCGGTGTATACTGCATACTGCGTGATGCATGATGCATGGTCCTTTACAACTGTAGCAAGGAGGCTGCTAGAGCGTTACGTGTGTCATAGTGTCAAAACTGATTTGACAAATATTTAATAAACATTAGGCCCCTGGTTTTAGACTCAAAGAAACATCAAATATTTGACCTTCCGTTGCATCAAACTGCGTCCGTAAAAATAATTGTTTTCAGTGATATTTGATATTTTACTTGTACGTATACACATTCATAAATTTATTACTCATCCGTACTGGTTTTACAAATTATTAGAGTTTAAAATCCAGTTATTTTTCAACTTTCAAATTAAATTGAAAATACAAAGATTAATCCTAATCGTCATCAAAAATTGTCTTAATTTCAAAGGATTTTGAAAACTCAAAACACTAATGTATGCATTTAAACGCTAATTACGTGCAATCAGATTTTCAAAAGAAGTTGTAAATATTTACGAATTTGAGATGGTCACCATTTTGAAACTGCTAAACGAATTTTGCTGTTTAACGAACGTGTCCAAACTATTACTATAGTTGACTTGTGTACCGAGTGTGAATCGAATAGGACCGAAACTGCGAACGTGAGTGTTCTAAAACAGAGAGAGCGAGAGAGAGAGAGAGAGAGAGGGGGGGAGATAGGGTGGGACTCGCAATTGCCATCATCTCTGGTCCTAATTGTAGTGGAATAGAATAAACATACAGTTCAGTCTTAAAAACAACAACGCATCTCAGGAAAGTGTCAAATATTTTTTAACGACGCTGAGTCGTGTTTTTATCAGCAGTAGTAGCACTTATCTGCTGCCTAAAAACTGTCTTATCGAACTTATCTGCCTGCCAGATAACTTCCATACTGTAATACTGTACAAAAGAAAAGAAGAGAGTTAAATATAAGATTTAGAAATATGTATTAATTTTAGAAGAAATTCTGAGCTGTCTATACATAATAAGCTCTTCTTATATTTACATCTTTAAAACTAGTGTGGGCGTACGGCATCTAGCTTTTGGGTTGATTTTATCTCATACTTTTCTGTACACATTCATGTCCATCGTGACCTTGCGTCCGATCCTGAGTCCTGACTAACAAATGTGTGCGTGTACTTATCCCTTCTTCTCTCAATTTTTCTTCAAGGATAAGAGAACCCCCGTTTAATAGTAATTGACATAGTAAGACTATGACAGTAGTTGGCATTTTTACTTTACTTAAGTACGTAACTGATAAATTAATATTTAAAAAAAATAATTTCGATTCTAAAGGGGGGCTGCGATCCCTTCAGAACCCCTGGTGTGCGAGCGTGCGTGCGTGCGTGCGAGCGTGCGTGCGTGCGTGCGCGCGCGTGTATGTTTGTGTGTATGTGTGTGCTCGTGCGCGTGTGTATGCGTGCGTGCGTGCGTGTGTGTGTGTGTGTGTGTGTGTGTGTGTGTGTGAGAGAGAGAGAGAGAGAGAGAGACATTCGCAATTTTAGTCTGATTCGATTCAAACTTGGCACAGTTTCATTTGAAACTTTTAAAAATTCATGATATTTTTGTCTTAATATTTTTGAAAATCTGATTTTTACAATCGTAACTGCATTAAAGGGCATTTTGATTTTCCAAAAAATAAATAAATAAAAATAATAATAATAATTTGACGGCGGGACAGGGTTCATTTTCGAAATTTTCAGTGCAATATGCAAGCTTAAAATGTTAATATATGCAGTTTTTAATGTTGTTTATGATAGTGAAATCAGAGTTATCATAGAGGATAAAATAAAAAAAATTACTTATGGCAGGTGGGGGGGGATGCTAACAGAAGTGAATGTTGGTATAGGTCATATTCATTAAACAATTTAATTACACAAATTTAGAAAATACACATTTCTAAAATTAAAAAAAACAATAAGCATAACCTCAATTGAAATGTTATTGAAGCAACAGCTGTTGTGTGAAATCAGCTGTTTAGAAGTAGTCACTTCAAGTCTGCATATGTACAAGAACCAATATCCGTTACGGAATCAAGGGCGACGCGAAATCAAATGTTTATTTGCACGTTTCGCCAACCGCGACTATAAAAGTTGTCACTTCAAAAAACGCGTGCGCTGGCGCTCAATACGATCTCTCATAGAATAAAATGACCAAATAATTGCACACAATCAGGTTCAAATAATTAATTATTAAGGCCAGTAACCACTAAACAGTCCTAAGAAATGTTTTCAAGGCGGAAAAGCGTCGTACGAAAACAGCTGAGAATAACCGTCAAGAAAAACTTGCCGTACTTCTTGGGAAGTCAGTTAATTAACGAAATTAATAACGTTTGTTATGAACGCGAAGCACGCCAAACAAACACCGGACGTCCGTTGTACGAAATTCCGCTACGAGGTTCCCCTGACCCGCGAGATTTTCGTCAACCTTAATTACGGCTTAATTAGCCCAGATCCGACAACTGTTTCGAGATAGCGAATTTTGTTACGGTCATTGTCGCGCGGCACGTGGTAAAACAATGAACTAAGATTTTTAAATTTGATTCGGCTTTTTGTATAATTTAATCAATAACATCAAACGGATGAAAAAAAAACAGATTTTTAGGTTAGGTACAATAGTATCTTTGTTTTCTGCATCGATGTTATTGTACTCTGCGGCCTTTAAGCCGCCAAAACTGATTTGTTCCAATTGTTTCAGTTTTATGTTTTAACATGCATCATATTTTTGGTTGTGACATTGGATTTTGCGTGATGCGAACGCACACATTTATATTCATATATAATAGTATATTTTACGCATCGCATGTATCAAATTAATTACAATTGAAATTTCCTGTGTTTCCGCTCGGAATCGAACCGATGATTTTACGCGTGTGAGACGCAAGTGATAACCACTATTCTACTAAAACTAAGAAGTTTGACCGACGTAAATATAAGAAATGAATCTATGTTAATTTTTATATTGGTAGTTGTAGTAAAAGATCAGTTGTTTTGTATTAATTCGTAACGATCAGCTGATTTCGTTGAACAGCTGATACGCTATAAGATTCTTCTTAAGATTACAAATGGCTGCCATTTTGAAACTTTTGAACTGAGTTTGCTGAGTTGAACTGACCATGCGCATGATATTACTGAAATCGATTTTCGTGCCAAGTTTAAAGGAAATAAAGAGAGAGAGAGAGAGAGAGAGAGAGAGAGAGAGAGAGAGAGAGAGAGAGAGAGAGAGAGAGAGAGAGAGAGAGAGAGAGAGTTGTGAAAAAGAGTGTCAACATCTCTCTCTCACACACACAAACACACACACACACGCACACACACACACACACACACACAGACACAGACACACACACACACACACACACACACACACACACACACACACACACACACACACACACACACACACACACACACACACACACACACACACACACACACACACACACACACACACACACACACACACACACACACACACACACTAGAGAGAAAGAGAGAGAGAGAAAGAGAGAGAGAGAGTTGTGAAAAAAGTGTCAACATCACACACACACACACACACACACACACACACAGACACAGACACACACACACACACACACACACACTAGAGAGAGAGAGAGAGAGAGAGAGAGAGAGTTTTGAAAAAGAGTGTCAACATCTCACACGCACACTCTCTCTCTCTCTCTCTCTCTCTCACACACACACACACACACACACACACACATTCACACCCACACACCTACCTACACGCACACACACACACACACTCACGCACGCATGCACACACGTGCGCGCGCGCACACACATACACACACACACACACACACAAACACACAGCCTCCCTTTAGAATTGAAGTCACTTTAAAGAAATATTAATGTATTAGTTACCATATTAAGTATAATAAAAATACCAATTATTGACATAATATTATTCTTTATACTTGAAGAGAATGGAGAGAAAAAGGAATAAGTAAGCGCACACATTTGTTAGTCAGGAGCGGATTGAAGGACACGATGGACATGAGTGTGCACAGAGAAATAGCAAATAAAATCGATTTAAAACCAAAATTGCATTTGTTGGCCACTTTGCCTTAAAGTGCTATCAAGCTAACAAACATGCAAATCACGTTTGTTTGTATACATCCTTTTTTCATACGATTTTCTTTTAAAACGGTACGGTCGGATTTATAATAGAATATGCTATGAGAAATTATTATAAGTAATTTTCAGTAAATTCAGCCGTTTTCGTGCTATTCAAGTTGTAAAAAGTTTACATGGTCGCCATTTTGAAACTGTATAGATAAAATTATTTCAACAACTTTATCTGTTCTTTGAATATTAGTACTTTTGTAAAAAAAACAAAGCATTTTAGGACGTACTTACACTGCTTAGATTCCTTTAAGTTTTTTTTAACAATGCCTACAACGTCAAAACAATCAAAACTTTTTTAATCTGTCACGTTATCTGCAAATTTCATCGATCCAGGTCTAAGCCTCACCATAATGGCTACTTAAATAACTACTTTTCCAATGAAAACACGCAAGCCTTAATACTGACTTATGCAAATGGTAGTCTGTAATTAGCATAATAGAATTTAATTTCCAGTACCACTGATAGGCAGTTGGAATTAGTTTTTCCTTTCACGTCACTCTGTACTAAGCCGAAAGCAAAGCTAAACCAAACCTACGCCACGCAGTCGGCTACGTGACACCGGACTCTCTATAATTTGCCTGCGCCGCCTACGTGATATCTCGTAGCAATTAAAGAAATATCCCTTAACGTTCTCCGTCACTCATTCCGGTATCGCATTTATCTACGCGCGTAGTATTTGTTAGGACTCTATTAGTTAGTACCGGTTCGGTGCAATGCGTCGTATAATTATTGTTAACTGGTAGTAAGCAGAATACAAATGCCGCTAGGCATTGCGAATATGTTTTCATAATTAGTCTAGTACATTTCATTAACTGCACGCAACTGCGTCGCTTATGTGACGCAAGTGAATTTCCAAGCTGAATACATGAATTCTGTAAATTTGTAACAAGAAATTGCATTATTGCTTTCTTATTCTGATATTTGCTGTCATTACTGTGTATAGAAGTTATACAAAAACGTTTCAGGAGTATAAATGTTTCGTTTTTAAGTGCCTAACTTAGAACATAAAACTTAAATACTTAAGCCTAGATGCGTAAGCCTGCTTTCAAACGCTAAAACTAAAAACAAAGTTGTACATTTTTAAGGTTTATTAATATCGAACTTATACAACCTACATTATTACAAAAATCGATTATTACAATCGAGTGTTACGCAAAGACTAAAATTTTAAACGATATCTTAAAACGTTTTATAGAAGTTAAACATCCCCCCCTGGTTTTTAATATCTCATTTTACAGATCCGCTAAAAATGGTTCATAAAAATGGAACCCGGTGAGTTACCGACAGAAGCGCAGTTTTTCTTAATAATTTGCTGAATATATAATTTGTTTGAAAACATGTTTACAAATATCTTGTTCTGTTTAAATAAATATATACGTGAACCGAGCTCAGATATTATTTACTGTAGTTATAATAAAAGATCAGCTGTTTTATATTAATTCGTAACGATCAGCTGACTTCATTGAACAGCTGATAGGCTACAATAATTTTCAGGTTATGTTAATGAAAACCAGCAATATCAACAATAGAAGAACGTGCACGTGTTCTTCAATTAAGGAAAAATACCGAAATTAGTTTTTAAAATTATCTGCCTTCTGCATTTCATTATTCGTTACATAAAGCCCAATTTTAGTGGTTTATCTATGGCCTATACTTTTAATGTAAATTATCTATTAAATTTAATAGTCAGCTGTTATTGTTACAATTTTCATCTATTAACCAAGCTAGGTTATTAAAATTTTTGTCTTTAATATTGCTTAATTACTTCGTGTTTCCAAATACTTAGCCTTTTTTTTAAAAAAAAAAAAATGATTATTATCCCAGTCTATATAGTTATGATATTTTTAACTTTAAACGAAATAAATGAATGACGATTTGCAATCCTAACCTCAATTTCTGTAATAGGTTAACCCTTAAATATTAACAATAAAAAAAATCAAGATCAAAGAAATAAAAATTTCGAAACTTAACTTTTCAGAACGAACCACTTATTACTGTCCATCTGTCCATCTGTCTGTACCCCAGCTGTCTTTCACGTTGTAAATCTTTGTCTCGAAAGATAAAAACACGTGTTGATTTAAAAGGACTCTTATTTTATGTTTTGCTACGAAAGCTGACAGGTCCACGGAAACTTCCAATGTTATTGAAAGCAGTTTTTTGTTTGGCGTCTTTTTGGTTAAACCTGTACTGTAGTTGAAATATTGTCACATATTTTTCAAACGTATAATTTCCGTAAAAAATCCATACTCTAATATCAATCGTTCTTTTAACGTCTATACATTATGTATGTTAGTTAAACTAATGAGGTCGAGGGATCAGTGTTCTAACGGTAAAGGAAAAGCAACGGGAGCAACTGTGGCTTAAACTAAGGTGCGCAGTTCAGTGACGCAGTAGACTGACCGATGCTTTAGCCACCACCGAGTCCCAAAAAATTAAAGTATAATTACCGAATACATAATAAAATAAAGGTAAACACAGAACAAAGCTGTCTTGATGTAGTGTTTTTTTTTTTGTTCATACTTTATGCCAATTGGGCTAATACTGATTTGAAAATGTCGTTAACGGGAAGTGGTTGAAGCAGTAACTGCAGTCACGAACATACGGCCTTGAAATATTGCGATGGAATACAATTTCTAAAACTTACCGAAAGGTTCATGTTTTCAAGAAAGTTTAAACATTTCTAATGTTGATTTATGCAACTTTTAACGCTAATTGAAATGAAAAAGTGTAAAAGCATTTTGAACTAAAAAGTGATTTTCAATGATCGCTTTCGAAACCGGTAAACTGATTTTGCTCTGTAAGAAACTTAACGAAGCTACGATAATTATACCAACATTTGTTTGCGAAATTTGTAATCAAAGAGCTCTATATTTCGAACGATAAACTATAAAACAGACAATTTAAAGAAATGTAATAAATCTGTAAACATTTTAATGACCTTTTTAAACACATTCTTGCGGCACACAGCTGTCTTGTTGACGTGATGGTAGCGAAATTCCGAAATTAATTTCATTTACTTTCTTTTTAAAATTCTGATTTCACCGTCATAAACAGCATTAAAATCTGTACATACTTGCTTTTTAAACTTTCATATTGCATTGGAATTACGAAAATGATCCCTGGCAACCGTCGAATTACGTTAATAATTTCAAACGATTTTGAAAATTCAAAATGCTAAGTATTTAAGGCAAAAGAGTTAAGAATATTTAAAAATTTAAATGACCGCCCGTTTCGAAACTGTTTAACAAATTTCGCTGCTTGTCGAACACGAATCAACTTAAATAAAAATTCGAAACGACCATAAAAAGTAATTTAGATGTCAGGATCGGCGTTATCTGAAGGATACAGATTTGGAGCTTATCATAATGGCCGCTCCAGTAGCTCAATTTCCTGTCGAAATTGACTAAAAATAACTGAAATCTTAAAGTAAATTATGGCTCTAAATATTACATCTTTTTTTAAACTCTCGCTAGCTATGAAGCGTTAACTATGACGATTGTGAAATAAAGATTTTCTTTTTATTTTAATAGGCTTTCTGAGCTTTAAAAATTTTTTGATTGAACGCCTGACCGTTTGTGCTAGTGCAACATTTGATATTAAACTGATCGACCGATTTTTATAAAATTTAGCATATAGAACGACTTCCATTATTATTTCGAGATCATTATTTTTACTTAAGAAACACTATAATTGATGCATTTTGTTAAAATTTAGTGCATAAATATCCGCTATAGATCGATATGATCTTTTTAATGATCTTTTTAAACACATTTTTGCTGTACGCAGCTGTCTCGCTGACCTGATGGAAGCGAAATTCTAAAATTGATTTTTCTTACCTTCTTTCAAAATATGAATTTCACCGTCGTAAAACGCATTAAATCTGTACATACTAGCTTTTTAAACTTTCATATTGCATTGGAATTACGAAAATGAACCCTGACAGCCGTTGAATTAAGTTTTAACAAACACTTAAAATCCGGTGCGAAAGTAATCGATAAAAACTAAAAATCGATTCATAAATTTCTGTTCATAGTCGAAGAATCATAGGCCTAACCAAAGTCGGTGAAGCAAATCTGTCATAAAAAAATCCACAGCCTTCAGGAGTTTTTTTTTTTACTTCCAGTTGCGATCTTATTTTATTTCAAATTTGTCTAAACCGACTTGATAATATGATTCTTTAATGTAAGACTAAATGTATTTTTTATACTTTTAGAATGTTCATAACTATTTCCACTTACAGATAATCTTGCATAACGTTTTCGCACAGATTAAAATCAAATCTTTCAAACTGTTCTCGAACCAGTATTTAAGTCAACACAGAACTGTTGTAACGCCTGTCATGTAGGCAATATCTTGACATCAGTGCGACTGAAGTAGTATTAAACGAGAACAGTCTGATTAATGGAGAGAAATTTACGTGACTGTAACAGAAAAAATACACAAATATATTTAAAATAATCTCGACACGCAACTGTCTCGCCTTTTTTGTAAAACTGATTTTCCCCAACACAACCAGCGTTTAAATATCCTTCTTAGCATTTTAAAATATAAACATTTTTGTAATTCCATTTTACTGTAATTATTTTTTTAATATGCAGATTTTAACGTTGTATGCAATAGTGTAATTTTATTTTAAAACACGTAGAAAACGAGTGAAATATAAAAATTATTAAATTTGGAATGACAGCTATTTTGAAAAACTCAAACGTATTTCGATGAACGTGTTAAAGCTAATACCAAAATCGACTTTTGCGTCCGGTTTACTCGGGGGACAGTTTGAAAAGAAGACTCGGTGAGCGATGCGGCTAAAGCACCGGCCAGTCTGATGCGCCTCTGAACTGCGCACCTTAAGTTTCTTAGTTCTAGCCGCACTTACTTCCGTTGCTTTTTTCCGTTAAAAAAAATTATATCCAAAGGTCATGATCAGCACTTATTTGAAAATCTCAGGTCTGGGAATCACCATGGCAGCTTTAACAGCTTATTTTGCCTTGTACGTCCGTGTATACGAAGTGTGTTCAGAAAGTAACGAGAATTTTAATTTTTTGAACGAAATATTTTTTTTATTCTTTTTCATTGATGTTGTCGCCTTTAAATAGTTCCCATTGGAGGTTACGCACTTGTGCCAGCGTTTCTTCCAATCCTCGAAATACTTCTCAAATTCGATTTTTCAGATAGCCTTTAGTTCATTCAGCGATGCGCTTTTAATGTCATCTACGGCTGTAAAACGACGGCCCTTTAAGGTTCTCTTTATTTTTGGAAATAGGAAAAAGTCACACGGAGCCATGACTGGTGAATATGGAGGCTGAAGCATCGTTACAGTACTGTTTTTGTCCAAAAATTCACGAACAAGCAATGAAAAGTGAGCTGGTGCATTATCGTGATGCAAAAGCCATGAATTGTTTTTCCACTGATCCGGGCGTTTTTTTTCGGATTGCTTCACGCAAATGGCGTTGAACTTGTAGGTAGTACTCCTATTGACCGTTTCACCTGGCGACAGGAATTCATGACGCACTGTGCCATTAATATCGAAGAACACAGTGAGCATATAACCTTCACGTTCGACTCCACTTGTCGAGCCTTTTTCGGTCTTGGCGAGCCAGAATGCCTCCACTGGGATGATTGAGCCTTAGTTTCGACGTCATATCTGTAAACCCATGTTTCGTCATCTGTTATAATACGTTTCAGTAATTCTGCATCGTCGTTGACTTCATTTAGTGACTCCTGAGCAATTTCCATTCGCCGCTGTTTTTATTCAAAATTCAACGATTTTGGAACGAATTTTGCTGTCACGCGTTTCATACACAAAACTTTGGAAACATGTCACGACATGATCCAATCGATATGCCAACATCATCAGCGACCTCTCTATTTGTGATTCGGCGATTGTTCATAACCATTTCTTTCACTTTTTCCACGTTTTCATCGGTTGTTGATGTGCTGGGGCTTCCAAGGCGTTCGTCATCTTCAACGTCTTCACGGCCTTCTTGGAAACGCTTATACCACTCGTAAACTCTTGCTTTACTCATAGCACGCTCACCATAGGCCTTGTTAACATTTCACACACTTTGCTATACTTTATTCCATTTTTTACGCAAAATTTGATACAAATTCTTTGATGCTTTTTTTTTTAACAAACGAAAATCGCCGATCTCATAAAAACACGTCTAACCTTAATGGCTGTCACAGACAACGTCAACAATGAAAACAGCTGAAATTTTTATCATACTTCAAGGGCATGTATACCAACATAACAAAAAAATGTTTGACAATCGGACCCTCCAAGCCCGCGAAATTTAAAAATTCTCGTTACTTTCTGAACACACCTCGTATAATGGTATAACATCATTACAAAAACGATCTCGCGTTAAATTATTTCCTACAATAAATTAGGTTAGAAAACTGTACAATTTTCTCGAAATTACTTCTCGCGCGAGACAGTTGCGTGCGATTAATTAAAAAAATGGTTCCATTAGTTTTCAAACACAACACATCGAAAACACACGAAGAAACTTCCAATTAACGTCAAATATAATGCTTTTGAAAATAACTCTTAATCACTGTAATTAAGGCTTCAAAACTTGGAAGCTATATTCCGCAGATAATCATGGAAACATTGACAATTAATGTCACATTTTATGATAACCGTTTTGACAACTATAAAAATACTGATATAACAGACGTAATTCGAAAAAAAGTGTTGCGAAACACTGCAAAAACTTTTTCGCAGTCTAAGACATGAACGAGAAACGGGAAAATTGGTATTTCTTAATTTCAGTTATCGGATAATACATACGAAGATTTACTACTCAGTTCCGTGTAATGTATTTGAAACAAAAAACCAATTGAAATAACTGTTGTAAAACAGCAGGCTAGCTGACGTGATGGAAGCGAATTTCCAAAAATAATTTTTTCATCTTTTTATAACCTTGTTTTTGCCAACATAAACAGCATGTTGAGCCGCCTCGGTGGCCTAGTTGATATGACTGGGCTTTCACCCCGAGGACCCGGGTTCGATTCCCGGCCAGGGCTTGGCATTTTAATTCGCTATAAATCATCCCATCGTCTGCATTAGCCCAAGTGTGCACAATAGTTGGACTTTAAAAAAAAATCAAAGTCTGTATTTCAAATTTTATCGGAAATACAAAAATTAACCTTGACAGCAGTATAATTACATTTCTCGATTATAACGAATTTAAAAAATTCAAAGCTGGTTACAATTTTTTGAAATGAGATTTTCAAAAACATTTAGAACGGAAAAAAATTATTAATTTCTAAAGATTTGAAACGACCGCCATTTTGAAACAGTTTAACCAATTTCACTGGATAAACAAAATTATCCAAGCTAACAAAATCGATTTTTTTGTGCCGAGTTTGAATCAGATTGGACTAAAATTGAGAATGTGAGCCTGCAAAACACACACACACACACACACACACACACACACACACACAAAACGAATTCTCGAAATGTAATCTCATTTCAAGCGCCCTGATCTGGGTCGTATTATGATGGCTGCCCAAATTACTCATTCCTGCAATGGAAATCTATTAATAATCGTGATTCGCAGGTTTCTGTTTGACGTGATGGAAGCGAAATTTTATTATGAACCTTGATCGCAGTAAAATTTAATTTATCGATTATAACGAATTTTGAAAATTCAAAGCTGGTTACAATGTGTGAAATGAGATTTTCAGAAACATTTAAAACGGAAAGTAGTTATTAATTTCTAAATATTTGAAACGACAGCCATTTTGAAACAGTTTAACCAATTTCACTGGATAAAAAAAATTATCCAAGCTGCCAAAATCGATTTTTTGTGCCGAGTTTGAATCAAATCGGACTAAAACTGCCAATGTGATCGTGCAAAACACACACACAAGACGATTTCTCGAAATTTAATCTACTTGTCAGGATCGGCGCTCATTTCTAGCGTCCTGATCTGGGTCGTACCATGATGGCTGCTCGAATTACTCATTCTTGCAATGGAAATTCATTAATAATTGTGATTTGCAGGTTTTTGTTTGACATGATTGAAGCGAAATTTTATAAATAATTTTGTGTCACATATTTTTTTAGAAAATCTGATTTCACCATCGAAATTAGTATTAAAATCAGTTTAAATTGTCTTTTTGGCAGTAAAACGAAAAAACAAAATTAAATTACACTTAAATCGAACATTAATTCAGCATAGAAAGGAATTCTGAATTAATTCTAGTAATTATTCTTAATTTAAATGTGGTACATTGAGTTGAGTGTAACACTTAATGTAGTACCGAAAAACTGACCAATAATCTAATGAACTTATTTTTGAAAAATTCCACGTACCGAAATTTTATACATAGTTTATTTTTTCGATAGTTACTGAACCTGATTTTACTGGAAAAAAATTAAGTGCGGGAAAGTTGGTGTACTTTTTTGTATATCATTAAAAATTAATTGTTGCCATACATTTCAGATTAAGAACTTTTTTAGTTATATTTCACACGGTACTTTTAGATTCCCCCCACACGTCACATAATTTGTGACAAATTAATGCCGTTTTTGTGTGCAGTTCACTTTTATTTAACTTGTATACTATAAAGTTATTTTTAATAAAATTGTCTATACTGTTTTGAGTTTTGTTGAGCAGATTGCCTAAAGATAAAAACTTACGCATTCGTGGGCCGTGCATTCGAGACCTTAAAATGAGCACCAATCCTGCGTCTACGAGAAAATGTGTAAATCGCTTTTCGACAGGTCAACTTTCATTCAAATTTGGCACAAAAATCGATTTAGATAAAACTGTGAACAAGTTAGTTAATTCGTTCGAAGATTTTAAAATGACGGGCGTTTAAAAACTTTAAAAAAGTTATTAATTTTACACCATTCTAATTAGCGTTGAAAACGGCACAAATTTGCTATAATTTTCAAGATCCGTCAAAAAAGGCTTTTCAATTTGACGGCGGTCAGGGTTCATTTTCGTATTTTTATTGCAATTTGAAAGTTTAAAATGCTAATATATGCAAATTTTAATTCCGTTTATGGTGATAAAATCAGAATTGTAATTTCAAAAAAAATCGCTTTGGAAATTTGCTTCAATCATGTCAGCGAGACAGATACGTTTCGCAATAAAATAGGATATTCTAATTTGAGTTTTGTAGAATAACCTAAACGTACACACTACATAAATATACCGGCCTACACATGCATTTAAACAGCCACGTACTTTAACCAAATTTTTTAGACAATTGCAGCACTTTCTCTTTAACGCGTAGGAATTTACAATCAAACTTTGTTCTATAAAGTATAAAAACAATTTCAAATTTGCATAATGAAAGAAATTTGGAACTACAAGCTTAGCGTACAATTCGGGTTGTACTACGAAGTGGGCAGTGCTACTCCAGTATAAGATAAATGTGTTAATTTTGTTTAAAAATATTCTAAAGTGTATAGGTTCTACGACCTCGACATCTTACGAACGATTGGGCATTGGTCGCTACCTGCTGGGGCTCCAAATCTTAAACGTTTCTCCCGAAATTTGATTCTTCCTTAAGTTCTGCACCCCACAGCCTACTCTAATAACAGTTTAAATTACAACAAAGGTTAGCTTAGGTTCCCAACACACCTGTTGAATGGTTCATTCATTCTTCAAGGGAGCTTTGGTGTGTATTGTGTCGTGGGAGTGTGTAACAGACTATAGAAGAAAAATTTGTCGACATATGTCTGCCCCGATTTTGATAATTCCATACCTGGTAGATATTTTTTTGGATATTCAAAGTTTTTTTTCAAAACGTCATAAATTTAATGAGGTATATATTATTTATTAGAACTTATTGTATAAATCTAATATATAAGGCTAGGGGGGTTACCAAATTTGGAACAGAGTTGGGCTAAGCGGAGCGAACTATGCATTCAAAACATGACCTATTGTTTTTAATGTAAATACGGCCACTAGGCTCACTCCTGGAGCTGAGCGGAGTCAAACGGCGTCTCTGGGTTGCATTCCACGTAACTTTGACTCTGTCTTGGTTCGGTTTACCAGCTGACTCCGCTTCCACCACCACGTTGACCACACCTCTAAACTTATACCTAGGTTACCGTTGTCTAGGTTACGGTTTTTAAACATAATAGTTCCTACAATCAGTTAACGTAGGCCTAAATATTTAGATTTTAAAATAAAAAGGCGTTCTTTAAACTGACTGAACTCCGCTTCTCATTTCGCTTGTCTCTGCTTAGCGCAGCTCCGTTCTGGAATGGGTGGCCGCCCGCCCTATTACCTGCATTGCTCATCATTTCGCGACTTCCCTTATTTTCGACGCGTTTCGTTTATGTATTTCCATCTTCAGGTGACGTTTTGTTTAAGTAGAAGTAGTTACAGTCTGCATAAAAGTGTTTGAGTGTTTCTGTTTGAGTAGACTCTGTGTTTGCGAGTGTTATGAGATCTTGTTTAACAAAATATGACTTGTAGATGGAAATACATCAACGAAGCTGAGGAAAGTAAGGGAAAATCACGCAATATACTGTAACATTTCTTTTTTCTTGCCCCAAAATGTATTTTAAATACTGCTGCATGGATTAGGGATTTGGTATTTTGCCGTACTTTTTTCTGTTTTCGAATCAGTCGTGACCTTTTATTTTACTTTATATGATACGCCGAAGAAGATTATAACACCTATTTTTGAAAAATCTTTTAATATTTTCGAAAATCTGTTTTCAGTATCGTTATCAGCGTAAAAAACTGCATATATCAGCGTTTTGAATATTCAAAATCCGTTGAAATTAAGAAACGTATTTCGACAGCAATCAGAATTTGTTTTTGTATTTTCAGTGCTATTTGGACGTATGGTTTTAGTGCTGTTTATGTTCGTGAAATCATATTTTCAAAAAAATATTGGTAATTCGCTTCCATCACATCAGCAGACGGCTATTTAACTTCGTAATATTCTGACACAAGCCAGGGTTGTACAGGGTGAAGTTGCAATACGTTATTACTTTATGAGTACCTCCTCTTGGCGACAGACAGACTACGTTAGGAGAATAACACCTAATGACAGGCTGACATCAAAGCGTTGCTGACATTCGTGTCACTTCATGTATAGGTGATCAAGGAGGTCGTATGAACACCCCTTCTTGAGATGTTATTCAACCAAACTACGTCTCACGATTGTAAAGGGTTGTAAGCCATTTTAGTATATCACTATAGACGACGTAATTAACGATATTTTATTTCAAAATGTTTTAATAAACGTCCATCACTGTAAGACCCAGGCTCAGGATCGTAAAATATTTCAGACAATATGCATAAACTATAACTTTACTATAAAGGACTCGTTTGTTACGTTATTCTTTTATAATTCGGATTTTACAAAAATAAATGTTACACTTTTCGGCTATAGTGTCAAAATGGAATGGAAGTACATGGCTGGCAGATAAGATTAATAAAAAAAACTACCAGCTGGCAGATAAGTGCGCAAGAATTACTACTGTTCATAAAAGCATTACTCAACTGTCAACGTTTTTCATTCAACAGAGACGCATAGTTTTTAAAAACTGATGTGTATGCTGTATGTTTAGTCTATCCCACTATTCATAGGCCAGAGATAATAACGATTGCAGTTAGCTAGATTGTTGATTCCCTTAAGACTAAGCATAAAGATATAAATTACAAGATATAAATTTTAATACTATATTTTAAATTATGTAAATTTTTTCATAACGTAATTTTTATTTATTTGTTTTTATTCCAATAACGTTATAACAAAGTTGCACTGTATTTCGATTGGCACTCTAGTGTGTTTTAGTACAATTTGATTCAAAACCAGTATAGCTTAGGCGACTTAGTTCTTTGAAAAACTCGGTCTTAATCTTAAATCTTAAATAGTCGAAGTACAGCTGTTTCGTTTACGTGATGCTAGCGAAGTTCGAAAAGTAACGAAAAATCATCACGTAAAATTATTACGTGAACGATTTAGTATTTACCCCTTTCAATCTCTTTAGGAGAAATGGTTTTGGGAAATGGTGAAAAATATATTTAATTACTTATATTTAAGAGTGTCAATGTTACGTTTTAAAAAGGACAGACGAAAAACAATTTTTTCCAACAAAAATTGCTGTACCTAATTTTTACCTTTTTATGTCTTGAATACTGAAAAATCGTTTTTCAGTTTACCCGTACATGTGTTGGTAATCCTGAAAATTTCAAGTCTCTAGCTATAATAGTCTCGGCTGTACGTTGATTATTAAAGTTGAAATGGGTAAGTAGTTTAATGGCGTTAAAATCAAAGTTTTGCCTAATCCTCTCTTAGTGCATCTCGACATATTTGTAAGAAGGTACCCTGAAAATTTCAAATCTCTAGCTATAATAGTCTTGGCTGCACGTTGATTATTAAATGTGGACTGGGTAAGTAGTTTAATGGCGTTAAAATCAAATTTTTACAAAATCCTCCCTTAGTGCACGCCTATATGGTAACACAAATGTACCCTGAAAATTTCAAGTCGCTAGCTATAATAGTATTGGCTGTACGTCGATTATTAAATGTGGACTGGGTACGTAGTTTAATGGCATTAAAATCAAATTTTTACAAAATCCTTTCTTAGTGCACGCCTATATGGTAACACAAATGTACCCTGAAAATTTCAAGAACTACAATAGTTTTGGCTCTCCATTGATTATGAATCAGTCAGTCAGGACTTCCTTTGTATATTAAGATTTACCTTTTTTACTGGTTATAAGACCAGCTGACATGTAAGGTTTTGACCGTCACGGTTACGCAATCTAATTTTTTTACTTTAAATATTTATTTTTTTAAATTAAGGACATTCTAATAATAATTAACGCCATTATACTGCATACCCGACCAATGTAGCACAAAATCATTTAAAGTGTTTACAGATAAACATATCTTGCGTAATATATTTACGTTAAATATTTTATAAAACAGTGATAATGTAAATATCATTACTTGAAATATCATTACAGTGAAAATATCATTACTTAAATAAATAACGTCAATAACTGATGTTCAAATTATAGGCTAATTAACGCCATTATACTACATATCAGCCCATCTAGCATAAAATTGTTTCACCGTAATAAAATATATCTTGCATATGTTTTGTGCAGAATCGTTCTTTAATGTTATGTAACTGTATAAATAAATTCAATAATTATTTAAACTGTTAATGAACGCCATTGCTCAATTCAGCCTTCAAATGTTTAGTGCATTCACATTTGGGGATTATGTGGATTCATTTAGGCAATTCAAGTTTTCACTTCCGTCAGTCATTTCAACGACTGCCATTTTGTGTTTACTGATAATTTTAGTTCACTATCGTAAAATGTGCATAAATTATACTGTATTTAAAATTTTCTGAAAAAAAATCCGGGTATCTTTTGACGAAATTTAGCATGTACACAGTGCATTTATTATTTGTAAAAAAGTACGGGCCTAATGCATTATTTTTGTCTAAAAAGTTTTAAAACGAATTTTCTCAAAATCGGCGCTAACGAATTTGTTAAAATATACTGCATAAGTATCCAGATCTGTATTTGTCGATAATTAATAAAACAAAAACACAAATTTGTTTCGAAAGCTATTTTGAGGCGGGGTATAGCTTAGTTTATAGCTTAATTTATCGAAAATTGTTCTTCGGGTTTTGCTAAAATTTTAGCCACGTATGAAAATTCATTATGTAAATTAAATTTTCCAGGCAATAATTAGAAAAGTTATAATAAAACTTGACCGCCATCGGGTTGGTTTTGCTATATCTGTTTACAACGAGAATATAATTTACTTTAATTCGAATTTGATTCATATTAATGAATCTTCAAGTTAGTGAATCTTCATGACTGAAATTTGAGCAGTCGGACGAAGTGATTTTGAGAAATTAGGTCAATTTACGGTTTTAGTCTAGATCAGCAATACAAAAAATATGAATAACACTGATGATTACCAATTTTCGAAGCAGAAACGATACATAAAAATAAACAGTTTTCAGGTAAGTTTTTCTATAATTAAATCTATGCCTAAGAACGTTTGCAGGTTATAATTTTTTCCCCATTATCAAGCAATTCAAAAAGGCGGAATTACAAAAATGTTAGAAAATCCATTTCACCATCGTAAACAGCGTTAAAATTTAATAATTTACCATCCTGATTTTCCAAAAACCTTTATAAAATTTAATTTGTTTGCGTTCAGGGTTCGTTTTAGTATTGGCAATGTAACTTCGAAATTGAAAACGCTAATATATGCAGAATTCAATGCCGATTAAGACGTTGAAAATTTCAAAAAAAAATTCGCTTCCGTTACGTCAGCGATACAGCTGCGTGCCGAAATTATTTACCTTTAAATAGAAAGTGTGTGCATTATTTATCGTGTTACAATAACAAATCATCGTTTGCAACCATTTAAATGCTCTTCCATCAATCATTTAAATTGGACGGAAGCGTGCACATTCGTAATAGCTATGCAAAGTCCTGTCTCTAATCATTGCTAATTGCTAGCAATTGGTTTTTTTCTTGTTATTGGGCCGTTCGATTCCAATCAGAAATCGATTCCCATACACGGGCATAACCTAGAAACTATCGATTATGACATCGCGGTTGCGACAGGATCGCCTCCAGTGATCGATAATGGCGTTTTGAATTTCCTTTGCGACTCTATCGCTGTAATTTCGTAGCAATTATTCCTGGTTATTTTAATCCAGTAGAACCGCACGTGCTGACGCGGCCAACGTGCGTTCCGGAGTTCACGTGCCGTCGATTTTAATTTTCTCTGGAAATTGTAAATTGCGCTCCGCGTCAAAGGTTAGCGGTAATTTTCGTGCGGAAAATTATGCGAGAAGAGAAAATATGGGACGACATCTTGTAGGCCTATAGGCTAGTCTTACTGTACTGTAGCTTGGAACAGTTCCGATTGAATTTTGAACACAGAACTGTTATTCCTGTAAGAAAATAATCATGGGACTACATCGTGTATAGGCTAGTCTTACTATAGTGTAGCTTGGAACAGTTCCAATTGAATTTTGAACACAGAACTGTAATTCCTGTAAAAAAAATCATGGAACGACTTCGTGTATAGGCTAGTCTTACTGTACTGTAGCTTGGAACAGTTCCAGTTGAATTTTGAACACAGAACTGTAATTCCTGTAAAAAAAATCATGGAACGACTTCGTGTATAGGCTAGTCTTACTATAGTGTAGCTTGGAACAGTTCCAATTGAATTTTGAACACAGAACTGTAATTCCTGTAAAAAAAATCATGGAACGACTTCGTGTATAGGCTAGTCTTACTATAGTGTAGCTTGGAACAGTTCCAATTGAATTTTGAACACAGAACTGTAATTCCTGTAAAAAAAATCATGGAATGACTTCGTGTATAGGCTAGTCTTACTATAGTGTAGCTTGGAACAGTTCCAATTGAATTTTGAACACAGAACTGTAATTCCTGTAAAAAAAATCATGGAACGACTTCGTGTATAGGCTAGTCTTACTATAGTGTAGCTTGGAACAGTTCCAATTGAATTTTGAACACAGAACTGTAATTCCTGTAAAAGAATTCATGGAACGACTTCATGTATAGGCTAGTCTTACTATAGTGTAGCTTGGAACAGTTCCAATTGAATTTTGAACACAGAACTGTTATTCCTGTAAAAAAAATCATGGAACGACTTCGTGTATAGGCTAGTCTTACTATAGTGTAGCTTGGAACAGTTCCAATTGAATTTTGAACACAGAACTGTAATTCCTGTAAAAAAAATCATGGAACAACTAACGAAAAAACATTATAAAATAATGTTTGACAATCGGACTCTCCAAGCCCGCGAAAATTTAAAAATTCTCCTTACTTTCTGAACACACCTCGTATGTTATGTTTTGTTTGTTTGTAGGAAACAGATCTGACGATGGTGACATAACTTGTTGAAACCAGTAGCAAATAAAGGATGCCTAAGGAAGAATCTTCGGAAATAGCAGGTAATACAATATCATGATTAAACAGTTTGGGGGTAAAAATGTTTTAATTTAGAAAATAATTAGTTAAATTATAGGTTATAACAAAACTTATACACCTTCCTTAAAGCAGTAAAGTGGTTTACGTAAATTATTTAGACCAAACAGAAATAACTTCTAGTGTTACTTCTGTTTAATATCATTTTGAAGATGGCAGCTATACTGTCGAAACGTACATCAGGGTAGAATACGTTGACTAATGTGATGTTTATTCTGTTCATATCAAATTCGGTCCCTTTCATTCAAAAAAGGAGTTTCCATTTTTGCATTTCAAGCTACAAAAATCGAATATTTTTGTATCCAAAAAGCTCTTTGGATTTTTGTATTCGACATTTTTGAAAAACATTTGCTCAAACTATAAATACCTACTCAAAACAAAACGTATGGGGAAATTACTCTGACTTACCTCATTTATGAAGATACATAACTAAAATCAATATTGCAAATTTATAATAAAATAACTTTACAGTTCTGGAGTAAATCAGAAAAGCATAAATAAACCCTGACCGCCGTCGGATCATCAACGCAGTTTCATTTGTTCCCAGTTGCGGAAGCGGAAATTTATAACTTTTTTGCCCATTTTTTCATTTTATAACAACAAAATAGAGTATAATTAATTCGTAAACAACTTGTAGGCTTACTGGTGACGTCATCATGCTGCAGCCATCTTGATTCGTAAGCCAAGATTAGCCACTGTTAGCGAATTTCCATTTGGAAAATTATCTCAAGGAGTACGCCATTATAGTAAGACCCAGACTCTGATCCTTGAAATCAGCACCGATTCTAACGGCTATATGAGGCCGTTAAAATTTATACACAATTTGTCCCACGAAAAGGTTTACGCATTCGATCCTCCATTATTTTCTCATTACTCCGTTGATCATTTTGAAACTATAGGCCCCTACGTACTTTTTAAAGTAGGTAACAGAAATAGTGTGTGAGAATTGCATCTGGTTGTTGTTTGTAGAAACAAAATGGCGGCCAAAATAAACAAATTCTGTCTCTCTTAAAAATCTCACTGTACTGTAGTGTTAAATCAGATTGTTGAACAGCTGTTAATTCTTTTGAATAGGTCTGATTAATGAAATGTTCATTGATATTTAGTTTCCTTTTTATTAGTTTGTATCTAATTAAATTTTTAAAAATAATAATAAAAATATATATATTTTTTTAATTATCAAAATAAGTTCTATATTTTATTTAAACTTTATTTTGGCCGCCATTTTTTTCCTACAAACATCAGCCAGATAGAATTCTCACATACTATTTCTGGTACCTTCTTTAAAAAGTATGTATAGTTTCAAAATGATCAATGGAGGAATGAGAAAATAATGGAGGATGAAATGCGTAACATCTCGCATTGTGGGAAAGACTGTATATACATATATACGAGGTGTGTTCAGAAAGTAAAGAGAATATTTAAATTTCGCGGGCTTGGAGAGTCCGATAGTCAAACATTTTTTTGTATTATGTTTGTATACATGCCCTTGAGGTATGATAAAACTTTCAGCTGTTTTTATTGTTGGATTTGTCTGTGACAGCCACTAAGGTTAGACTTGTTTTTATGAGCTCGGCGATTTTCGTTTGTTAAAAGAAATGGATTAAAGAATTTGTATCAAATTTTGCGTAAAAAATGGAATAAAGTGTAACAAAGTGTGTGAAATGTTAACAAAGGCCTATGGTGAGCTGCTATGAGTAAAGCAAGAGTTTACGAGTGGTATAAGTTTTTCCAAGAAGGCTGTGAAGACGTTGAAGATGACGAACGCCCTGGACGCCACAGCATATCAACAACCGCTGAAAACGTGGACAAAGTGAAAGAAATGGTTATGAACAATCACCGAATCACAATTAGAGAGGTCGCTGATGATGTTGGCATATCTATTGGATCATGTCATGACATTGTTTCCAGTGTTTTGTGTATGAAACGCGTGGCAGCAAAATTCGTTCCAAAATTGTTGAATTATGAACAAAAACAGCGGCAAATGGAAGTTGTGTGTGTGTGTGTGTGTGTGTGTGTGTGTGTGTGTGTGTGTGTGTGTGTGTGTGCATTTTACAACGCTCATGTTTTCATTTTTGGTAGGATTTTATTGAAACTTAGCACAAAAGTAGGCTATGAAAATGTCTTGATCAATTCGGTTAACCAAGAAAAATCGTTCAACAGTTCCAAAATAGCTGCCATTTCAAATCTTTTAAAAAAGCATTTTTTAAAAAATGTTTTTGAAAAT
Organism: Callitettix versicolor; assembly: GCA_022606455.1. Lineage (NCBI taxonomy): Eukaryota > Metazoa > Arthropoda > Insecta > Hemiptera > Cercopidae > Callitettix > Callitettix versicolor. The sequence goes on along the minus strand of CM040186.1, from coordinate 103,535,823 downwards.
GCGATTTCAGCATCGAAATCGGCGTCAAAAACTGCATAAATTAACATTTTTAATTTTCAAAATCCGCTGAAATTAAGACATTTAATTTGAAGGCAGATTTTAAATTAAACATTTCCGTATATGCAGATTTTAATGCTGATTATCATAGTGAAAAAACAGGGTAAGGTAAAGAAAAATACTTTTGGAAATTCGCGTCTATCACGTCAGCGATACAGCTGCGTGCCGCGATTATTGTACTTAAACTGATTTCATGCCGAAGATCGGTCGCACCTGATGACTCATTTGCAACACAATGGAATCACGCAGTCGGAATACTAACACTTTAAAAACATATTCAATGTTTGTCAGCTAATGTGTGTTGCATGTATGTACGTACAGATTTACATAGTTTTAGCCACGACCGGATATGATGATGTACAGGACCGGAAGTGTACCGAGTATCGTTATGTATTGTTTACTAATGCAGTTTTCGTGTGCTCTTAACGGCCCGGTCAAGGCTGAAAAATGTCTCACAGTGGTTTTGTCATCTTCAGTTCGGGAAGTCCGTTCCTTTCACCGGCTGCGAGTGTTCTGGAAAAGATTAGAAAACCATTACGTTCAGTGGGAATGTTATCCTGACGTGAAATAAGGTTAGGTTTACGTTTTGTTATATTGGCAACACTTATATTGAACAAATATCTCACAGTGTAAGCCTATGTTATTTAGTAAGAGTATACTTCTTTCAGGTAATTTTTAACAACATAACCTGAAACTTGTTATAGTCTGTCAGCTGCTGAATAAAATCAGCTGATCGTTATGAATTAATATACACGATAAATTAACAGCCAGTTTTTAACAACATAACATAAAATTTATTATATTCTATCAGCTGTTCAATGAAATCAGCTGATCTTTACGAATTAATATAAAACAACTGATCTTTTAATATAATTACCAAAATTAAATTCATGTACTTAAATCGGTTAAATGCAGAGTGTAGGCCTACAGAGAATTTTTTTTTAACGTCCGACTATTGTGCACACTTGAGCTATGCAGACGATGGGATGATTTATAGCGTATGAAAATGGCAAGCCCTGGCCGGGAATTAAACCCGGGTTCTCGGGGTGAAAGCCCAGTACGCTATCAACTAAATCACCGAGGCGACTACAGAGAAATTATAGTGATAGTAAAAACATTTCTGTTATTGAACCAAAAATAAAAATCATTAATCATGTTTGCTCTTTCTTTTTTGCTTTAATTACGATAATTTCGTCAGAAAACACGACAAATTAACATAGCTAGTTTTTGACAGCATCACCTGAAACTTATTATAGCCTGTCAACTGTTCAATCAGCTGATCTTTACGAATTAATATAAAATAACTGATGTTTTAATATGAAATTAAATTAACAGTTAGTTTCATATATTTAATGGGTCGAACTTCTTCGTAGTTTCTGTAGTGTAGTGGTTATTACGCGCGCTTCACACAGGTCCTCGGTTTGATCCCGGGTGGAAACACAGTAATTTAGAATTGTAATTAATTTGATATCAGACTTGTGACTTGTCTATATCAATATAAACACGCGTCCCGCAAAATACATGACAACCAGCCCCAAAGCGTAAGATTTGATGAATATATTTCCCAGTGCTTTGTCGGTCGTTAGTTTGGAGTCCGTTTTCTCCCGCTGGGAGTGTTAACTGAATTGTGGAATGAGGACAGATTAGAAAACCATTAATTCTGTTGACGATCTCACACTGGTTTGAAATAAGGTTAGGTTGACACTTAAACTGAACAAATTTCTCTTAGTGAAAGTTATTTAATAAGAGTATTTTATTCAAATATTAAGTACAAAAAAGTATTGTGACCGTCAAAAAATCTATAGTGAAATTTTAATGAATACTGTACTTTGTTAATATTTAGTTTGGAAAGTCCGCTTTTCTCGCATTTGCCGCCTCGGTGGTCTAGTGGATAGCGTACTAGGCTTTCACCCCGAGGACCCGGGTTCGATTCCCGGCGAGGGCTTGGCATATTCATACGCTATACATCATCCCATCGTCTGCATTAGCCCAAGTGTGCACAATAGTCGGACGTTAAACACCAAAAAAAAAAAATTTCTCGCATTTGCTGAATAGAACGAACTGATTAGAAAAACATCAAATTTGGTGGAAGTGTTCACAGTGACATCAAATGAATCGAGGCCCTACGTACAAACATACATGCATAGGTTATACATATACATTCTTAACGAACCATCAAAACATGTTCAAGAGGTTAAGATCAGTTCTCATTTCATAGAACTGGATCTAAACCTCACCATGATAGCTCTTTCTCCGTTAAAATTCGCATATTTTAAAAGCGAAGCGTTATTCTGTTTCAACTCGACTGTTCGGCATTTCATTGTGTTACGCAGTTTTGACCAAACTTATCGACCGATTATTTTGAAATTTGGTACTATGGTACTTTGTATAAAGTTCGAACGATATATGTATAAGATTGTTACTCATTCCGTTTCAAGATGGTGGCCTGTGATCAAACGGTGTAACCGTTTTATGGAGAAAGAACATAAAATGTCCAATCAGCAACATTTTCCGTGGTTACCAATTAAACTGGCGGCGATTTCACGGAGCGCTCTGCGTCCCTAATTAAGAACTTATTGCGACCTCTACTGTTCCTTGTTCTACTAGTTATCTTCTACAAACACTAAGACTTGTTAAACCAAAACCGCCGGGGAGATTAGCTAATTGATCTGAAGATCGCAGCTTCCCTCCAGTTTTAAGAATAGCTCAATACAAGAGGCTAATGAAACCACCCCCGTCTTGCACGAGTGTCATCGGATCTACCCCCCTATAGCCGGGCAAAGTTTTAAATTACCATTGAATAGCTTGTTAAAAGTTTCAATAGGCCAATCTGCGTTACCTGAGGCGACTAACCCCCGCCCCGCCCCTCACCCTGTACAACCCTATTTAGCCTTTCTTTCTGTTTCCGTTCCATTTGCAATTTTTCAGTCCAAAGGAAATCGTGCCAGTCGCGTGAATATTGCGGTTCTGTCTTGCGAGTGAAAAAATGTAGGACAATATAAATAAATGTGGAAAGGAAGTTTCCAAAAAATAGCATTTTTTAAAATTATTATTGATATTCTGTTTTAAAGAACAAAAGCCTCTCTTTTCGGAGGTAAATTGAGTTGCTATAAATGTACAAAACAATGGTTTCCAACGGTACCAAACCTAAATACAAAAATAGAACATTAAAACAAAGATTTTTGTTGTTGTTTAACGTCCGACTATTGTGCACACTTGGGCTAATGCAGACGATGCGATGATTTATAGCGTATGAAAATGCCAAGCCCTAGCCGGGAATCGAACCCGGGTCCTCGGGGTGAAAGCCCAGTACTCTATCAACTAGGCCACCGAGATGGCCTGAAACAAAGAGAAATAATAAACATATATTTTAATATTAGTTTTTTCAAAATTTTAAAGTCTTTTTATAACAGGACTCTTCTCCTTGCTTGCATATTCAATTGTTCACCTACTTTCTCCACTAATTCATCCCTATTTCGTAACGCTGATCTTTCTTTCTTCATCTGTTCCTGGAAAACCATTCTGTACTTAGTTTCGTTCAACGGTGACCTTCCACTCTTGCTACGTGTCCAGTCCATTCCATTTTAACTAGAGCCGCCTCGGTGGCCTAGTTGATAGAATACTGAGCTTTCACCCCGAGGACTTGGGTTCGATTCCCGGCCAGGGCTTGGCATTTTCATAGGCTATAAATCATCCCATCGTCTGCATTAGCCCAAGTGTGCACAATAGTCGGACGTTAAACACCAAAAAAAAAAAAAAAAAAAAAAAAAAAAATCCAATTTAACTTTCGTGCTTCCCTCAATGTTCACCTACCTCACTACCGTCTTATTGCTTGCCCATACTTCTTACCATCCTGAATTGTGTGACTCCCCCAATCTTCTATCTAAGATGATTGTGAGGGCTAAGTTTGGCATCCATATAAAATAGCTGGATGCACACAGTTCAGCTTCAATTGACTTCAAAACATTTTTCTTAGGGACCAAAACTTTCTCCATCCAGAGTTTTATGGTTTTACGGATGGAAGTTCACTACTTCACTGCCTTTCTTCAGAAATGTGATATTGTATGATCCACTTCGGTGGCCTAGTTGATAGCGTACTTTCACCCCGAGGACCCGGGTTCGATTCCCAGCCAGGGCTTGGAATTTTCATACGCTATAAATCATCCCATCGTCTGCATTAGCCCAAGTGTGCACAATAGTCGGACGTTAAAAAAAAATGTATGATCCAAATATTTAGGTACAGTTTCCCACTTAACCGGTGTTAGTTTACTTCGCCATTACAGGGTGTTTCGCCGCATTTGTAGTTAATTTAGGTTCGTCAGGGTTCAGTTTCAGTCTTCTACTTTTATTCAGACACTATCGAATTCAAAGTTAAAATCTGTGTAAACTAGCATTTTGAAAACGTTGGAAAACAGACAATAAACTCTGAATATTGTCAGATTTATTTGCAAATTTATACAGATCATATTATTAAATTTTTTGTAAACCATTTTGTAATTTTGAAACAATTGAACAGATTTTGTTGGATAACAAAACTTGTACAATCTATTTAGGCCAAATTAACAAAATAAATTTTGGAATAAAAATTGTGGTATATATATATATATATATATATATATATATATATATAGACTATGTAAGTTTATATTTATTATATAACA
>CM040186.1:103461105-103528605 GCA_022606455.1 Callitettix versicolor | reverse complement strand
AAAAACAACATTAAGAAAAACATTACACCAAAAAACATCACAAACAAAATACGTAGTGTAAAAACATTATACAAACTAATAATTAGTACACAAAAACAACATTAAGAAAAACATTACAACAAAAAACATTACACAAACTAATAATTAGTGCAAAAACATTACAGAAAAAACAACATTAAGAAAAACATTACAACAAAAAACATTACACAAACAAAATATCTAGTGTAAAAACATTATACAAACTAATAATTAGTGCAAAAACATTACACAAAAAACAACATTAAGAAAAACATTACAACAAAAAACATTACACAAACTAATAATTAGTGCAAAAACATTACACAAAAAAACAACATTAAGAAAAACATTACAACAAAAAACATCACAAACAAAATACGTAGTGTAAAAACATTATACAAACTAATAATTAGTGCAAAAACATTATACAAAAAACAACATTAAGAAAAACATTACAACAAAAAACATTACACAAACTAATAATTAGTGCAAAAACATTATACAAAAAACAACATTAAGAAAAACATTACAACAAAAACCATTACACAAACAAAATACGTAGTGCAAAAAAATTATACAAACTAATAATTAGTGCAAAAACATTACACAAAAAACAACATTAAGAAAAACATTACAACAAAAAACATCACAAACAAAATACGTAGTGTAAAAACATTATACAAACTAATAATTAGTGCGAAAACATTACACAAAAAACAACATTAAGAAAAACATTACAACAAAAAACATTACACAAACTAATAATTAGTGCAAAAACATTACAGAAAAAACAACATTAAGAAAAACATTACAACAAAAAACATTACACAAACAAAATATCTAGTGTAAAAACATTACACAAACTAATAATTAGTGCGAAAACATTACACAAAAAACAACATTAGAAAAACATTACACAAACTAATAATTAGTGCAAAAACATTATACAAAAAAACAACATTAAGAAAAACATTATAACAAAAAACATTACACAAACAAAATACGTAGTGTAAAAACATTATACAAACTAATAATTAGTGCGAAAACATTACACAAAAAACAACATTAAGAAAAATATTACAACAAAAAACATGCACAAACTAGTGGATCGCTAAACGGTTTACCAGTTTTTACAGTTACAATTTTACCAATTATTGGAAAAAATGTTTTACCAAATTTTTTATAAATAATGGTCGTAAATGTAATGTAGTACTACAACTGAAGTTATTATGTCTTCATATAATAACAATATCGTAACTTTTCCACACACTTACACTTACAACTTTAACCACTTTACACTCACTTACATTTAGGGTGGCGATAATCTCAATGTGCAAAATACATTCGCTTTAAAATAAAAAAAAAAAAAATCAAAGGTTAAATATTTAATAGGCTCAGTTAGAGACCCGCTAGAGAATTTAGTTTTTTTGACTCTCATAATTTGAGCTGATATGTCAGATTTTCGCCGTCACGGTTAAGCAGTCTCCTTTTTATATTAAAAGTTTATTTGTTTAAAGTTATATATATATAACTTAGCTTTAAGTAATTTTGTGCTAGATGGGTCGGGTATGTAGTATAATAACCTTAATTATAATTAAAGTGCTTATTATTCAATATATAAGTATATATAGTAAATATGGTGATAAATTTAGATTTTCCAAAAACAAGGGGAAAACGGTTGTGGTATTGCAGGTATTCCATTTTGGAAATTCGAATTAACGTCATCAACGAGACCCATCGTGTCTGAAATTAACATGCAAACCGGAATGTTAAAATAATCAAGGACAGATTATCTCTGAACACAATAATGGCCGTTGTAACCAGGACATCAGAGGACATGTGTAGCGGTACTGGATGTCCTTAAGGCAGGACTTGATCGTACTTATTTGCCGCAATTGTTTTCGCCATTACAATGGTTGACGTGGGTACGTGAGCGGCATGCAAGTGGGGCACAGGTGGATACATGCAGGCCGGCCAAGACGTGTTCAGAGCCAAATTACACCCCAGCAAGTCTTCCGTGTTGCATTTAAGCGATACTTCATATTTGTAGACATACTTTAGTGTTGCGAAAATCAATACAAGTTCTGTTACTAAAATATACATCGAACAGTGCAAAACATTTGTCAGAATCGATTTGTGTTATTTCAAATGTTGAGTTTGCAATTTGAACGAACCGTGTACGAAAGGTTTGTTTCTGCAGCTAATGAAAAATAATTACGGCGTAGCTGCCTCGAAACCATAAGATATTTTTCTGTCTCGAAAAAATGAGATTGTGTTCTGTCTCGAAACCATGAGATTGCGTTCTGTGTCAAAACCATGAGATTGTTTTCTATCTCGAAACCATGAGATTGTTTTCTGTCTCAAAATCATGAGATTGTGTTCTGCTCAAAACTATGAAATTGGTTTCTTTCTCAAAATAATGAGATTGTGTTCTGCCTCAAAACCATGAGATTGCGTTTTGTCTCAAAACCATGAGATAGGGTTCTGCCTCAAAACCTTGAAATTGTGTTCTGCCTCAAAACCTTGAGATAGTGTTCTGCCTCAAAACCTTGAGATTGGCTTCTTTCTCAAAATAATGAGATTGTGTTCTGACTCAAAACCTTGAGATAGTGTTCTGCCTCAAAACCTTAAGATTGGTTTCTTTCTCTAAACAATGAGATTGTGTTCTGATTCAAAACCTTGAGATTGTGTTCTGCCTCAAAACCTTGAGATAGTGTTCTGATTCAAAATTTTGAGATTGTTTTCTGCCCCAAAACCTTGAGATTGATTTCCTTCTCCAAACAATGAGATTGTGTTCTGCCTCAAATCCTTGAGATTGGTTTCTTTTTCCAAACAATGAAATTATATTCTGCCTCAAAACCTTGAAATTGTGTTCTGCCTCAAAACCTTGAGATTGTTTTCTGCCCCAAAACCTTGAGATTGATTTTCTTCTCCAAACAATGAGATTGTGTTCTGCCTCAAAACCTTGAGATAGTGTTCTGCCTCAAAACCTTGAGATTGGTTTCTTTTTCCAAACAATGAAATTGTGTTCTGCCTCAAAACCTTGAGATAGTGTTCTGCCTCAAAACCTTGAGAATGGTTTCTTTCTCCAAACAATGAGATTATGTTCTGATTCAAAACCTTGAGATTGTGTTCTGCCTCAAAACCTTGAGATAGTGTTCTGATTCAAAACCTTGAGATCGTGTTCTGCCTCAAAACCATGAGATTGTGTTCTGCCTCAAAACCATGAGGTTGCGTTTTGTCTCAAAACCATGAGATTGTGTTCTGCCTCAAAACCATAAGATTGGGTTCTATCTAAAAACCATGAGATGAGTTCTTTTTCAAAGCACGAGATTGTTTTCTAGTCTTGGTAATAGGACTGAACAAAGAATCTTAACTGATAAACATATGACCGAAATTTGAGCAATGTCTAATTAACCGTTTTTGAGAAATTATACCGACAAGCATTTATATTAGTTGTTTTATTTACGTATGTTTGAGCAAAAATTGAACTAAATCGTTAGGGCCAATTTTAAGAAATCATAAATTAAAAAAAAGTCGATTAAATAACTTTGTTCGATAACTGAAAAAAGTGATCTCTTTAAAACGATGAAATAATTAGTTTAGCTAGTTTCCGCCAGGTGTAGGCCTACATACAGACGGAACTATATATCAAAGTAAACTTCTCTTTTTCAACTCGCTATACAAGTTCATAAAGTGTACTTAGTGGGAAAAATGAAGCTGTTAATTAACAACAGAGAAAATAAAAAGACCCAATAGGTTCAAAGTATTTATTTAAGACAGCAGTACTTGTTTCAAACTATTTCTTCTTCAAAGGAGATAATCTTTGTGTGTTTTGTCTCGATTTACTTTTGAACCATAAAGATTTTACACAACTGGTTCTGAAAAATTTAGTCTATCACGTTACCAGTATCGATTTTTCGGATTTACCTGGCAGGATTTTTCAGAAACAAAAAATAAAATTGAGTACTTACACAATATTGGGAGAATTTAGCTTGGAATTAATAACAACTCCGGCACGCAGTTGTGTTGCAGACGTGATGGAAGCGAATTTCCAAAGTGATTTTTCTTTACCTTAACTTTTTTTTCAAAATCCTGATTTCACCATCACCGTCAGTATTAAAATCAGCATGTATTAGTATTTTGTAATTTAAAAAATAGCGTTTTGAAAGTAGGAAATTATGTATTTTTTTTAGGCCTCTAGAAGTCAGGATTAGCGATCATTTCAAGGTCCAGTGGTTGGTACCATGAAAGATGCTCGAACAGCCCATTTTGAAATGAAAAATTTGCTAAAGAAATCAATAAATTGAAATAAAGTTACAAGATATGAACAAACGATAATTTCGTGTCAAATTTTATTAAAATACAATTATTTACATTAATCCAAATGAATTTACCTTCTTACTATACTATTAAGTATTAAGAAAGTTTGGTAATTAGGAAGAATCAATCTAGAGTTGTTCCATGAGTCCACAAAGGTTTTCACTTGAAGTCCTGCCCTCATTGATGGAGACTAAACTAATAAATTGATTTGTATGAAATTCCTTATGCAGGTTTGGTTTTCCTAAACTCCGGAACAATTTTAATTTCAAATATTTTTTATAAGTTATTTCCTGTTCAAAGTGGATTTCATCAAAATCGGTTTTAAAGAATTTAATTAAATGTTTGTTCAAATTTAGTTTCATGAGCATTTTTTTGTGTGTTTAACGTCCGACTATTGTGCACACTTGGGCTAATGCAGACGATGGGATTTGCCAAGCCCTGGCCGGGAATCGAATCCGGGTCCTCGGGATGAAAGCCCAGTACGCTATCAACTAGGCCACCGAGGCGGCCTCATAAGCATATAAACAAACCTTAAAAAGTCCATATATTTATTCTAAAAACTCTGGACTTATTGAAAAAAACCTAACAGAATATCATAATTTTTTAAAATCGGTTAATACGGTTTTGTTAAAATTTTTGTTAAATACAGTGTAGCACATTTGAACCAAATGAAATTCACGATTCTGGATTAAACTGAAAATAAACACTGTCCGCCGTCAGGTTTACGTTAATATTCAGAAACTAAAAAAATTTTAACAAAATCTAATGAAACTGTTTTGAGCCGGTTTTGCATTCGTATTTGCAAACTGTATTTTTTTGGAAAAAGTAATTTAATGCAAGCAGTACTTTGAATATTTGAGTAATATTTATGAACAGTTTTTTACTTCACAATCGATCGTAAAACTTTAAATATAACAAATCAATCGTTTTCCTCAAGAATCGAACGGCCTCTTAGATCGCATGTCAGGCCGTTTGGCAAACATGAAAGAGAATAAACACAAATACACCGGCTGGGACTGTACCACGGTACTTAAGTAATTGAACAGAACAGAAGTCATGCGATGTCACCGGACAAATGAAAAGTACAATGTTAATTATTGATATTAGTGGCAGGATTATAGACATTACCGTGACGAGGGACTGTCTCTATTGTTGGCTTACTCTACAAATTGTTCAACTATCGCTATATATATACACTTCCGTTACGGTATCATGTTATCTTTTGACCGCAAGTTTACCTCTTCAATTACGCTGCAACTCCTTCATTTTTTACACTAGATCTTTGAACCAACAATGCCACTCATTATACTAAGTATAACGTAGGCAAGTAGATCATAAAATTACATGATCTGTTATGTAATTTTTTTCCATTTGATTATTTTTTCAAGTTCTCTACGCTGCATTATTCTTTGAATAAGAGATGTATCTGTTTTAACTCTACCGTTTCTTATTTTTGTGTTGTTTTTTGTTTTGGCCAAACGCATCGACCGAATGTACCTTGTATAAAGCCCAAACTACCGCTTGTGTAATATGTTTTCCAATTCGTTTTGTTTCAAAACAACGGTCTCTGATTTAACAAAGTCGTGTGCACGCAGTTTTAGCCAAACGCAGATTGTTTTGAAATTTTATATGAAGGTACCTTGTATAAAGCCTAAACGACTTGTATCATTCACGATGACTGCCTCTGATTTAACGATGACGACTTACGTAGTTTTGGCCAAACGCATTGACCGATTGTTTTGAAATTTTTTTCGGAGGTATCTTGTATAAAACCCGAAAGACATATGCGTAACATTTTTTCCAATGCATATCTGTTTCAAGATGGCGGCTTCTGATTTAACGAAGTCGGGCACAAGCAGTTTTGGCCAAACGCACTGATCGATTGTTTTGACATTTGGTATGAAGGTACCTTGTATAAAGCCCAAAAGAATTATGAGTAACATTTTTTCCAGTGCATATCTCTTTCAAGATGGCGGCCTCTGATTTAAAAAACAGGAATGGACGCAGTTTTCCCCGCAGGGGGTGCGTTGCACCTATTAAGAGAGTTTAGACTTCCCTCGCGGTACCCGAGTGTAACACACTTACAACATTACACTTACGACTTTAACACATTACACTCACACTTACATTTAGGGAGGCGATAATAGCCTCTATGTGCTTTTCGCCTTAAAACACATAAAAATTGAAATCGGTATAAAGCTTAAACGACGTATGTGCAATTCAAAATGGTGGCTTTTTATTTAACAATGACACGATTGTAAGCTGTTTTCGCCAAAGGTATTGAGCGAGTTTTGAAATTTAGTATGAAAGTACCTTGTATAAAGATTTATGCCCAATAGATGTATGTGTAAAAGTTTTTCCCATTAACTTCAAAATGGCGAATGGATGACTGAATGAACGATGACAATTGTAGGCGCAGTGAAACTGGCTGAACGGCAAAACCTATTTTAAGTTCGATTGCTTCGTTTAGAAAGAGCAAAAAATTTCAAACGACATCTAAATTTTACGGTTACCGGTTAAATTAATACGAGAACATTGCGAGCGTGTCAGAGCGCTGTCGTGAAGCGGTGGCCAAATAATTAATTAAAATTCTCTAAAGTGTTTTAAGTAAAAAAAAACAAGTTGCATTCACTGTTCTGAAAAATGTAGTCATAAGTATTCCAAGATCTGTTTTTACCATTATTAAAGTTGTTTAAATTTAAGTCAGCAAAATTTCATGACGACAATTTAAATTCATTGTAAATTTGAATATGACAGTAAATTGAGTCTGTCAAACAAATTTAAAACAAAATTTACGTTTTTTAGATTTGAATTTTGATTTTTTGCTCTCGCCATGCGAAATAGCTTATAGACTTTGAAGAAATTGTTGGTTTAAAAAGCGTTTGAATTGGATATAGTAAAAATCGGCTTTAACGATATCGATAAAACTTTGTCACCATCTAATCTACAATTATTAAAACAAAATACGATGCTATACCGTCCCCGATTAGGATGTGTAGAAGGAAAAACTAAAAATCAGTCAATTTTTTCAAAATATGTGTATTGGATTTAGTTGAAACTTTGAATATAATAAATGAAACGATAAACACAGACATCGAATTTGCTTTGGTTTTTGTAGATTTATTCGCGGACAGTATGTTATTATTTCAAATTCACGGCACTGACTTATGATTCATCAAATACTATCAAAATTTGATCAAAATCTGTTCAACCGATTTTTCCTCGCCGGTTGTTTTTGCGTCGTTTATTTATTATAAAATACATTAGCATATTTTACTGTTTGTAAATACGCTGGCACCTAATCAGCGAGACAGCTGCGTGCCGCGATTACGATATAAGTGCCCAGGATGGGTAAATAAAGACAGACACACATCGAGCGCAGCTACAATACTGGGTAATTTGCTGTGTACCGGCTAGTTACTTGAACACTGTTATTGTTGGTGCCGCATCGTTGCTTATAAATAACAACTTTACTTGAAGACACAGGCTGGCTACAGTACAGTAATGTGAATTTAATTCCGTGGCGTCCAACGAGCCCTTTGTTTATAACGAGAACAATTCGAGTTCGATTTTATTAATGAATTTCCGTTGGATCTGTCCTTACAACAAGTTTAAAGAACTTTTTTTGGTGTTTAACGTCAGACTATTGTGCACACTTGGGCTAATGATTTATAGCGTATGAAAATGTCAAGCCCTGGCCTGGAATCGAACCCGGGTCCTCGGAGTGAAAGCTCAGTATGCTATCAACTAGGCCATCGAGGCGGCTTAGTTTAAAGAACAGTAGACTGCGCTGTATATTCTTAATTAATACACATAAAACTCCTCGACAGCCTCGGAGGCCTAGTGGACAGCGTACTAGGCTTTCACCCCGAGGATCCGGGTTCGATTCCCGGTTAGGGCTTGGCATTTTCATACGCTATAAATCATCCCACCGTCTGCATTAGCCCAAGTGTGCACAATAGTCGGACGTTAAACACAAAAAAAAAGAAAATCCACGACAGCCTCGTAATTTATCTGTTAACCGTATTATTTTAGCAACATTTTACGGACTTACTTTATTGGAAATGTTCTTTCTCCTCACGAAGCGTTCAAAATTATGATTGCTCTGCCAGAATTAGTTGCCACCAGCAACTACACTCAACGTTAAATCAGAATCTTCCATCTTGAAACGGAAGTGAATGGAAAAAATCTGACAAGTTTTTCGAGCTCTGTACAAGGTATTTTCGAACCAATTGTAAATTGTAAATCTATTGTAAAATTATAGGCCGCCATCTTTAAAACGGAAGTGAATGGGGGAAAATCTTACAGCGTCTTTCGGATTTTATACAAAGGTAAATTCGGACCAAATTTCAAAACAATCGGTCAATGCGTTTGGCTAAAATCAAGTGCACTCATTTTGTAAATTAAAGTCCGCCATCTTTAAACGGAAAAAAATCTTACGGTGTGTGTTTTAGACGTTATACAAGGTAAATTCGTACCGAATTCTAAAACAACCGGTCAATGCTTTTGGCTAACACTGAGTACACTCGTTTTTAAATTAAACTTCGCCATTTTTAAAAGGAAGTGAATAGGAAAACAAATCTTACAGGTCTTTTGGACTTTACAGAAGGTAAATTCGTAGCAAATTTCAAAACAATCGGGGCGTTTGGATAAAATTGAGTACACTCGTTATTATAAATTAAAAGCGGCCATCTTTAAACGGAAGTGAATTGGAAAAAATCAGCTTTAACGATATCGATGAAATTTTGTTACAGTGTAATCCGTAAGTATATAAATAAAATCAAATGCAGTACTATATCCTCCCCGATTCGGAAGTGTGAATAGATCGTTTTTCAATACATGTTCATTAGATTTAGTTGAAACTTTGGATATAATATACGAAACAATAACAACTGACATAGAATTTGTTTTAGTTCTTGTTGATTTAGGCCTACTCTTGAAGAGTAAATTTATATTATTTCAAATTCGACAATGACTTAAATTAATCAATGTGTGTTTTAGACTTTATACAAGGTAAAATCGTACCAAAATTTAAAACAATAGTCAAATACGTTTGTCAATAGGCCTAGTATTCTCCTAAATTTCATAAACCTCTATTTTTCCTTTTCCTTCTATTTCGCTAAGAATACTATTAGTTCTTCTTCTTCTGAGTCATCAGAAGGCTCGAACTTGGTTTGAAACAAAACCATGACCGCCCTGTGTGACCACCGCCAAGCCACTGAGAAAAGCGATCCCCAAAACGTCCCGGTCACTTCAGTATCCTGCGTCTTGTTTATACGAGCCTTTACATATCTCGAACAGTAAACAAGTCTTTTGACCGGAACAGGCCAGTCTTCGTTTATCTTTCACCGGAAGCCGCGCAAAACGTATTGAATAAATTTTCCGCTCATTTCGAACAGAAATAAAAGCGAGGGGTTGTCTAGTAATGATGATCAAGGGTGGGAAGGCATTGGGGCGGAATCGGCGCGTGGGATTCAGCTTCCACCCTTTACACTGTGTTTTAATGCATTTAAATTGTGTTGCGGGTGACGGTGGGACCCCTTACTTCCCAGGCTAGAGGGATGTTCGATGAACAATCACAAAGCGGCTGTCGCAAAGGCAGGCAGACATTGGAACTCGGTGTTTAGCTTTGTTTATCTGTTACTCTAGAGAAAGTGTGCATAAAGTTAAAACAAATCTATATAATTTTAAAAAAAGTATTCATACATTTCACGATCATTATGTGCTAAAATTCTAAATTATACATCCCCACTATACGAAGTTTAAACAAATTACAATCGTGAAGATCAATCTTAAGATTTTAATTTACTTAGCCGTTCTTAAGTGAGTTTTTTTAAAAAGTATATCATAGAGCTGGTTGCGATGTTGGATTTTGCTGCCCGCGTGATGCGAGAAACGTTTTTATATTGATATATAACAGTATATTTTACTTGTCGCAACTCTTATATTAAATTAATTATAATTATCAATGACTGTTTTCGTCCGAAGTTGTACCAGGAATCTTGCGCTTGTGAGGCGCGCGTGATAACCACTACACTATGGAAACTTCGAAGACGTTTGACCGATTTAAGTATGTGAAATGAATCGTTAATTTAATTTTGGTATTTATATTAAAAGATTGTTTTATATTAATTCGTAACGAGCAGCTGATAGATTATAATAACAGATTATAGATTATAATAGCAGATTATAGATTATTATATATATATATATATACACACACACACACACACACACACACACAAAACGATTCCTCAAAAAGTGATTAAGTGCTCATTTTTAAGTCCGGGTCTGGATTCTACGATGATACGATTATGGCCGCTCAGAACTCGCAGATAGTAATAGCATTTTTTTTTTTTTTTGTGTTTAACGTCCGACTATTGTGCACACTTGGGCTAATGCAGACGTTGGAATGATTTATAGCGTATGAAAATGCCAATCCCTCACCGGGAATCGAACCCGGATCCTTGGGGTGAAAGCCTAGTACGCTATCCACTAGACCACCGAGGCGGCTCACGCTGATCACATATACATACCTGATTTGATGAAAACAAATTTTGAAAAACGAAATAGTTTAACACTTGAAACTTCAAAATTGACACAAAAAAGTTTTATTTAAAACATCATCGGTCTCAAAATGCAACAATTAAAAATTTTTACAAAATCGAAATCTGCTCTTTTTGAAAAAAAAATAATATTATCATCCAATCAAAGAAGTAATACTACTTGGTTCAGTTTAAGTTTTTAAAAAAATGTAATTTTTTATGCACATTTTAACGCTATAACCTAAAATGTACGATATATTTACAGTTTAAAGAAAAATTGGATCGATTTTCTATTTCTAAATGAATTAACGAATTTTTCTTCGGTAAAACGCTTATAGAACTATAATAATCGATATTAGAACCAAGTGTAAATCAGATGGACTGAAATTACGGTAAAATGGTTGTATGTAAATATTTTTAAAACTCTGAAAACTAGTTCTAGAGACCAGAACCACTGCACATTTCATGTTCATTTGTGTTAGCACATTGATGGCTGTTCAAACGGTTTTCCCCATAAAAATTTGTTTATAAGTAGATAAATGTGCTTGCTTTACATTGGGTAGTTACGTAAAAGCATTTTTCCTTATTTAAGGGGTTGGTTATGCAAAATGACTACACGTGGCATTTTACAAATAAGAGTAACACAGTGAAGTACAATAAACTAGATAACATAGACCTATTAGTATTATTTGTGTATAATATTATTATTATTTTTATAAACTTATATCTATTACAGTTAATTTAATGGTAACTAAGAAAACCTTGCCCACTTCGTGGGTCAACCCATAACTATTTATTTATTAAATTTAATTAGATAAACTGTTACTAAGTTGAAACAGTAGCCTATCGTAAGAACAGCTGTCATTCAAAATCAGCTGTTTAAACATAACATCCAAACCCGCATCATTATAGGTTGTAATTTTTCCTTTAGATAGTAGACTTTAAGTTTTTAAAATTTTTAGTGTAGCTACAAGTTTAACCTCTCTTTAAAAAAGTGTTTTTCAGTTCAAAATTTATGGTCACTCATCATGCCCAATAATTCATTTTTAAAATAGGCCTGAACATTCGTAAATATCTTATATACTGTTGGAAAATGTTGAGGTTATGTTAAATCGAACATAGATACATAATCGACTAATCTATGAAAACCGTAGAGCGATAGATAACATCGTGATTTAAGCAGACTGTAGAAGGCACTGTACATTTTTGCCGATCTCAAATACAGCTGCGTTTTGCAATCAATAATTAATGCGATATTTAAACAATTATTACTTTGATTCAATGAATGAAATTGTAAAAAATATCTGACCCAGTATGCAAAATTCTTGGCAATCCACGCAGTAGTTAAACTGCAAACATAACCTACACAATTTTGATTTTTATATTTGTTGTATTTAGATAAGATATTAATCTGCTTACAACCGTGCCTAAATTATAATATTTGTTTGTAATACCATGTACAACTCACTAAATAAACTTTAATTACACGTCTGTACACGGTAAAACATTTTGTTTACCTAACAACAAAGCCTGTTTAATTATAAATACAATTGTATTGTTTAATACGCTGTCCAAGTATGGTTGTTGCTTGTAATAACAAGCAATCTCTTATCTTACCGAAGGACACCGGTGTAAAGCCTACAGAAGGGACAAAGTGTTAGGTTAGGTTCTCGCAATTTCTCCCTCCCCCCGTTAATAGCGTTTAAGAAACGATGTTTAACAATTCATTCTGGAAGATGTTTCGGCGTTAATGGCATGCTATTATTTCAATTAAACATCAAATGAGAGAAAAACCCGGTATCTGTAAGAAGCATGAAATATTTAAAGAATAATTTGATCCGTCTAAATCGGATAGCAGGCATTAGAGGCCGCGAAAGGTTGCGTTTTGCCAATTACTGGCCGGTTTTTTCCCCTGATATTCTTTAATTAGACGGATACCTAATTGTCCACCCAGGTAGCCATGCTGCTTCTTAATTTTGATTGGTCGAGTCGTGGTCACGCCCCGAGTCACGCATTCAGATATCGGGGGCGGGATCATGTTGTAATGGCGGCTTAAGTGGACTTAATATTCACTCTTATGGCCGGGTTAATTGACCGGCCTAGTTGGTAAATGTCACCGAGTAGCTGGATAGGCCTATATTAATAGGTTGGCTTTATCTTAATGGGTGACTTTTGTTGATAAATTAACGTACGCGGTTGACCGATAAGAATTAACAATCAGAGTCACCGGGTTTTTATTCTTTCGCTTGGCTCTACTGTTGGAAGGATTAAAAAATGACATTTGACGGTTTCGCGTGATAATAATTCAATAAAACTAGTATTAGAAATCTTTAGTTTACTTTACGTTAAAGTGTTTGTATAGAAAACAGCTGTTTGTGATAATGATTGTTTTGTCACGTGACAACCTTTCAGTACCTTGAATCATTCGAGCTGCACAGCCACCCGAGGCGCCAAATGAGGGAGAGCGATTTTCTTTTAGATTTGTATTCAAATTGACTTGTCCATCGGTCTACCTGGCGCCAAACGTTTTGACCCAAGCTTTAAACGACATATTTTTGCTATAAAAATAAATAATCAACTGGCGTTAGCATAGCGTGTGTAGTCTTTATAATGATAATGACGCTTTTGTACTTGTCGAAATACATTCTGCACAAGTTATAATTAACGTAAATAACAACCTAACCTAACGTAATAACAGAAACCATAACCTAACTTAACATAACCTAACCTAACCATAACCTAACATAACCTAACCTAAGCCAAGCCATAAAGCAATATATTTTTGTTACTGAAATAAACAATCGACTGGCGTTAGCATACTGTACGTAAAGACGTAAAGTCTTGCAATGATAATGACGCATTTGTTCTTGTCAAAATACATTCTACAAAGGCTATAATTAACCTAACCTAATAACAGAACCAGTAACCTATTCTACAAAGGCTAAATTAACTAACCTAATAACAGAACCAGTAACCTAACCATAACCTAACCTTAACCTAACCTAACCCAAGCCATAAACTAATATATTTTTGTTGCTAAAACAAACAATCGACTGGCGTTAGCATACTGTACGTAAAGACGTAAAGTCTTGCAATGATAATGACGCATTTGTTCTTGTCAAAATACATTCTACAAAGGCTATAATTAACCTAACCTAATAACAGAACCAGTAACCTAACCATAACCTAACCTTAACCTAACCTAACCCAAGCCATAAAGTAATATATTTTTGTTGCTAAAACAAACAATCGACTGGATTTAGTATACTGTACGCAAAATCTTGTAATGACAATGACGCATTTGTTCTTGTCAAAATGCATTATACATATGCTATAAATAACCTAACTGTTAGGATTTTAAAAAATGTTAATTTTTAGTTACTAGTTTTAAATATTATGAGGTTACAGGCAAAGAATGAACAATATTGATAAAGACATAGGCAAATAACGAAACTGCTGACATACTGCCTGTTGCAATAAGCAACAAGGTATGTAGAACAGTAGTTGGAATAAAATCTTGGGGAAGAAGTAGGGCGAGAATAGTCGATTCCGAGGGGACCGGAACGTCGGTATATTCCGAGGTACAGTCGATTCTGTGGAGACCTGAAGGCTGTACGTAGGGACGCACTACGGAAGAGCATTCCAGCCAAGCGGTGCTGAGAAGTGGCGAATCGGCGGTAAAAGTAGACAACAATTTGCGTACACTTCTTCCCCTTTTTACTTTTGATTTGAATACATTAGGATATATTTTGGGGCAAGATTTTGAAGAATAAGAGAGTAGTGTTCATTCTTGGGGTTGTCATCAACCATAGTTGTAATGGTTACAAGATATATGTAGGTAATACATCTCAATAAAGGGTTTTTTTCATGAACCACCGATAGTTAATTCTTTGGAGGACCCGAGCAGTAGAGACCCCCGAACAACCTAACTTAACCTAATAACGTATCATAATAACGTAACCAATAATTTAACACATAACCTAACATAATCTAACCATTGCCTAACAAGCGTTCGCAAATGTTGACATAACCTGTCGCATAACTGGGGGCGTTATTTGTCTTTAGGCAATAAACATTTTGCAAATAGTTACAGAAATTAGAACTTTGTTCATTATACATCCATTCCATTGAATTAAAGAAAACGTTTGGATCAACGAGGAAACATTTCTGACAGTATCCATTGTTGAAAGTACTGATAACATACATTGTACTTCCGATAGGCTCAGTGTGACTGTTTATGGACTGCGTTTAGCACGGCACCCTGGCGCAACAGCACACAGAGGTTGAGGAACCTTCCTGCAGCCTAGCGCATCGTGTTTAAGAGAACACAGCTAGTCTCACATTCTCTAATTACGTAGATACCGGCGGAGGCAGATGGAGTGAGCAGCTGATGGATAGTGGTTCCGCAGTATTTCTATCCTCATACCACTCTCGCTCATCCGATGTGGAAGAGATTTGGCAAAATCTGACGCAGGACGTCCAAACTCTGCAACTCTATGTTCGTTAGAGTTTATACTGTTCAAAGAACGGTAGACTTCGCTGTGGAGATGTCCTTGAAAAATAAACGTACACATTATTTAGCGATTTAAAAACAAAGTTTTGCGAACTATAGTTTATGCGCCGTGGTGTATTCGTAATAACGATTTCCATCGGGACTGGGGGGATATGTCAACTAGGAGGCATTCTTTTTATATTCTTCTTCTTTTCTGCTAGGATTATTGTCACTATGTTCAGTATAATGATCTGCCTTCCCTAGCTTTGTAAATTATACTTTCATTGACGCGTTTCGGAGAATCCATCTTCAAAAATTATATCTATACTGGTCACCAATATTATGGCCCGTCCTATTTATAATTTTCTATCTCCACCTCGTACCCCTTCTCTATTCAACACGTGTACATTAAACCTGACTTAATAATAGAGGAGGTGTACGAGGTGGAGATAGGAAATTATAAATAGGACGGCGATATATTGGTGACCAGTATAAATATAGATTTGAAGATGGAGGTTCTCCGAAACGCGTCAACGAAAGTAGAATTGACGGAGCTAGGGATATTATACTGAACATAGTAACTAGGAGGCGTCTAGGTTGTTCGATAACGAAGAAACATACAGACGACTCAAGAGGATTAAATCTTTTGAATTTAAAAACTCGTTGTCGATGTGGCTAAAGCACCGGTTAGTCTGCCGCGTAACTGAGTGCGCACCTTAAGGTTTTAGACACAGTTACCCCCGTTGCTTTCCCCTTTACGTTGATCCTTCGTCCTCATTAATTTACCGATGGTTTAACCTTGATTATGTTTATTTTTCTTGTCAATTACAAATTGATTGTTAGTTTTGTAATTAGTTTCAGTAAAAATAAATATACCTGCAAAAATTAGTCTTTAGATTTAAGTTCGCATTTCTCACCTATACGTCTAGACCATACGTCAACTTACGGAACACCCTGCACCCTTACAAATCTCAGTTCTTTGTGTCAACCCATAATTGAACTTAACTGGCACTAAAGGGGGATGCAATAGTTTACATATGAGCTGTTAAAAACCGATACGTTTAAAGAGGCTGTCAATGAAACAAAGTCCGGCGCTGTTAGGGTGGCAACACTGCAATTATCTGGGAGGGATTGGAAACACGCGTCCATGACAGCCGTTAACTATTATCCACAGATTTGTTATTGTTAAGTTGGCAATACCCCTTGTAGAGAATTTCGTCAAAGCATTGGCGCATTTAATTCAATCTTTACGTGCGAATTTCAGGGCCCAAAAGTTTGTTTCATGAAAGTGTGGGAGTAAGAAAATTTAAAATCGAATACATGCTCTTTTGCGAAATTTTAACTAGTTGTCTGTAAAGTAATATAATTAGCCTACAGAAAATATTGTATAAATATCACGTGTTGCTATTTTTTAAAGAATAATCCTGTTATGGTATTAACAGAAAATCAGACTGATTTATCAAAATCGGAATTTCAAAAAAAAGGTTAAAAAAAATACTTTGGGGAATTCGCTTCTGTCATGTCAGCTGAGTACCACACTTACTTTTAATCGTATTGATTTCTTTCCCGTTATTTGTTTTACTTCAGTTAATACCGTAATTGCTTTCTCTTGTACGCGCTTATCAAAATAAAACACCTCAACCGATGGTTTCCAGACTCCATTTTGAATAAATATTGAGCGCAACGAACCATGACATTGAAAGATTTTTCCAAAGACGCTGTACAAACATTAATTAATACTATTTTAAGCGCTATGGTTTACATAGGCTATAAACTCTCGGCATGTTTACCCGCGGGGCTGTAAATTCGGCATAGTTTCTCAAAATCGGCTTGTCAGATTTTATTAAAATTTTCTCGTAACACAAAACAAATTTTTAATAAATGGTTATTTACTGTTCCAGAGCCAATCGGAAAAACACAATGGCGATCATGGTTAATTTGCTTCTGTTTACGTTATAAGCTTTCATTTGTGAATAAAATTTAGATCTATACAACATCTTTCTGGAAAATTTGGTCGACTTAAAACCGAATTTTTTAGTAATAAATTGGTATATGAACAATCCAACTGCCAAGCTTTAAACCTTACCTGCTACGTTTCGTCAGTTAATTTAGTTAATCAATGTATACAGACAAACAGACATCCATTTTTTCTTAACGTTCATACTATATGCTAGTTAGACTAATGAGGACGAGGGATCAGCATTAACTATAAGAGAAAAGCAACGGAATTAACCGCGCTAGAATTAACAACCTTAAGGTGCGCAGTTCAGAGATGCAAAAGACTGACCGGTGCTTTAGCCACATCGACCACCGAGTCCCCCACAAAAAATTAACTTTCTTTTGACTTGAAAACGGATAGATGAAAAACATCTAAAGATTCTTTTAATGATCTGTTAAAAGCGTATTGTCGCCACTGTTACGTATTATTTACAAAGTTTCATTAAAAACCTAAGTACCGTTTTTTATGAAATACATTTAGCCCTGGTGGCACAGAAATACAGGTCTTCAAACGATCACATTATTTCAGTTAACTTTAAAATTGTACGTTACTTAAACCTATATTTTACCCTCTACAGGGGTTACGTTATTTAGCAACGTGTAACAAAAATGCAAGTTTAGCCAAAGCACGAGCGGGCCCTACCAGATGTGTAGCCCCTACAGGGCGCTGCCCCTCCCACACTAACCCTATACTTATCAGGACCCCTCCCGGATGTACCCAACGGGTTCTTTGCAAACGACAATGTAACCACCGGAAGTGCTGATCCTTGTTCTATAGATTTATTTTTTATTTGGTCCTGGATAGACGACAATTTTCAGTATTGTAATTATAGGGCAAGACCCCTTTAGGTTAAGTAAAAGAGTTCGGAACAGAAAAGGTGTCTTGTTTCACTAGGGTGAGTGGTGGGTGAAAGGTTACGTACCAATCGTTGTTACCTTGGAACCAATGCAGTATGTGAAACCGGTCGATGGCACTGATGTCATTAGATTTGAAATAGTCGCGGCACGCAGCTGTCTCGCTTATGCGATAAACGGGAATTTCCAAAAAGTAACGATTTTGTTAATCTTAGATTTTTTTGAAAATTCTACTTCACCGTCATAAAGGTGCATTAATTTTTATTCTTCGAATTACGCTGTTAAGATAATGAACCCTGACCGTTATCGTGGTTCAACAAGTCAACATTTTATCGGAAAAAATTTATTAGGCATATACAGTGTGAAATTGCCACAGCAGGAACGTCAGAAAGTTGCCGTGTAGTCGATTCTAACCTTTCCAATACTTTTTAAAAGATAGTTTTTTCGCTTAATACAATAAAATTCTCTTTACGTTTTTTCAAATAGTAGGTTAAGCGTTTCAAAATGTTTTAAAGTTCATAACTCTTTTATTCAGCACTTTTTTTTAATCTGACCTTTTCCTGGTCGATTCTGACCTTTCCAACACTTTTTAAAGATATTTTTTTCGCTTAATACAATAAAATTCTCTTTACTTTTTTAAAATAACAAACTTTTCAAAATGTTTTAAAGTTCATAACTTTTCTATTCATCACTTTTTTTAAAATCTGACCTTTTCCAGGTCGATTCTGACCTTTCCAACACTTTTTAAAAGATAATTTTTTTCGCTTAATACAATAAAATTCTCTTTACCTTTTTTTAAACAGTAGGTTAAGCGTTTCAAATGTTTTAAAGTTCATACTAACTCTTTTATTCAGCAATTTTATTTTTTATCTGACATTTTCCAGGTCGATTCTGACCTTTCCAACACTTTTTAAAGATATTTTTTTCGCTTAATATAATAAAATTCTCTTTACTTTTTTAAAATAGTAAGTGTTTTAATGTTCGTTACTTTTTTATTCAGCGATTTTATTTTTAATCTGACCTTTTCCAGGTCGATTCTGACCTTTACAACACTTTTTAAAAGATAGTTTTTTCCGCTTAATAAAATAAAATTCTCTTTTCTTTTTTAAAAATATCAAGCGTTTTAAAATGTTTTAAAGTTCGTTACTTTTTTATTCTGCACTTTTTTAAAAATCTGACCTTTTCCAGGTCGATTCTGACCTTTACAACACTTTTTAAAAGATATTTTTTTCGCTTAATACAATAAAATTCACCTTACTTTTTTTAAAAATAGCAAGCCTTTTCAAAATGTTTTAAAATTCGTTACTTTTTTATTTAGCACTTTTTTAAAAATCTGGCCTTTTCCAGGTCGATTCTGACCTTTCCAACACTTTTTAAAAGATAGTTTTTTTTCGCTTAATACAATAAAATTCTTTTTACTTTTTTTAAAACAGTAGGTTAAGCGTTTCAAATGTTTTAAAGTTCATAGGCCTAACTCTTTTATTCAGCAATTTTATTTTTAATCTGACCTTTTCCTGGTCGATTCTGACCTTTCCAACACTTTTTAAAGATATTTTTTTCGCTTAATATAATAAAATTCTCTTTACTTTTTTAAAATAGCAAGCGTTTCAAAATGTTTTAAAGTTCGTTAATTTTTTATTCAGCAATTTTATTTTTAATCTGACCTTTTCCTGATCGATTCTGACCTTTCCAACACTTTTTAAAAGATAGTTTTTTTTGCTTAATAAAATAAAATTCTCTTTTGCTTTTTTTAAAATAGTAAGCATTTCAAAATGTTTTAATGTTCGTTAAGTTTTTTATTCAGCAATTTTATTTTTAATCTGACCTTTTCCAGGTCGATTCTGACCTTTAAAACACTTTTTAAAAGATATTTTTTTCGCTTAATACAATAAAATTCACTTTACTTTTTTTAAAATAGCAAGCCTTTTCAAAATGTTTTAAAATTCGTTAATTTTTTACTCTGCACTTTTTTAAAAATCTGACCTTTTCCAGGTCGATTCTGATCTTTAAAACTCTTTTTAAAAGATATTTTTTCCCGCTTGATAAAATAAAATTCCCTTAAGCTTTTTTTAAAAATATTAAGCTTTTCAAAATTTTTTAACGTTACCTTTTTATTTAGCACTTTTTAAAAAATTCTGACCGTAGTTTGAAAGTAGTAAAAAGTGCTAATTTCAGTAGATTTTACCGATTATGATTCTGATATCAGGTTATTTATAATGGTAAAATAAAAATGTTTGGAAATTCACTTCAAGTCAGCGAGACACTTTCGTGCGGCGATTATTTACTTCCTATCATAGGCTACGCCCTTTCTTTATATTTTGCAGAAAAATAACATATTTTTAAATGCTATACACACGTCTACGTTATTCGTCAATCCAGATGTTATTAAACAATTTAAAATAAAACCAAATGAACTAATTCGGTTTGTCAGTGGTAGTCCTTAACCAATGTTAAGCACCAATCAATATTCAACCCCATCGTGGGTATAAAGGTTCTCGTGTAATTTAAAATGTCTGATTTTGCATTTTTTAAGCAACAATTACTGAAAGTAAAATATATCCAAGGTTTCGTTCCGGAAAAAGCAAAACTTCATCAATGTTTATTTCTTCTTAATTTCTGAACTTTCTTTACTTACTTTTTGAACAGAAAAATTAATGCATTACAAATAAAACTTAACGTGTGCTTATTTGTGTGTACCTCATAGAATTCCACACTCTTTGTTATAGATACCTAATTTAGTACAGTTATTTTTAAACTATTAGAGAAAAAGATAATATTGTACAGTGTAAAAAGGCCTCCATTAATAGCAAAGCTTGGCAGACTCGCATTTTGTAGGTTATGGTAGAATATTAGAAGCTGACATCGTGATGTCATGTTTTAAATACCTAAACTTTCCGACATATAAACGGTTTTACCATCGAAAAACAGAAAAATAATTTCTCTCGCGAACAGAAAATTTAAAAAAAAATAATGACATTGTGATGTCAGGTTTTAAATACCTAAACTTTCCGACATATAAACGGTTTTACCATCGAAAAACAGAAAAATAATTTCTCTCGCGAACAGAAAATTAAAAAAAAATAATGACATCGTGATATCAGGTTTTAAATACCTAAACTTTCCGACATATAAACGGTTTTACCATCGAAAAAGAGAAAAATAATTTCTCTCGCGAACAGAAAATTAAAAAAAAAAATAATGACATTGTGATGTCAGGTTTTAAATACCTAAACTTTCCGACATATAAACGGTTTTACCATCGAAAAAGAGAAAAATAATTTCTCTCGCGAACAGAAAATTAAAAAAAATAATGACATTGTGATGTCAGGTTTTAAATACCTAAACTTTCCGACATATAAACGGTTTTACCATCGAAAAGAGAAAAAATAATTTCTCTCGCGAACAGAAAATTAAAAAAATAATGACATTGTGATGTCAGGTTTTAAATACCTAAACTTTCCGACATATAAACGGTTTTACCATCGAAAAAGAGAAAAATAATTTCTCTCGCGAACAGAAAATTAAAAAAATAATGACATCGTGATGTCAGGTTTTAAATACCTAAACTTTCCGACATATAAACGGTTTTACCATCGAAAAGAGAAAATAATTTCTCTCGCGAACAGAAAATTAAAAAAATAATGACATCGTGATGTCAGGTTTTAAATACCTAAACTTTCCGACATATAAACGGTTTTACCATCGAAAAGAGAAAATAATTTCTCTCGCGAACAGAAAATTAAAAAAAAAAAATAATGACATCGTGATGTCAGGTTTTAAATACCTAAACTTTCCGACATATAAACGGTTTTACCATCGAAAAAGAGAAAAATAATTTCTCTCGCGAACAGAAAATTAAAAAAATAATGACATCGTGATGTCAGGTTTTAAATACCTAAACTTTCCGACATATAAACGGTTTTACCATCGAAAAAGAGAAAAATAATTTCTCTCGCGAACAGAAAATTAAAAAAAAAAAATAATGACATCGTGATGTCAGGTTTTAAATACCTAAACTTTCCGACATATAAACGGTTTTACCATCGAAAAGAGAAAATAATTTCTCTCGCGAACAGAAAATTAAAAAAAAATAATGACATCGTGATATCAAGTTTTAAATACCTAAACTTTCCGACATATAAACGGTTTTACCATCGAAAAACAGAAAAATAATTTCTCTCGCGAACAGGAAATTAAAAAAAAAAAAATGACATCGTGATATCAAGTTTTAAATACCTAAACTTTCCGACATATAAACGGTTTTACCATCGAAAAAGAGAAAAATAATTTCTCTCGCGAACAGAAAATTAAAAAAAATAATGACATCGTGATGTCAGGTTTTAAATACCTAAACTTTCCGACATATAAACGGTTTTACCATCGAAAAAGAGAAAAATAATTTCTCTCGCGAACAGAAAATTAAAAAAAAATAATGGCATCGTGATGTCAGGTTTTAAATACCTAAACTTTCCGACATATAAACGGTTTTACCATCGAAAAAGAGAAAATAATTTCTCTCGCGAACAGAAAATTAAAAAAATAATGACATCGTGATGTCAGGTTTTAAATACCTAAACTTTCCGACATATAAACGGTTTTACCATCGAAAAGAGAAAAATAATTTCTCTCGCGAACAGAAAATTAAAAAAATAATGACATCGTGATGTCAGGTTTTAAATACCTAAACTTTCCGACATATAAACGGTTTTACCATCGAAAAAGAGAAAATAATTTCTCTCGAACAGAAAATTAAAAAAAAATAATGACATCGTGATGTCAGGTTTTAAATACCTAAACTTTCCGACATATAAACGGTTTTACCATCGAAAAGAGAAAATAATTTCTCTCGCGAACAGAAAATTAAAAAAAAATAATGACATCGTGATGTCAGGTTTTAAATACCTAAACTTTCCGACATATAAACGGTTTTACCATCGAAAAAGAAAAATAATAACAGAAAATTAAAAAAATAATGACATCGTGATGTCAGGTTTTAAATACCTAAACTTTCCTACATATAAACGGTTTTACCATCGAAAAGAGAAAATAATTTCTCTCGCGAACAGAAAATTAAAAAAATAATGACATCGTGATGTCAGGTTTTAAATACCTAAATTTTCCGACATATAAACGGTTTTACCATCGAAAAGAGAAAAATAATTTCTCTCGCGAACAGAAAATTTAAAAAAATAATGGCATCGTGATGTCAGGTTTTAAATACCTAAACTTTCCGACATATAAACGGTTTTACCATCGAAAAGAGAAAATAATTTCTCTCGCGAACAGAAAATTAAAAAAAAAATAATGACATTGTGATGTCAGGTTTTAAATACCTAAACTTTCCGACATATAAACGGTTTTACCATCGAAAAAGAGAAAAATAATTTCTCTCGCGAACAGAAAATTAAAAAAAAAAAATAATGACATCGTGATGTCAGGTTTTAAATACCTAAACTTTCCGACATATAAACGGTTTTACCATCGAAAAAGAGAAAAATAATTTCTCTCGCGAACAGAAAATTAAAATAAAATAATGACATCGTGATATCAGGTTTTAAATACCTAAACTTTCCGACATATAAACGGTTTTACCATCGAAAAACATAAAAATAATTTCTCTCGCGAACAGAAAATTTAAAAAAAATAATAATGACATCGTGATATCAGGTTTTAAATACCTAAACTTTCCGACATATAAACGGTTTTACCATCGAAAAAGAGAAAAATAATTTCTCTCGCGAACAGAAAATTAAAAAAAAATAATGACATCGTGATGTCAGGTTTTAAATACCTAAACTTTCCGACATATAAACGGTTTTACCATCGAAAAAGAGAAAAATAATTTCTCTCGCGAACAGAAAATTAAAAAAAAAATAATGACATCGTGATGTCAGGTTTTAAATACCTAAACTTTCCGACATATAAACGGTTTTACCATCGAAAAAGAGAAAAATAATTTCTCTCGCGAACAGAAAATTAAAAAAATAATGACATCGTGATGTCAGGTTTTAAATACCTAAACTTTCCGACATATAAACGGTTTTACCATCGAAAAAGAGAAAATAATTTCTCTCGCGAACAGAAAATTAAAAAAAAAATGACATCGTGATGTCAGGTTTTAAATACCTAAACTTTCCGACATATAAACGGTTTTACCATCGAAAAGAGAAAATAATTTCTCTCGCGAACAGAAAATTAAAAAAAATAATGACATCGTGATGTCAGGTTTTAAATACCTAAACTTTCCGACATATAAACGGTTTTACCATCGAAAAAGAGAAAAATAATTTCTCTCGCGAACAGAAAATTAAAAAAAAAAAATAATGACATCGTGATGTCAGGTTTTAAATACCTAAACTTTCCGACATATAAACGGTTTTACCATCGAAAAAGAGAAAAATAATTTCTCTCGCGAACAGAAAATTAAAAAAAATAATGACATCGTGATGTCAGGTTTTAAATACCTAAACTTTCCGACATATAAACGGTTTTACCATCGAAAAAGAGAAAAATAATTTCTCTCGCGAACAGAAAATTAAAAAAAAAAAATAATGACATCGTGATGTCAGGTTTTAAATATCTAAACTTTCCGACATATAAACGGTTTTACCATCGAAAAAGAGAAAAATAATTTCTCTCGCGAACAGAAAATTAAAAAAAAAAAATAATGACATCGTGATGTCAGGTTTTAAATACCTAAACTTTCCGACATATAAACGGTTTTACCATCGAAAAAGAGAAAAATAATTTCTCTCGCGAACAGAAAATTAAAAAAAAAATAATGACATCGTGATGTCAGGTTTTAAATACCTAAACTTTCCGACATATAAACGGTTTTACCATCGAAAAGAGAGAAAATAATTTCTCTCGCGAACAGAAAATTAAAAAAAAAATAATGACATCGTGATGTCAGGTTTTAAATACCTAAACTTTCCGACATATAAACGGTTTTACCATCGAAAAAGAGAAAAATAATTTCTCTCGCGAACAGAAAATTAAAAAAAATAATGACATCGTGATGTCAGGTTTTAAATACCTAAACTTTCCGACATATAAACGGTTTTATAATCGAAAAAGAGAAAAATAATTTCTCTCACGAACAGAAAATTTAAAAAAAAATAATAATGACATCGTGACATCAGGTTTTAAATACCTAAACTTTCCGACATATAAACTGGTTTACCATCGAAAAACAGAAAAATAATTTCTCTCGCGAACAGAAAATTAAAAAAAAAATAATGACATCGTGATGTCAGGTTTTAAATACCTAAACTTTCCGACATATAAACGGTTTTACCATCGAAAAAGAGAAAAATAATTTCTCTCGCGAACAGAAAATTAAAAAAAATAATGACATCGTGATGTCAGGTTTTAAATACCTAAACTTTCCTACATATAAACGGTTTTACCATCGAAAAAGAGAAAAATAATTTCTCTCGCGAACAGAAAATTAAAAAAAAAATAATGACATCGTGATGTCAGGTTTTAAATACCTAAATTTTCCGACATATAAACGGTTTTACCATCGAAAAAGAGAAAAATAATTTCTCTCGCGAACAGAAAATTTAAAAAAAAATAATGGCATCGTGATGTCAGGTTTTAAATACCTATACTTTCCGACATATAAACGGTTTTACCATCGAAAAAGAGAAAAATAATTTCTCTCGCGAACAGAAAATTAAAAAAAAAATAATGACATTGTGATGTCAGGTTTTAAATACCTAAACTTTCCGACATATAAACGGTTTTACCATCGAAAAAGAGAAAAATAATTTCTCTCGCGAACAGAAAATTAAAAAAAAATAATGACATCGTGATGTCAGGTTTTAAATACCTAAACTTTCCGACATATAAACGGTTTTACCATCGAAAAAGAGAAAAATAATTTCTCTCGCGAACAGAAAATTAAAATAAAATAATGACATCGTGATATCAGGTTTTAAATACCTAAACTTTCCGACATATAAACGGTTTTACCATCGAAAAACAGAAAAATAATTTCTCTCGCGAACAGAAAATTAAAAAAAAAATAATAATGACATCGTGATATCAGGTTTTAAATACCTAAACTTTCCGACATATAAACGGTTTTACCATCGAAAAAGAGAAAAATAATTTCTCTCGCGAACAGAAAATTAAAAAAAAATAATGACATCGTGATGTCAGGTTTTAAATACCTAAACTTTCCGACATATAAACGGTTTTACCATCGAAAAAGAGAAAATAATTTCTCTCGCGAACAGAAAATTAAAAAAATAATGACATTGTGATGTCAGGTTTTAAATACCTAAACTTTCCGACATATAAACGGTTTTACCATCGAAAAAGAGAAAAATAATTTCTCTCGCGAACAGAAAATTAAAAAAAAAATAATGACATTGTGATGTCAGGTTTTAAATACCTAAACTTTCCGACATATAAACGGTTTTATAATCGAAAAAGAGAAAAATAATTTCTCTCGCGAACAGAAAATTTAAAAAAAAATAATGACATTGTGATGTCAGGTTTTAAATACCTAAACTTTCCGACATATAAACGGTTTTACCATCGAAAAGAGAAAATAATTTCTCTCGCGAACAGAAAATTAAAAAAAATAATTACATCGTGATGTCAGGTTTTAAATACCTAAACTTTCCGACATATAAACGGTTTTATAATCGAAAAAGAGAAAAATAATTTCTCTCGCGAACAGAAAATTTAAAAAAAAATAATGACATTGTGATGTCAGGTTTTAAATACCTAAACTTTCCGACATATAAACGGTTTTACCATCGAAAAAGAGAAAAATAATTTCTCTCGCGAACAGAAAATTAAAAAAAATAATTACATCGTGATGTCAGGTTTTAAATACCTAAACTTTCCGACATATAAACGGTTTTATAATCGAAAAAGAGAAAAATAATTTCTCTCGCGAACAGAAAACTAAAAAATAATGGAATGATTGCGACAATGTTTTTAAATTATCATCGTGAAGAATAAAAATTATAAGCTTTGTTCAGAACTGAAAACTACATTAGACTTAAACAGTTTCGCGAGATAATTACGATTTTCTCGTTAAAACAGAAAGTTATTGTTATTTAAGCTATCAGCCTGAGAATAAACCTCTGAAGCCTCATTAAGAGCTGAAAATCAAATTTGTAAAAACCGTAAAAGAACAGTATCCTAAAGATGGGTGATTTTCCCCCCAAAACAGAAATATTATATCTTATCGGGAACAGAAAATTCAAAATAATACTAGGAAGTTTGGAACAATATTTTTAGTTTATGAGGCTGAGAAATAAAACACAAAAACCGCATTTGAAGTTGAAAACCATGTTACAACGGTATTTAATGAACATTTTCCGAGATATGAATGATTTTTCCTCCAAAAAACTGAAGTTTTGTATTTTCTCGTGAACAGAAAATGCACAAAAGTACCAACTAGTTTGGAACAATATTTTAAATAAATGAGGCTGAGAAATAAAACACAAAAACCGCATTTGAAGTTGATAACCATGTTACAACGGTATTTAATGAACAGTTTCCGAGATATGAA
Source organism: Callitettix versicolor (assembly GCA_022606455.1). Lineage (NCBI taxonomy): Eukaryota > Metazoa > Arthropoda > Insecta > Hemiptera > Cercopidae > Callitettix > Callitettix versicolor. Next base: position 103,500,839 of record CM040186.1, on the reverse strand, counting down.
TGATTTTCTTTCCAAAAAACTGAAGTTTTGTATTTTCTCTTGAACAGAAAATTCACAAAAGTACCAGCTAGTTTGGAACAATATTTTAAATATATGAGGATGAGAAATAAAACACAAAAACCGCATTTGAAGCTGACAATCATGTTACAACGATCTTTAATAAACACTTCCCAGGTATGAATGATTTTGCCTCGAAAAAACTGAAGTTTTGTATTTTCTCGTGAACAGAAAATTCACAAAAGTACCAGTTAGTTTGGAACAATATTTTGAATATATGAGGCTGAGAAATAAAACACAAAAACCGCATTTGAAGCTGACAACCATGTTACAACGATCTTTAATGAACAGTTTCCGAGATATGAATGATTTTCCCTAAAAAAAACCGAAATATTATATTTTCTCGGGAACAGAAAATTCACAAAAATACTAAAAATTTAGAACAATATTTTGAATATACGAGCATGAGAAATAAAACGCAAAAACCCATATTTGAAACTGACGCCCAAGTTTTAATCTTTTTAAATGAACTGTTTCCGTGAAAGATGGATTGCGAAAACCCGTAACAGCTTGAGGGTAACAATTACAATGGTACGTAACCTAATTTTCATTGCGTCAGAGCAAAATATTGAGTTTTATAATTGATTTAGAGCTATTAAGCATTTATAAAACACCATGAGCTCAGCTTAATGAAAACCCATAAGCTTGCTATAACCAAAATTTAACCAAATCTAATACACCGATTATTGTGGCTGAAATATCAAGTGTACATTTTAACTGTATGTTTTGTGCTTTTTTAACTCCTTTTTAAATAATAATTGAGCTAATTAGTAACAAATTAAACGTCGAAAGTAATATCGTAATGCTCCATTAATAGACAGTAAAAAAACCTTTTCAAAAACCAACGTGTTTGTAAATAAAAGAAAGTTTTAACGGAACACCCTGTATAATTTGTCGATGGTTAACAACAGGTGTACTTAACCTAACCGCGATACAGAACTAACTTTACGAGATTACAATGAATGTTGCCCGCCTTCTAAATAAAGTACCAGGCGTAACTGCGCCATTGTGCCTCGGCCGAGCACTGCCTCCATAATCTAGAGGAAATGATACCCTGCCTCAGCCACTGATGAAACAATCAGGCCTAAAGACATCTGTTTGGACGTTGCATAACCTCAACTGTACAATCTTAACTTCATTTCAATAAGTGAAAGTTTTTGGCCGAAAATAGAAACTTGTGCTTTGTACGATTTCCAGTTGTGAATAATCGACGCACGAAGGAAACGTAGAGCAAAAACTGCAATATTCGACCTAATTTTTGAGACCTGGTATTCGAATCGATGCACGAAGGAAACGTAGAGCAAAAACAACCTGCAATATTCGACCTAATTTGCGACCTGGTATTCGAATCGATGCACAAAGGAAACGTAGAGCAAAAACTGCAATATTCGACCTAATTTGCGACCTGGTATTCGAATCGATGCACTAAGGAAACGTAGAGCAAAATCAAACTTGCAATATTCGACCTAATTTGCGACCTGGTATTCGAATCGATGCACTAAGGAAACGTAGAGCAAAAACTGCAATATTCGACCTAATTTGCGACCTGGTATTCGAATCGATGCACTAAGGAAACGTAGAGCAAAATCAAACCTGCAATATTCGACCTAATTTGCGACCTGGTATTCGAATCGATGCAAGAAGGAAACGTAGAACAAAAACAACCTGCAATATTCGACCTAATTTGCGACCTGGTATTCGAATCGATGCACGAAGGAAACGTAGAGCAAAACAACCTGCAATATTCGACCTAATTTGCGACCTGGTATTCGAATCGACGCACGAAGGAAACGTAGAGCAAAAAAAAAACTGCAATACTCGACCTAATTTGCGACCTGGTATTAGAATCGACGCACGAAGGAAACGTAGAGCAAAAACTGCAATATTCGACCTAATTTGCGACCTGGTATTCGAATCGATGCACGAAGGAAACGTAGAGCAAAAAAACTGCATATTCGACCTAATTTGCGACCTGGTATTCGAATAGATGCACGAAGGAAACGTAGAGCAAAAACAACCTGCAATATTCGACCTAATTTGCGACCTAGTATTCGAATCGACGCACGAAGGAAACGTAGAGCAAAAAAACCTGCAATATTCGACCTAATTTGCGACCTAGTATTCGAATCGATGCACGAAGGAAACGTAGAGCAAAATCAAACCTGCAATATTCGACCTAATTTGCGACCTGGTATTCGAATCGATGCACGAAGGAAACGTAGAGCAAAAAAACTGCAATATTCGACCTAATTTGCGACTTGGTATTCGAATCGATGCACGAAGGATACGTAGAGCAAAAAACTGCAATATTTGACCTAATTTGCTACCTGGTATTCGAATCGATGCACGAAGGAAACGTAGAGCAAAAAAACTGCAATATTCGATCTATTTTGCGACCTGGTATTCGAATCGATGCATGAAGGAAACGTAGAGCAAAAAAACTGCAATATTCTACCTAATTTGCTACCTGGTATTCGAATCGATGCACGAAGGAAACGTAGAGCAAAAACTGCAATATTCGACCTAATTTGCGACCTGGTATTCGAATCGATGCACGAAGGAAACGTAGAGCAAAAACTGCAATATTCGACCTAATTTGCGACCTGGTATTCGAATCGATGCACGAAGGAAACGTAGAGCAAAATCAAACTTGCAATATTCGACCTAATTTGCGACCTGGTATTCGAATCGATGCACGAAGGAAACGTAGAGCAAAAAACTGCAATATTCGACCTAATTTGCGACCTAGTATTCTCAAATTTCGACCTAATTTGATACAATTTTTTTTATTTTGGTAAAAACTGCTATAAGGGCCTCCAGTATTGATCCTCAGACAGCTTCTCAAACATTGCAGATTAGTTTGAAACTAGTCCAACTTTGGATGGAAAAATGGCGTATAAAAGTTAATAAAGCTAAATGTCAACGTATAACCTTCACATTAAGGAAGCATACATGTCCAGCAGTATCCCTAAATAAAAAACTGATACAGCAGACCTCAGAAGTGAAGTACCTGGACAGACCTTGAATTGGCAGAAACATTTTTTTACTAAGCGTAAACAACTTGGTATTAAACTCAGAAATATGTACTGGCTGATTGGGCACAAATCCAAACTTTCAGCCAATAACAAAATATTACTATATAAGACAATACTGCAACCAATATGGACGTATGGGAAACAATTATGGGGTTCTGCTTGCAAATCAAATATTGCAATTTTACAACGCTTCCAATCTAAGATACTACGTTTAATCTTAACAGCTCCAAAAACAATCACAAATGAAATAATCCACAAGCAACTCAATATTCCGACCATCACAAAAGAAATTGAAACTTATAGCAATAGTTACCGACATCGAATATTAGCCCATCCGAATGTTTTAACTGAAAATTTAATGATGAGATCGACAACACGAAGACTCAAGAGAATACCTAGCGACCTGCCTGACAATTAACAGCTGACCTAACAGATACAACATTATGTAGCAATATTTTGTTATTATTATTTATATAATCTCATTATTTGTATGTATCAATGGGTACATGCTTTCATGTCATTATTTTAGCCATACAATTTACTTAGTGTCCTGTAGACAGATTGTAAATAAAACAAATTTTTTGGTAAAAATGTTTTCAAAATGACTGCAAAAAATCTAGCGAAATCAAATTTCACAGTCATGAGCATCATTAATCTACGTCTAAATAGGCCATTAAAAAAAGTACTCGTGTGGAACTCGAGAATTTAACGACAGAAGCAAAGCATATTTTTGCTGAATACATAATTAGTTTGAAGATACGTTTACAATTGACTTATTTTGTTTAAATAAATAAATAAATACATGAACCTAGCTTAGATAATATTTACTGTAAAAGATCAGTTGTTTTATATTAATTTGGAACGATCAGCTGATTTCATTGAACAGCTGATTGACTAATAATAATATGTTTCAGGTTATGTTCTTAAAAATTAGCAATATTAATAACAATTATTATAAACGTTTATATTACTTTCGAATGTATTATAAACGGTTACAATGTGCACGTGTTATTCAGCTAAGGAAAAATACCGAAACGAAAGCAACACAACGTTTTCGTATAGGTCTAATAAGAGTGTAATGTTATCGAAACGGAGGAAGAAAAAGAATGGGACAGAAATAGAGAGACAAAATTCGTTCGCTCGTTCGTTCAATATTTGCGTTACATTCTTCCGTTCGGCAGACGTTTTTTCTATTCACTTCTCTCACCAAAACTAACGTTAACAGCTTCGCTTCAAAAATTAATGAAAACAAGGATTAGGTATATATTAAAATTTTCAATGAATATAAAAATTCCTTAATGTTTCTTCAATTGCTTTTAGAAAATAATTGGAAAACGTAAAAATACAAACGAAAAACACTAAACACCACGTAAATCATAATTTATATATATATATATATATATATATATATATATATATATATATATATATAATATAAAATAAGATTTAACCAGGGGGTTCCGTGCGACATTTCGCATTATGAAAGTTTTAAGTAAACACAGCCTTTTGAATAAGAGTAGCCGTTGGGGTGAGGGCGGTAATTGGAAGGAAGGGAAAAACATGTTTAAAAAATAAATCGAAAACAGATCGGTTTGAAATAATAATCACAAATTTGAGTCATTGCAGTATATATATTTCAATACAGATAATTGTGTTTTTAATAGATATTTTTACAGGGCATTACAATACCTCGTTGTAAGCGATATTTAATGTAAGAATATAATATTTTTATGTCACTTTCTTTAATGGATACAAATATGTTAGTTGATTTATTTTTTAATTTTTTTTTTTATTATTTATTTATTTATTTTTTTGTTTAACGTCCGACTATTGTGCACACTTGGGCTAATGCAGACGATGAAATGATTTATACCGTATGAAAATGCCAAACCCTGGCCGGGAATCGAACCCGGGTCCTCGGGTTGAAAGCCCAGTACGCTATCAACTAGGCCACCGAGGCGGCTGTTAGTTGATAGCCTATAGTTAAACTTGAAAAGGCTATATATAATTGCTGGTGAGTAAAGACGGCATTAATAAATACAATCCTGTTTTTTAAAGTCACAAATATATTTGTGTAAAAACGTGTCCAAAACATGTGTTTGATGTTCGAAATGCTTGTCCCGGCTTGTACGACGGTCAGGGATAGGGGACTGTCAGTAGAGCCACATAACCTATTAGTTTTTATGACTTTTAAGTAAATATTGAAAATTTTCTAAGCACGTTATGCAAAAAAGTGGTATTTGTAATGGGATTGTCTATTTGTGATTAATAAGTTAGCTTCGTAAAATATACAAAATATTGTCTGATTTGTGATGCCGCGCATGCGCATCCACGATGCCGTTTTAACTATGACAGTTCAAAGTGTTTTTTATGTTAAAATTTTTCACAAACACTAAGTTTTAGCGCAAAATCGTTTTGCAATGGTCATAACCCGGTTAAAAAAATCTTTCTACAAATACCTCATTTATGCCTGTACGAATAGGATGTGCTGAGAAAAGGAATGTTGACTCGAGAAATAATATATGTTATTATAGTAAGTTATTTCTGACTTTTGGGAAATTTTGCAAAAGTCTTGATTTTTAATAATTTGTTTGCTTTCTTTTATATATCTGATTCCGTTGAGAGATACTAACCCGCGGAAAATTAAATTTTTTACGATAAATTACGTTTTTTAACCATTTGTTACTGAACTATATTCTGACGTCATTGATGCTTAGTTTGCACTGAGCATGTTACATTTACTACACTAAAACAAGCGAAGATCACCAATCGATGTACTGCTCATGCGCGTTATCACTATTATAATAAATCATTTATTGGCAGTTCTTGTTGTGTAAACGTCAAAAAAATGGATGTCGTTATTTTTGAAATTCGCGATTTTCCTCACTTTGTCAGTTTAGGTTGGAATTACGTTAGTGTAGATTTTTCTTAAAAATCACGGCATCTTTAAAGAATCGACTACTAGTTATGTGCCTCGCAGGGGGTGCAGACTAGCTGCACCTATTGAGAGGATTTAGACGTCCCTCGCGGTACCCGAGTCTAACACACACTTACACTTACGACTTTAACACTTTACACTCACACTTACATTTAGGGAGGCGATAATAGCCTTAATGTGCTTTTCGCCTTCAAAAAAACTATTTATGTACCCAACAACTGAGTTAAACACTCAACAACCGAGTCGAGGTAGTTCGTTCTTCTTTTTTTTAAAAAAGAAAATATTTTCATTAATAATAACACGTATTAATTTATCGATTTCCGATTAAAAACACTTTTCCCACTTTCGCACGGTAGTCATTTTGAGGTTATGTTTGTTACTTTTATTTTCATTTTTTTTTGTAACTTCCCGTTCTTTCCGCATTTTTATATTTTGGATTACTAATATTTATCGTATAATAAAGCGTTTTAGTGCAAAAATTAAGAAAATCGACAAAAATCACGGACACTGAGTTTTACCGATCGTAATCAGTATATGACCTACAATCTGCAAAATTATTTTTTTAAACGAAATCTAATTTTACAAAAAATGGTTTTGAATTACTGCCATTTTGTAACGATTGGAAGTATTTTGCTGGACAATATTTTTTTTTCAAGCTATTAACCAGACAGAAGTTCTACTTTTATGCATTTCGTAAGTGCATCTTCAACATTAATAACATTGATTTTTTTTGAAAATGCTAACAGGCTTAATTTTAATACTAGGCCAAAATAGGCCTATTCAAAAAAATTTATCTCACTGGTGAATTTTCATTAAAAACGAACTATTGGGGCAGCTATCCTGATAACCTATAGACCACTTTTTGAACGGTTGTTAAATGCTGGGTAAATAATAATAGTAGCCTATTTGTGTGTGTGTGTGTGTGTGTGTGTGTGTGTGTGTGTGTGTGTTTGTGTTTGTGTGCGTGCGTGCGCGGGCGCTTGTATGCTTGTGCATGTGCGTGTGTGTTTTAGCGCTCCCACGTTCGAAACTAGTTTAAATCGAATCAGGCAAAAGTTGCGAACGTGAAAGTATTAAAACACACACACACGCGCGCGCGCGCGCACGCACGCACTGAAAACTGGCTAATAAGGTAAAACTTTAGTGAACAAGAAAAATCTCGCTACAAAATTAAGACTTTAGCCAGCAAGATTCGAAATCGGTTATTTTGGCAAAAAAAAAAAAAAAACGATTTCATTATTGCTGAAGATATATTTACGAAATGTGTAAAACGTTTTGAACAATCCGCTGCACGAAGCGATTATACCATTAAATATTTTGCGTATAAAATTGTAATTCCGTTTTTACGTCAAACCAGCAGCGGAAATTCCGTAATAAAACAGCTGATTTACACCAAAATATGTTATCTAATCAACATGCCGGACAGCTGACTGTAAACGAAACCATAACTCTCCGGGGAAGAAGGAACAACGCCAAACTATGATTACTTGACCCGAGTTTGAAGTGGATGGACGGACGGACCCCACACATCGTGCCGCGCTCCCTGAACCCTGGTCCCCGGTCAGTTCACCCTCAGCAACATTCTCTAATTAACATGATTTGTGACTGGACCAAACTCGGATTGCAACATCGTAAATTGTAACAATATATGTGTAACCCAACCTAACAGTGCAACGAGCGGTGAGGGAATAATTTATAAAATGTATTGCACAGTCTGATTTAACTGTTATCGAATTAATTGAAAGTTATGTGCTTTTTACAATGCCACTATAAGAAACGGCGTAAAGCATTACACTTCACACTTTCAATTATAACAATTTTGGTTCGGAAACCGACTATAAAAAAACAGATAATCAGCCTAATTTATACAAAATAGTTTCATTCGATTTTGCACAAAAGTTGTTGCTATATATAGGCCTAAAGATTTATATCCCCAGCTGAAACTAGTGTACCAAGAAACAAATGTAATTTGCAGCTTAAGAGTAATTAAAAGTGAAGATAAATGTATAAAACTTACAAAGTTGTTAAGGTTATACACAATTTAATTAGGTATTTAGGCTACATATTTTAATTAGGTGATTAGATTAGACACAATTTAATTAGGTGTTACACAATTTAATTAGGTAATTAAGTTACATACAATTCAATTGGGTAATTAGGTTACACACAATTTAATTAAGAAACTAAGTTACTCGCAATTTAATTAGGTAACTAAATTACACAATATAATTACGTGTTACAAAAATTAATTAAGTAACTGAGTTACACATAATTTAATTAGGTGTTACACAATTTAATTAGGTAACCAAGTTACACACAATTTAATTATATAATAAGGATACACACAATTTAATTAGGTAATTAGGTACACACAATTTAATTAGGCAACTAGGTTATACACGCTTTATTTATGCAACTAAGTTACTCGCAATTTAATTAGGTAACTAAATTACACAATATAATTACATGTTACAAAATTTAATTAGGTAATTGAGTTACACACAATTTAATTAGGTGTTACACAATTTAATTAGGTAACTAAGTTACACACAATTTAATTATATAATAAGGTTAGACACAATTTAATTAGGTATTTAAGTACACACAATTTAATTAGGCAACTAGGTTATACAAGCTTTATTTATGCAACTAAGTTACACACAATTTAATTAGGTGTCACATAATTTAATTAGGTAACTAAGTTACACACAATTTAATTAGGCGCCACGCAATTTAATTAGGTAACTGAATTACACAATTTAATTAGGTGCACACAATTTAATTAGGTAACTAAGTCACACACAATTTAATTAGGTGTCACATAATTTAATTAGGTAACTAAGTTACACACAATTTAATTAGGTAAATAAGTTACACACAATTTAGTTAGGTAATTAAGTTTACACACAATTTTTGACTATCGTGATATGTTGTAATAGCCTACTAACGTATAACGATATAAAAAGTATCGAAAAAGAAAATGTATTTAAACAAAAGTACATTTCTAATTTTAAAGAAACAACAATCTTCACACGGAAAATCGTAAAGAAAGACAATTATTAAGAAAGTACTAACAATGACTAAATGACAATTTAAGTACGTTGGATTTGTCATGCAAGTTTTTAGATTGATCACGTGATGAGATTTTATTGTGAATAACTTTTTTATGGATATTTACAGGAGCAAGTGTGTTCCCATATTTTCAACAATTATCAGGATTTAAAAAGCTTTATCGAGAACTAAACATCTTCAGATTCCATGGAATTACTTTACAAGGGCGTACTAACCATTTATTATGCTTTCCTATTAGTGTGTCGCTGTATACGGGCTTCACTTTGAATACATTAATTTTTTGATCTTATTTTCTTGGGTATAAGAAAATATTTATTTTATTTAGTTGTAAAAGAAAATTGTGTTTTACCATATTATCGTTTTGTAACGGTAATATTTTACAAACTTAATAAAAGTGATATTGTATTTTAACGACTAAATTTCCCAGTAATTTGGTTTTATGAACACCAGTGTGTTGAAATTTTAATATATTTTTTGTGAAAATTAAAAGCGTATACATGGCAGCTAGTATATGGAACCAAAGGTACAGTCCTCAATCTAAAACATATTCAAACTCTAACCATTCTTTGTCTTTTTTCGAGAAAATTTTTAAAAGTCCATATTTACACACAAAAACAAATATTGCTCGTCTAATAGCATGGCTTAAGCTAGCCCCTTACTCCGCCCTCCAACGCCCAGAACTGGGATAAATAGTTAGTTTTTGAAGGGAACGCGACGGCTATGAATATTTCCCTTTGATTGCCGCTAGGGGATGACCCTTGGCCCACCCGCAGAGAACTACCCTTCAACTTAGGCCTATAAGTTAGCACCGTGTGGTTTGTCATTCGCCCCATGAAAATATTTGCACTTTATCTTCTCGGAGCTGAGCGAATTATTTGGAAGTAAACAACTCTTGGCTTGTTTCACAGATGGCGTTGCTCTCGTACAAGTGACGTATTTATTGGCGAAAAGGTCAATATGATATAGTGTTACGATAAACAAGTAGAAGGATATTATGATTTTGAAACTTTCCATCTGAGCTAGTAAGTTTCTTTAGAATCATCTTAATCTTATTCTTTTCTTCTTCTTCTCCTTCTTCTTTTCTCCCCTTCCTTCTTCTTCTTCTTCTTCTCCTTCTACTTCATTTTTTTCTCCTCCTCCTTCTCATTCTCCTTCTTCTTCCTCTTTTTCTTTCTCCTCCAACTTTTCTACTTCCCCTTCTTCCTCTTTTCTTCTTCTTTCTCCTCCTCCTCCTTCTTCTTTTCCTTTCAACTTTTACTTCTTCTTCTTCTTTCTCCTCCTCCTCCTCTCTTCTCATTCTTCTTATTTCTCCTTCTTCTTCTTCTTCTTTCTCCTCTTCCTCCTTCTTCTTTCTCCTCCAACTTTTTCTACTTCTCCTTCTTCTTTTTTCTCCTTTTTTTTCTTCTCCTTCTTCTTTCTCCTCCAACTTCTTCTACTTCGCCTTCTTCTTCTTTTTTTCCTTTTCTTCTTCTTCTCCTCCTCCTTCTTCTTACTTCTCCAACTTTTCTACTTAGCCTTCTTCTTCTTTTTTATCCTTTTCTTCTTCTCCAACTTTTCTACTTCGCCTTTTTCTTCTTTTTTCTTTTTTTTCGCCTCCTTCTTCTTTCTCCTCCAACTTCTTCTTCTTTCTCCTCCAACTTCTTCTACTTTGCCTTCTTCTTCTTCTTCTACTTCTTCTTCTTCTTGTTCTTCTTATTTTTTATACTGTAACTTATTCTTATACTGTTTTTGACCGTGCGGCCTCACCAACTTCATAACAAGCGTTAAGATCTGATTAAATTATCACTTTAAATTTCACTATGTCCAGATTCATTTACATTTTCAATAGATTTTAAAATTTTAAACAACAATTTAATCCATATTTTCACACCGACTACTTTAGCGAAATCAAAATTTCAACAAAGCTTACGATAAAAAAATTAAATAGCCGCCATCTTGAAACTGTTAAAATATTTTTTCTGACTAACGAACTTGTCGAAACAATTGCTAAAAGTTTGAATCAAATCGCAACAGTGAGTTCTAAAGGTCACAACCGACGCTTATTTTATGGTCCTGGGTCTGGACGTTACACTGATGACCGCTGAAAATTCGCTAATAACTTCAATAAAATTATTATTACACTAAAATCTGTACATGTACGAATTTGTGTTAGCACTTCAACGTTCGTAATTTTATTGGATTTGATTCAAAACATAACACTAATAAATTGATTATAATAACTTGGATAAATTCGCTTAGGCTACCACCCAAATTTTTTAAACAGTTTCAAAACAAAATCGTATGGAGTTAACAACGTTTTCCCTAAAATCTGATCACACCTTTTGCAGTCAGCGTTACAATCTGCAAAAATTGACGCTTTAAATATTGAAAATAATGAACTGAGTGGCTGTTATCAGCGAATTACCATTGGAGTAGTCGAACCTGGGACCTTGAAAGAAGCGCGATCCTGACCTCTATATACCTTTTTCAGAGGTCATTGAACACTAAATTTGAGCCTGATTTGATTCAAACTTAGACCCAAATCCATTTCGTCGATAGCTTAAACCAGTTTGTTAACCAGCAAGATTGAACGTCTTAAAAAAGTGCCGCTTAAAATCTTTAAGAATTCATAACTTTTTGGCTTAAATATTTTTTAAAATCCATCGTAACTAAATTTTCAAATTCTCTCAAAATTTAGAAATTTAATTTAAAATCTTTTAGAATTCATAACTTTTTGGCTTAAATATTTTTTTAAAATCCATCGTAACTAAATTTTCAAATTCTCTTAAAATTTAGAAATTTAATTTAAAATCTTTTGGAATTCATATCTTTTTGGCTTAAATATTTTTTTAAAATCCATCGTAACTGAATTTTCAAATTCTCTTAAAATTTAGAAATTTAATTTAAAATCTTTTGTAATTTATAACTTTTTGGCTTAAATATTTCTTTAAATCCATCGTAACTAAATTTTCAAATTCTCTTAAAATTTAGAAATTTAATTTAAAATCTTTTGGAATTCATAACTTGTTGGCTTAAATATTTTTTTAAATCCATCGTAACTAAATTTTCAAATTCACTTAAAATTAAAAAAATTAATTTAACTGCGGTCAGGGTTTATTTTTGCATTTTCAATACATAAATCAGCGAAACAGCTGCGTGCCGCGACTACATTAAAATGTCATCATACCGGACGAACAAAGCTAAATCGAATCAGTTGTATAGTCTTTGTAAATATGATTAAGTTCTAGTGAATTGTGTGATTTAAGGACATCAATGGAATTACTGAAAAGTGCGTGACTAGGTATTGGGATACAATAGAAACAATTTTATCAATTACATTCTTTTATAACGAACAGTATTGGATTTATAATTATGTTCCACAGTCAATCTGAGATCGCGTGCCGTTTCCCGTATCTTTTAAATACATTTACTATAAACGCAATAGGCTGTATTGATAACACGTAATAATTAATTTCTAAAATAGGAAGTGGGTTTCTGTGTCTGTTGACTGTATTTACTGTCATTATTAGTGGAATTGTTACTTCCCTTCCTAGCAATTATTGGGGCCTTATAGAGCAACTTACGTTCAGGTTAAGTTGATTTTATCGTGCTATTTATTTTCGAAGCATATGATAACCAGCGCATTTCAGTGCATCATTAGAAGTAAATGTAACACAAATTATTAATAACAATCTTTATTTTTGCTGGAAACGTTACTGTTGTTTTTGAGTATGCGCCTTTTCTAGCTTTGCCGATTTTACTATTTGACGAATTTCGGATTATTCCGATATCAAAACGTTTATTGTACTTTCCAATATCGTTTATTTGCCTTTTACAATTGTAAAATCAACAAAGAAAATGTAGTCATACAATTAAAATCATAACACTGTTCTTAGTAGATTAAATTGTCTGTAAAACTGTCAATGTTAGGTTAGGGTAAACAAATAGAATTATAGAAAGTCAGATAAGCAGATTCTTCTGCTGTCGGAAATATTTTTCTGTTATACGAATTAGACAGCCCTGTAAAAGGGGATCTCAAAACTTTTTTGATTGTAAAATCAACAAAGAAAATGTAGTCATACAATTAAAATTATAACACGTATTAGATTAAATTGTCTGTAAAAATGTCAATGTTAGGTTAGGATAAACAAATAGAATTATAGGAAAGGAGATAAGCAGATTCTTCTACTGTCGGAAACCTTTTTCTGTTATACGAATTAGACAGCCCTGTAAAAGGGGATCTCAAAACGTTTATTGTACTTTCCAATATCGTTTATTTGCCTTTTACAATTGTAAAATCAACTATGAAAATGTAGTCATATAATTAAAATCATAACACTATTCTTAGTAGATTAAATTGTCTGTAAAAATGTCAATGTTAGGTTAGGATAAACAAATAGAATTATAGGAAAGCAGATAAGCAAATTCGCTGCTGTCGGAAACCTCTTTCTGTTATACGAATTAGACAGCTCTGTAAAAGGGGATCTCAAAACGTTTATTGTACTTTCCAATATCGTTTATTTGCCTTTCACAATTGTAAAATCAACAATGAAAATGTAGTCATACAATTAAAATAACAACACTGTTCTTAGTAGATTAAATTGTCTGTAAATATGTCAATGTTAGGTTAGGATAAACAAATAGAATTATAGAAAATCAGATAAGCAGATTCTTCTGCTGTCGGAAACCTCTTTCTGTTATACGATTTAGACAGCCCTGTAAAAGGGATCTTTTATGTAAAATATCTTTATTTGTTTTTACAATTGTAAAATCAACAATGAAAGTGCATCATACAATGTCATTTATTTGCCTGTAAATATGTCAATTTAGTTAGGAATAAACAAATAGAATTATAGGAAAGCAGATAAGCAGATTCTTCTGCTGTCGGAAACCATTTTATGTTATACAAATTAGACAGCCCTGTAAAAGGGGATCTCGAAACTTTTTACGTACTTTCCAATATCGTATATTTGCCTTTTACATTGTAAAATCAACAATGAAAATATAGTCATACAATTAAAATCATAACACTGTTCTTAGTAGATTAAATTGTCTGTAAATATGTCAATGTTAGGTTAGGATAAACAAATAGAATTATAGGAAAGCAGATTCTTCTGCTGTCGGAAACCTCTTTCTGTTATACGAATTAGACAGCCCTGTAAAAGGGGATCTCAAAACTTTTTATGTACTTTCCAATATCGTTTATTTGCCTTTTACAATTGTAAAATCAACAATGAAAATGTAGTCATACAATTAAAATCATAACACTGTTCTTAGTAGATTAAATTGTCTGTAAATATGTCAATGTTAGGTTAGGATAAACAAATAGAATTATAGGAAAGCAGATAAGCAGATTCTTCTGCTGTCGGAAATATTTTTCTGTTATACGAATTAGACAGCCCTGTAAAAAAGGATCACAAAACTTTTTATGTACTTTCCAATATCGTTTATTTGCCATTTACAATTGTAAAATCAACAATGAAAATGTAGTCATATAATTAAAATTATAACACTGTTCTTAGTAGATTACATTGTCTATAAAAATGTCAATGTTAGGTTAGGATAAACAAATAGAATTATAGGAAAGTAGATTCTTCTGTTGTCGGACACCCCTTTCTGTAATACAAATTAGACAGCTTTGTAAAAATGTATCTCAAAACTTTTTATGTACTTTCCAATATCGTTTATTTGCCTTTTACAATTGTAAAACCAACAATGAACAATTTAAATGGTTAGATTAGGCTAAACAAAAGAATTAAGCCTATTGGAAAGCAAGTAAGGAATTTAAACTTTCTTATGCTATCGGAAACTCCTTCTGTTATAATAAAATGACGGCCCTTTGAGAGTGAAAAATGAACAAAAAGAACAAAGAATAAAAGTAACGGAACGGTATGATGTTTTTGTAAAGTTGGTGGTCCGGAAATATGGGAAAATGGCAAAAAATTAGACGGTGATTTTTAAAGAAAATATAGATCATAATAGTGCATAGATAACAAATAAGAATAAATAGAAAAAAAAATTATATCCTTGTAAAACAATTGTATGTTAGAGCCGATTTTAAGAAAATATGAATGAATCGGTGATCGATGTGGCTAAAACACCGGTCAGTCTGTTGCCTCTTTGAACTACGCACCTTAGGGTTCTTATTCTAGCCGCAGTTACTCCCATTGCTTTCCCCTTACCGTTAACGCTGATCCCTTGTCCTTATTAGTCCAATTGGCGTAAAGTATGGACGTTAGGCAAAAAAATAGGGATGATAGAGGTTTCCATTATTATTTTGAAAATAGAGGTTATTCGAAACGAATAAAAAAATTAAAAAATGACCAAGTAGGTGAGTTTATTTAATAAAATTCTTATCGGAAATAATGGAAGATCACATCAATAACTTCAACTCGTATAAATAACTCCGTTATTTGTTAAGATAAAATTATGTTTTATATCTGACTTTAAATATCTTGTGTGTGTAAATGTAGATCGTTTACAACTATCCTAATATATTTATAACAAATCATATACGAGGTGTTCAGAAAGTAACGAGAATTTTAATTTTTTGAACAAAATATTTATTTATTCTTCTACATTGATGTTGTCGCCTTCAAAATAGTCCCCATTGGAGATTATGTACTTGTGCCAGCGCTTCTTCCAATCCTCGAAACACTTCTCAAACTCGATCTTTGATATAGCCTTTCGTTCTTTCAGCGATGCGCTTTTAATGTCATCTACGGCTGTAAAACGACGGCCCTTTAAGGTTCTCTTTATTTTTGGAAATAGGAAAAAGTCACACGGAGCCATGTCTGGCGAATATGGAGGCTAGGGCATCGTTACAGTACTGTTTTTGACCAAAAATTCAAGAACAAGCGATGAAGTGTGAGCTGGTGCATTATCGTGGTGTAAAAGCCATGTATTCTTTTTCCACAGATCTGGGCCTTTTTTCGGATTGCTTCACGCAAACGTCGTTGAACTTGTAGATAGTACTCCTTATTGACCGTTTCACCTGGTGGCAGGAATTCATGATGCACTATGCCATTAATATCGAAGAACACAGTGAGCATAACCTTCACGTTCGACCGCACTTATCGAGCCTTTTTCGGTCTTGGCGAGCCAGAATGCCTCCACTGGGATTATTGAGCATTAGTTTCGACGTCATATCCGTAAACCCATGTTTCGTCACCTGTTATAATACGTTTCATTAATTCTGCATCGTCGTTGACTTCATTTAGTGACTCCTGAGCAATTTCCATTCGCCGCTGTTTTTGTTCAAAATTCAACAATTTTGGAACGAATTTTGCTTCCACGCGTTTCGTACACAAAACATTGGAAACAATATCATGACATGATCCAATCGATATGCCAGCATCATCAGCGACCTCTCTAATTGTGATTCGGCGATTGTTCATAACCATTTCTTTCACTTTTTCCACGTTTTCATCGGTTGTTGTTGTGCTGGGACGTCCAGGGCGTTCGTCATCTTCAACGTCTTCACGGCCTTCTTGGAAACGCTTATACCACTCGTAAACTCTTTCTTTGCACATAGCAGACTCATCATAGACCTTTGTTAACATTTCACACACTTTGTTACACTTTATTCCATTTTTTACGCTAAATTTGATACAAATTGTTTGATCCATTTCTTTTAACAAACGAAAATCGCCGAGCTCATAAAAACACGTCTAACCTTAGTGGCTATCACAGACAACGTCAACAATGAAAACAGCTGAAAGTTTTATCATACTTCAAGGGCATGTATACCAACATAATAAAAAAAGTTTGACAATCGGACTCTCCAAGCCAGCTAAATTTAAAAATTCTCGTTACTTTCTGAACACACCTCGTATATTATTTCTCGAGTCAACGTCCCTTTTTCACAGCACGTACTATTCGTACAGGCATAAATGAGATTTTTTAAAGATTATACAAGCCGGGACAAACATTTCGAATACCAAACACATGTTTTGGACACTGTTTTTGCACAAATATATTTGTGATTTCTCCTTCCATCGTGCATTTACCAATTTTTAATACGGACATTATAAAATACGAAGTACAATTAAAATGTCAAAATACAGTTAGAGACTATCAAGCAAGCCTTTTCAATTGACTAGAAGACAGTTACCTATTAAAATAACGTTTGCTATCACAATAAACAAGTCGCAGGGACAAACACTACAAAGAGCAGGATTGTATTTACAAAATGCCGTCTTTACTCACGGACAGAATTGTAAGCAACCTTTTCAATGGTAACTAAATCAACTAACATGTTTGTATCCATTAAAGAAAATGAAATAATTATTCAAAAGGCTGTGTTTACGTAAAATTTCCATAGTGCGAAATTTCGCACGGTCTTCTGGTATACTCATATGGTGAATAGATTCAATTTGGCAGACAGGATCCACAAACTCTTAAATAGATAGGAATATCATGATCTTGAATCTCTTTCACAATGTCTGAAAGTACATAACAGTTTGTACCAGTGAGCGAGCAGGTTACCATGTATATTGACGGCCTCTGTCGCCGTTTCACTTGCGTGTTTCGAGTTCATAGATTAATTTCTCCCTTTTTATCCAAGAAATAATAACGCCATAAATGTGGCAAAGAAAATAAAAGGGTAGATTACAAAGATTAAAATGAGTTGCCCAGAAAGAGTGAGGGGGGGGTTTAAATGTTTGATACTATCGCCGCAATGGAACTTTCAGCTAAAGGTCAGACCGCTATAGGCCTACGTTATCTACAATTCGATTCGGTTGTTATATATCAAGGCTGCTTGGAATAAGGTAAATTCGATTAGGTATTATTTTGTGTAAAGTATGACTTCGGCGTTGACACATTTCGGATATTTTAAGCAATTTTAATTTAATTTGAGGAAGTTTGTGCAATATTTTAAAAGATTTATTTATTATTATTTAAAGTTGGATCCATAGTAGATCCAATATTTTTTACAAATATTGCTTTTTTGTTAACTTTACGTATTACTGCACACATTAAAATTAAAAATATTAAAAATTACACTGAGAATATAAAAATGAACCCTGACCGACGTCAAATTAAATTTCGTAATTTCATAAAGGAATTTAAAAATCAATGTATGCGGATTTTATAGCTGTATACGACGGTAAAATCGAATTTCCAAAAAAAGTAAGATACAAATTATATACATACATACATACATATATATATATATATATATATATATATATATATATATATATATAGAGATAGAGAGAGAGAGAGAGAGAGAGAGAGAGAGAGAGAGAGAGAGAGAGAGAGAGAGAGAGAGTTTTAGCAATTTTAGGACTAATTGATTCAAAAATGGTACTAAAATTATAACTTGGACATGTTCGGTACCCAGCAAAAATCTGCTCAAAATGAATGTAATTCTAACATTGTTATGTGTATATATGTCTATTTATCCGTGTATCTATTTATCTATTATCCACCCATCTACCCATTCACCCCATCCACCATCCATCCTATCTAACTCCTTCTCCCGTTTTCTCTCTCTCCCTTCACACACACACACACACACACACACACACACACACACACACACACACACACACACACACACACACACACACACACACACACACACACACACACACACACACAAATTATATAAATGTATAAAACAATGTACAGTACATTTTGTGTCTATCTACACAATTTATAACGACTACTGAAAAAGTGATCTTGAGGTCAGGATCAGAGTTTATTTCAAGGTCCCGGGTCTGGATCTTCTTCCATGACTGCTCCAATAGTTCATTTACAAATTGATTTTCGCAAATATATTGTAGTTACTCAGACCATACTTGTTTCATATAGGGCTGTTTCATATCTATTAGCTGACACAGATATCTACCCAACCACTATTCATCCGTCCATCCCTACCTAACTCCCTTTCTCCCTCTCTCTCTCTCTCTCTCTCTCTCTCTCTCACACACACACACACACACACACACACACACACACACACACACACACACACACACACACACACACACACACACACACACACACACACACACACACACACACACACACACACACACACACACACACACACACACACACACACACACACACACACACACACACACACACACACACACACACACACACACACACACACACACACACACACACACACACACACACACACACACACACAACACACTCTCTCTCTCACACACACACACGCGCGCGCATACGCACACACACACACACTCTCACACACACACGCACGCGCACACGCACACACACAGATCTATTTATCTCTCAATTCAATTTATATCTAACAAATTTGTCGGTTCTAAGAAAGCAGGCAAATTTGGCAACTTGTATTGTTAACAGACACAATTATTTCAATAGTTTCATATGATGCGAAGAGCTTGTGCCGTGTTTTTTTGCATCTTTTAATTAACTTATTCTGTGAAACTGCTCCGATATTTCAAGACAGTGTTACGACTAATAAACCAGCTGACTGTAATTCATCTGTTTATTGTTTACGTTACCATGGAGACGCTAAGCAATTCCAATATTTAGTTACAGAACGTAAAACCCGGCCCATATTGGCCATTAACGTCGGTCAGTCCACCTGACTGTGGAGTGGACACATGTAGAAGCAGCGGGGGGGCTTCTTGGGTCCCGCTTTTATCTCCTTGTCATCGGTAGACTTTGACTTTTCTTTTACGTAGTGCCGCGTGATGGATTGCCCCCTCTATTTCAGCAAAACGGATTTGAGCTTTCATAGTTGCGGTGGGGGTAAGTATACAGGACAATGGATGGAATTTCTTTAACGGCCGAAGAAACTCTTAAGAAAACGGGAAAGTGTTTTATCAAAGGAATGGAAAGCTAGCGGATATTAAAGTTTATGAAATCGTGCAAAAACGTTTTTTCGCGCAAGATAACGCAAAAGTAAAAACTTATTAAATTTAAACCAGGTGGTCCGTGCGAAATTTCGCACTATAAAAATTTTAAGTAAACACAGCCTTTTGAATAAGTATTTCATTTTCTTTAATGCTTACAAACATGTTGATTTAGTTATCCTTGAAAAGGCTACATACAATTGGCCTTTGTTAAATAGAATCCTGCTCTTTGAAGTGATTGTCCCTGCGGCTTGTTTATAGTGATAACAAACGTAATTTTAATAGGTAACTGTCTTCTGGTCACTTGAAAGGCATTTTTGATAACCTCTAACTGTATTTTGACGTTTGAATTGTACTTCGTATTTTATAATGTCCGTATTAACAACAGATAAATGCACGATGGAAGGAGAAATCACAAATATATTTGTGTAAAAACAGTGTCCAAAACGTGTGTTTGGTATTCGAAATGCTTGTCCCGGCTTGTACGACGGGCAGGGATAGGAGACTGTCAGTAAGGTCACATAACCTATAAGTTTTATGACTTTTAAGTAAATACTGAAATTTTTACTTAAAAATAAGGAAATTCCGGTCCTTAATAGTTTTAGGAAAAACAGTTTTTCTCTGAAAGAGAATAATAGAAATTCGAAAATAAAATTGATTTATTTTAAGAGTTTGACATGTTCTGCGATTTTTCGATTGTCAGTAATTTAAGTAAATACTGAAATTTTTCTAAGCATGTTATGCGAAAAAGAGGCATTGTAAATATGTATTCGTGATTAATAATTTGGCTTCGTAAAATATACAAAATATTCTCTGACTTGTGATGCCGCGCATGCGCATCCAAGATGCCGTTTTGCCTGTGACAGTTAAAAGTGTCTTTTATGTTAAAATTTTTCACAAACAGTAAGTTTTAGAGCAAAATCGTTTTGCAATGTCGGAAGCCGGTTAAAAATCTTTCTAAAGATACCTCGTTTATGCCTGTACGAATAGTATGTGCTGAGAAAAAAGGACGTTGACTCGAGAAGTAATATATGTGATTTGGTTATTTATTTCTAAAAAAAAAAAATCAATGTTATTTTAATAACGAATTCAATTGAAAGTGAACATATTGGAGCGGTTATCGTGGCAAGATTTGAACACCTTGGTTTTCAAATGAGCGTAGATTCAGACCCTTATCTGACATAATGTTAAGTAGTAGATGTTATCTGACATAATGTTAATACTGAATTAAGATCTATTAATATTGAAATAAATTGTAATAATTATTTATCCCTCATAATTTAAAACGTTTTTTGTTAACGACTTTTTACAGTGTTAGCGACTTTTTTTGTTGTGTAGACTTTTATTACAGCGGCCGTAGTAAGTCTACTATTATATCACTTTTTAGGCGTGATTTCGTTCAACTTGTCTCGCTGACGTGATAGAAGCAAATTTCCCTACTACTAGGGAAAAACAGATGTATTTTTGTTTACCCTAACTTTTTTGAAATTCCGATTTCACCATCGAAACCAGCATCCCTATATTAATATTTTAAACTTACGAATCACATAGAAAATACGAAAATGAACCCTGACCGCCGTAAAAAAAAAATTAATGCACGGATTTAAAACTTTCCAATCGGTTACGCAGTTTTTATGCTGATTAAGATGGTGAAATCAGATTTTCAAAAACATTTAAAACGAAAATATTTTGAATTTTTAAATACTTGCAATGGCCGCCATTAAGAATCTGTTAGAAGAATTTTGCCGGTTAACAAACTAGTCCAAGCTATTAACAAGATCGATTATTTTGCCAAGTTTGAACCAAATCCAACTAAAATTGCTAAGGTAAGCGCGATAAAAACACAAAACACACATACACACACACACACACACATAGGCTATATATATATATATATATATATATATATATATATACACACACACACACACACACACACACGAGGTGTGTTCAGAAAGTAACGAGAATTTTTAAATTTCGCGGGCTTGGAGAGTCCGATTGTCAAACTTTTTTTATTACGTTTTTATCACCTTGAACTTTCAGCTCTTTTCATTGTTGACTTTGTCTGTGACAGCCACTAAGGTTAGACGTGTTTTATGAGCTCGGCAATTTTCGTTTGTTAAAAGAAAAGGATCAAAGAATTTGTATCAAATTTTGCGTAAAAAATGGAATAAAGTGTAACAAAGTGTGTGAAAGTTACAGTCTTGTAACTATGCCCCAGCCTCCATATTCGCCAGACATGGCTCCGTGTGACTTTTTCCTTTTTCCAAAAATAAAGAAAACCTTAAAGGGCCGTCGTTTTACAGCCGTAGATGACATTAAAAGCGCATCGCTGAAAGAACTAAAGGCTATCTCAAAGACAGAGATTGAGAAGTGTTTCGAGGATTGGAAGAAGCTCTGGCACAAGTGCATAATCTCCAATGGGAACTATTTGGAAGACGACAACATCAATGTAGAAGAATAAATAAATATTTAGTTCAAAAAATTAAAATTCTCGTTACTTTCTAAACACACCTCGTAAATTTAAAGTCTCATCAATTTGAGATCTAGAGGTTAGGAACGGCGTTCATTTCAAGGTCACGGGTCTGAATCTCACTATGGTGGCTACTGTAATAACTAATTATAAATTCACTAAAAGAAATTCTCTAACTTATAATCTTTTTTAAACCTGATTTCGCCATCTAATCAGCATTAAAAACTGCAAAACTTTGAATTCAAATTTTTTAAAATTTAATTTAAAATAAATAAATCGGTTGATTTTAATTTTTGTTACTCGCAGGGTTTATTTGTGTAATTTCAGTGTAATTAATTTGATAGTTTAAAATATAAATTTATGCTGATTTTTTACGCAGGTTGTATTGACGAAATATTATTTTCAAAACGGTGTAAGGTAATAGTAATAATCGCTGACGTGATAGAAGCAAATTTCCAAAATTATTTTCTTGAGTTACCGTTTTTCGAAATTCTGTTTTCACCATCATAATCAGCATTAAAATCTGCATATATTAACACTTTAAATATTAAAATTACATTTGGATTCAATGTGAAAGATCTATGTGGATCGGCTGACTTCCTAATTGATTTTCTGCAAACTGTCCCTGTATTGCTTTAGAAGGGAATAGGCTCCTGATCTAAGGATTTCAATGTCACGGTCAAAATTAAGGTCGGTTGGACTGCTTCTGTCAGCTTCTTGACAAACGACAGAAGAGGGTGCAAAATACCAAAAATACCAACCATTCTTGGTTGTTAAAATATTGCTTCAAGAACACAGGTCTTATCGCTTACCACTTATCACCTATCATTTATTACCGCTTATCATTTACCACTTATCAATGATCACTTATCATTTTCAACTTATCACTTAATCAAAACTCATCACTCATCACGAACTACTTCTTTTTGTTATTTTAAGGCGAAAAGCACACAATAAAAGTAACAAACATAACCTCAAAATAACTACCGTGCGAAAGTCGGAAACGTGTTTTTAATGGGAAATCGATAAATTAATGCGTGTTATTATTAATGAAAATATTTTATTTTTTAAAAAAAAGAAGAACGGAACCAACTCGACTCGGTTGTTGAGTGTTTAACTCAGTTGTTGGGTACATAACTAGTTTTTTTTAAGGCGAAAAGCACATTAAGGCTATTATCGCCTCCCTAAATGTAATTGTGAGTGTAAAATGTTAAAGTTGCAAGCGTAGTTTTGTAAGTGTATCACGAACTACTTATTTATAACTCATCACTCATCACTCATTAATATTAGCCTACTTTTCATCCATCACTAATTACTTATTACCTATAATTTTTCACTTATCACTCATCACTTATTAATTATCCTTATCACTTATCATTAATCACTTATCACTTTCAATACACTTTTGAAATTAATGGTGAAAAAGATTACAAAATTTTTCTTGAATAAGTCTGACCGCAAAAAAAAACGTGATTGCTCAAAATTTGGGGTTTGTGTATAAAAAAAAGTAAAATAAATTTTAAGATACGAGAGTAAATCGAAAAGCCCCGCAGGGGGTGCAGACTAGCTGCACTTATTTAGAGGATTTAGACGTCCCTTGCGGTACCCGAGTCTACACTTACAACTTACACACTTACACTTACAATACTACACTTACGACTTTAACACTTTACACACACACTTGCATTTAGGGAGGCGATAATAGCCTCATTGTGCTTTTCGCCTTAAAATAACAATGTGTATATATCTGTATATATATATATATATATATATATATATATATATATATATATACATATATATATATATATATATATATATATATATATATATATATATATATATATTTAGGAGGTAGTAATAGTTTTACAATTTGCTTTTCGCTTTAAAATAACAAATAATAATAATAATAAAAATAAAGAAATAAATCGAAAATGCAAAATAAATCGGACGATAATCAAGGTTCACAATTTTTTCTCGTTTTTCCGATTTATTTTCCAAATATAAATGAATTTATTTTGTTTGAAATTTGTTTGCTACAGTGATATAAATTGAGTATTTTCATACGTAACTACAGCAAAATCGGATTAACAAAATGAAGTCAGGCTGGTTTTTCAAGGGTTTTATTTTTATTTTTTATTTTTTTAAATTCCGAATACAGACATCCAGTAATTTTATTTGGGTAGGCCTACTTATGGAATAAATACTCATGAAAACCATTACAGCCGATTTTGAGAAATTCCAGTCCTTAATAGTTTTAGGAAAAACAGTTTTTCCCTGAAAAAGAATAATCGAAATTCGAAAATAAAATTGATGTATTTGAAGACTTTTGTGATGTTCTGCTATTTTTTCGATTGTCAGTAATTCAGAACCGATTTATCTGGGAGCAAATTTTTATTTGCGAGTCAGTTAAGGAGAATTTAATTTAAATCGTTTTTTGGAAAATTAGAAACCGGGACTACTACACTTATTCCATCTTCTAGATCAAGTTTTTGAGGGTTCATTTAAATTTGTATTTTATATAATATAATTTTATGTAACCTATTATTTACATGTATAAATTAAGGCGGTCGGGATTGATTTTTTAAAACATTTTTAATGAATTTTGAAAAGTTATAGCCTAATGCGAATTTGCACTTTAAGATAACAGTGAAGTCAAACAATACCGCCATATTGATACTCTAACAGACCCCGATTATGAACTTATCACATTGATCATAAATCAAAATTGATTTATGGACCAAGTTTAAATCAAATTTGAATGCTTGAATGAACCCCAACTGCCGTCAAGTTTACTTTCCAATGGAAATACGTTAATAATGTTGTCTCTGCTAAACTTGAAAGTCAAATTAAACATTTACGTTACTTGTTGAGGATCTTGAAGCGTTTAACATTTTACAATGACCTTGAATTTTTTTATCGAACGAGAAGCAATTAGACAGCGCACTTATTTCCCGTCCTTGAAATATTCGTAACCCGTTTCCCAGCGAGAGGTTCCGCCTCGATACATTTACACAAGTGGTTGATAGGCTGTTGCATGTTACCCCTATAATTTATTTTTCTGTTCTTTATTATTTTTAATTGCCAGCGAATTTCCATAGAAAAAACTAACTATCAGGGCAACCATTACGAAACACGCGACTTAAGGAAAAAACATCCGAAGCATTTTAATTTTACATTATACGACGTATAGATAACAGCGGTACTTTGAAATCTCGTGGATGGGTCGTTTCTTATTGTTTTGTACCTTTTTCGAAACCTGATTTCATTTCAAAACTGTCGTTAAAATCTGCATAAATCAGTCGGCAAGATCGTTTTAGCATTTTCAATTGGTATAAAAAAAATTACTAATTATGATGATTTTGATTATGATGTTGTGGTAGCAATGGAACTAAGTGAATCAGAAACATCGTTTCAATGTAGCAGTGGAAATGTGTGACATTTTCAGAAATATCGTCTCTAGATGGCAGTTGAACTAGATGACAATTTCAGAAATATCGTCTCTAGATGTCAGTGGAACTAGGTGACAATTTCAGAAATATCGACTCTAGATGGCAGTGGAAATAGGTGACAATTTCAGAAATATCGTCTCTAGATGGCAGTGGAAGTAGGTGACAGTTTCAGAAATATCATCTCAAGATGGCAGTGGAACTAGGTGACTATTTCAGAAATAGCATTTTAAGATAACTGTGCAACCAGGTGACAATGTCAGGAATATCGTATCTACATGGCAGCGAAACTAGGTGACAATTTCAGAAATATCGTCTCTAGATGGCAGTGGAACTAGGTGACAATTTCAGAAATATCGTCTCTAGATGGCAGTGGAATTAGGTGACAATTTCAGAAATATCGTCTCTAGATGGCAGTGGAAATAGGTGACAATTTCAGAAATATCGTCTCTAGATGGCAGTGGAAATAGGTGACAATTTCAGAAATATCGACTCTAGATGGCAGTAAAAATAGGTGACAATTTCAGAAATATCGTCTCTAGATGGCAGTGGAACCAGGTGACTATTTCAGAAATATCGTCTCTAGATGGCAGTGGAAATAAGTGACAATTTCAGAAATATCGTCTCTACATGGCAGTGGAACTAGGTGACAATTTCAGAAATATCGTCTCTAGATGGCAGTGGAACTAGGTGACAATTTCAGAAATATCGTCTCTAGATGGCAGTGGAATTAGGTGACAATTTCAGAAATATCGTCTCTAGATGGCAGTGGAAATAAGTGACAATTTCAGAAATATCGTCTCTACATGGCAGTGGAACTAGGTGATAATTTTAGAAATATCGTCTCTAGATGGCAGTGGAACCAGGTGACTATTTCAGAAATATCGTCTCTAGATGGCAGTGGAACTAGGTGATAATTTCAGAAATATCTTCTCTAGATGGCAGTGGAAATAGGTGACAATTTCAGAAATATCGTCTCTAGATGGCAGTGGAACTAGGTGATAATTTCAGAAATATCGTCTCTAGATGGCAGTGGAACCAGGTGACTATTTCAGAAATATCGTCTCTAGATGGCAGTGGATATAGGTGACAATTTCAGAAATATCGTCTCTAGATGGCAGTGGAACTAGGTGATAATTTCAGAAATATCGTCTCTAGATGGCAGTGGAACCAGGTGACTATTTCAGAAATATCGTCTCTAGATGGCAGTGGAAATAAGTGACAATTTCAGAAATATCGTCTCTACATGGCAGTGGAACTAGGTGATAATTTTAGAAATATCGTCTCTAGATGGCAGTGGAACCAGGTGACTATTTCAGAAATATCGTCTCTAGATGGCAGTGGAACTAGGTGATAATTTCAGAAATATCTTCTCTAGATGGCAGTGGAAATAGGTGACAATTTCAGAAATATCGTCTCTAGATGGCAGTGGAACTAGGTGATAATTTCAGAAATATCGTCTCTAGATGGCAGTGGAACCAGGTGACTATTTCAGAAATATCGTCTCTAGATGGCAGTGGATATAGGTGACAATTTCAGAAATATCGTCTCTAGATGGCAGTGGAACTAGGTGATAATTTCAGAAATATCGTCTCTAGATGGCAGTGGAACCAGGTGACTATTTCAGAAATCTCGGACTCTCTTGTGCGTATTCGTATTCGTCTTCGTGTCGTTTTTACCAGTCGCTTTTTCCGTGACACTTCCAACGAATTATTAAAAAAAAAAAAAAAAAAAAATTAGACACTTTTAAAATTTGAAATGGCTTGAAACGGTTGGACGGGTTTTTCTGGGTAACAAACCTGCCGAAGTTGTTGCCGATTTAATTTTTGTAGAATGAATCAAGTCCGACCGAAATTGCAAACACTAAAGCGAACACATTTAACGTGCCTCTAAAAATATTATCTATGTTAGTATCAGGGATGATTTCAAAGCGCCTGGTCTTGGGCCTTAGCATATTCGCTTTCGTTATTTAATTTCTAGAGTTTCTGGTACGACAGAAATTTAAGAGATAAAAAAAATCTAAAAGTTTTGGAGTAAAATAAAAATTAATCTAAAAAATTTTGTTTTTTTAACAGAATGGCGAATTTTCAAACAGCAGTAGGCTACGGGTGCTCGAGATAAACCACATGTCAATAGGCAGATCCCCGGAGAATAATCTCGGAAACCAGAACAAATAATCATGCCTCAATTGGATTAAACTTCTGTAGATTATTGTCAGGTGAAAAATATTTTTGACTTTAATATCATTTCGGAAAACATCTCGTGAATAAACAGAAATAATTTAATTTCATGAAAAATTACTGCACGATAACTTACTGGAAAGAAAATTACGGTATGCAATTTTGACTTTTATTGAAGTGATCTGTATTTTTATTTTTATTTTTAACTATAAACAACTAATTTATTTTTAAAAGTAGTTGTTATTTTAAAATTAGAAACAAACGCGGCATACAATGAGATAGTTATGCAAATTACTGTGATCCTTGAGTATGTAATACGTAAAGATCTCACTGCACAGGAAATTGTGTGACTGAAAATAAAGAACGCTATCTATCAGAAGGGAAATGTACCATGTACTTTTAGGTTAACTTTTCCCTTGAGTCTATAATACATAAAGATCTCCCTGCATAGGAAATTGTGTGACTAAAAGCAAAAAACGCTATCTATCGCAAGGGAAATGTACCATGTACTTTTAGGTTAACTTTTCCCTTGAGTCTATAATACATAAAGATCTCCCTGCATAGGAAATTGCGTGACTAAAAGCAAAAAACGCTATCTATCGGAAGGGAAATGTACCATGTACTTTTACGTTAACTTTTGCCTTGGGTCTATAATACATAGAGATCTCACTGCATAGGAAATTGTGTGACTGAAAGCAGAAAACGCTATCTATCAGAAGGGTAACGTACCATGTACTTTTAGGTTAACTTTTACCTTAAGTCTATAATACATAGAGATCTCACTGCATAGCAAATTGTGTGACTGAAAGCAGAAAACGCTACCTATCGGAAGGGAAATGTACCATGCACTTTTAGGTTAACTTTTACCTTGAGTCTATAATACATAGAGATCTCACTGCACAGGAAATTGTGTGACTAAAAGCAAAAAACGTTACCTATCGGAAGGGAAATATACCATGTACTTTTAGGTTAACTTTTCCCTTGAGTCTATAATACATAAAGATCTCCCTGCATAGGAAATTGTGTGACTAAAAGCAAAAAACGCTATCTATCGGAAGGGAAATGTACCATGTACGAGTACTTTTAGGTTAACTTTTGCCTTGAGTCTATAATACATAGAGATCTCACTGCACAGGAAATCGTGTGACTGATAGCAGAAAACGCTATCTATCGGAAGGGAAATGTACCATGTACTTTTAGGTTAACTTTTACCTTGAGTCTATAATACATAGAAATCTCACTGCTCAAAAAATTGTGTGACTGAAAATAAAGAACGCTATCTATCAGAGGAGAAAAGAAACATGTAGTTTTAGGTTAGCTTTTGAGACTACAATTAGATTATTTGTTAGTGTATGAATCACTAACGATATTAATTACACTCTTAATCAAATGTAAGATAAATTCACGTCGCATAAATTTATGGACCCAAGAATGGGCAGAAAGTAGGGAAACGAGTTAAGAGCGCTCTGATGTTGGGTTTTGGTACTACAAGAGAGAGAGAGAGAGAGAGAGAGAGAGAGAGAGAGAGAGAGAGAGAGAGAGAGACGCCACCTCGGTGGCCTAGTTGATAGCGTACTGGGCTTTCACCCCGAGGATCTAGGTTCGATTCCCGGCCAGGGATTGGCATTTTCATACGCTATAAATCATCTCATCGTCTGAATTAGCCCAAGTGTGCACAGTAGTCGGACGTTAAACACCAAAAAAAAAAAAAAAAAAACTTAACATTGAGTGGGAGCTATATCTATTATAGACTCAAGGATATGATGAATATGTCATCACCATACACTTTTACGTATAGTAAGAATGAAAAACAAAACATTATGATAATTTTTGTGGTCATGTAATTCAGCTGATTAATTGCATAAAATAAGGTCCTTCATGAATCAAACAAATACAGTACATCATATATAGTGATTAATAAAAAAAATCTTCAAAAAGTGCTTAAGGAATCTACGCGAATTTTTTGAGTTGAGGTTCCATTTCTACGGAAACAGAAGTTACACGTATAATATACAGGGATGTCCTTAGTATATTGTTTCTTTGATTAAATAATCAGCTGATTTTATTCGTTCCATATTAATTGATCAGTTCCAGGAAAATTAGAACACTTATATAGTTTCACAAAATTTTTTTATTCAGTGACATATGTTCCGCCGTGAAGGATCTTCAGCCATTGGAAAGCTAACAATTGTAATAAGCGCTTATATAGCCTACTAACACAGCTTAAGGAAGAAGGTAAAGAAAGGAAGAATTGATAGGTATGTAAGAAGATCAGTGACTAGCAGGTTGGGAAAACCATTGAACAATTGACTTGAGCAAGAGAGAGGACTAAAGTTAATCAGTTCGTTTAAATTTTATAGTTTTTAAAATCTTTAAAAAACAATATTTGTTAAATAATACTGTACGAATGAAATATTGTAATTACATGAAAAAGGCAATATTTTGCCGAAACTACTGCAGAACAGCTTCATCAATTCCTTCAAATTCTGGCTTTCGAACTTGAAGCTATAGGTTTTTTTTAAAATTTATGCTTATATATTTATTTATATATTATATATAACAATAAATATATATTTAAATATATATATTATTTATATATTTATATTATATTTATTTTTCATTATCATGCCAACAGAAGAACTAGTTAAATTACAATTTCGGCAAACGTCTACTTTCTCTAACTCACACAAAACTCTAACCTTTACATCTAACGATACAATTTTCCGTTTAGGCGCCATTATACTGTATTCTAAAAGTATATTGGCCGCCTCGGTGGTCTAGTGGATAGCGTACTAGGCTTTCACCCCGAGGACCCGGGTTCGATTCCCGGCGAGGGCTTGGTATTTTCATACGCTATAAATCATCCCACCGTCTGCATTAGCCCAAGTGTGCACAATAGTCGGACGTTAAAAAAAAAAATTTCTAAAAGTATAAAAAAATAATGCACTACTTGTAAAATATAGTCACAAAACACTTAATTCAGTTGTTTTTTACGCACTGCTTTTAACACTCGAATGACGGGTCGACCACTGAGAAATATGGTAGAAGAATAGGAAATGTGCACGTGTTTCGCCGCTATAGTGATTCCTGGAATTTTGTTAGCCCCAATAGATAAAGTAACAATACATATTTTTATTATTGTTATGGAAAAGGATATTTTGTCTTTACAGAGAGATTTCTGTAATAGAGAGATTTTACCGTATTACATTCTAAATTCACCTGCAACAGGACTTGAAAAAAGATTTAAAAACCGACGGCAATCGAACGGCTCATTCGATATTAATCGAAAGATAAAATTCATGTTAAACAGCGACCAGATATAAATCGAAACCTCCATCATTGAATTTGGAAACAGTTGGCCCATCCCAGGAGCTGGGCCGCTGCAAACACACAATTAGAATGTTTTGGCGAATGCCACGGTCGGAAGAGCGCAGCGTACAGTTTAAACCTATCACAGTAATTACGGTAATACCAGACATTTGGTACAGCGCGCAGGAAATGATAGTGGCTTCAATTATTTTAAATATTTTCAACACGAATTAGAATCATTTGAATATTGCCCGAAGAGATCTCCGGAGATCATATCTCTTCATTACAGGGTCGGGGGGGGGGGAATAATTTGAAGGCAAATTATAAGTTGAAAGCTCCGAGTTTTACCGGGGATAGAAAAAAATCCCCGCCCGGACTGTAAGTACGGCCCAAAATTATCCGAAACATGAATCTCGGTGTAATTTCACGTATTTAACCCTGCGCGTACCGATGTATATAATCAGATGTTTTATAGGTAAATCACAAATTGTTACAGAAACGGGAAAACAGCTGGAGGGAATCAGCGCTTCTGCTAACGTCGTATTATTTAGAAAAAGGACGACGCGTTCAGCTGGGGATTTGTAGCGATACACTTAGCGCTCTGTTATCCTGATTATACGCCGGCAACCGACAATCTAGTCTTCGGTTCCTGGTACGCTTCACTCCTTCCTTTGAGAGGAGTGTCATGTGGTAGACAAAATTCGACCACTATTATTTAGGTACTAATCTAACCTTGATTCTGAAGAATCTTTAGCAGACGGTAGTTGGTATACTACTATTTATTGAGGCACGAGACTTTTACAGAATGGCCACAGCAAACCACACTATGGTAAAATTGATTAAATGATTACGTTAGGTGACATTTCAAAACCTTCATTGAAATCTTCTCATTTAGATTCTGAATAATCCTTAGTACAAGATAGTAGTTGGCTCTTGAGACATGTGATTTTTACAGAATGGCCCCCAAAATAAACAACACCGAAACGTAAATTGAATTAGATTTGGAGATTAAGTTAAATTCAAAGATTTGGAGATTAAGTTATTTTGAGAACCTTCATGAAATCATCTCATTTAGGCCCTGAAGAATACTTAGTACACGATGGTAGTTGGCTCTTGAGAAACGAGACTTTTACAAAATGGCCCCAAAATAAACATCACCGAACCGTACAATATTGAATTAGATTTGGAGGTTAAGTTAAGTCTATTTTGAGAACCTTCATGAAATCATCATTTAGATTCTGAAATGATCTAAATATTTCTTAGTACATGATGGTGGTTGGCTCTTGAGTCACGTGACTTTTACAAAATGGCCCCCAAAATAAACAACACTCAACCGTACAATATTGAATTAGATTTGAAGGTTAAGTTAAGTCTATTTTGAGAACCTTCATGAAATCATCTCATTTAGGTCCTGAAGAATCCTTAGTACACGATGGTAGTTGGCTCTTGAGACACGAGACTTTTACAAAATGGCCCCAAAATAAACATCACCGAAGCGTAAATTGAATTAGATTTGGTGATTCAGTTAATGAAGTCAAAACCTTTACTGAAATAATCTCATTTAGATTTTGAAGAATCAGTAGTGGACGTCACTTAGATTTAGAAGAATCCGTAGTGGACGACACTTAGATTTTGAAGAATCCATAGTGGACGTCACTTAAATTTTGAAGAATCCATAGTGGACGTCACTTAGATTTAGAAGAATTCGTAGTGGACGACACTTAAATTTTGAAGAATTTATAGTGTACGTCACTTAGATTTAGAAGAATCCGTAGTGGACGACACTTAAATTTTGAAGAATCCATAGTGGACAGCACTTAAATTTTGAAGAATCCATAGTGAACGGCACTTAAATTTTGAAGAATCTGTGGTGGACGACACTTAAATTTTGAAGAATCCATAGTGGACGTCACTTAGATTTTGAAGAATCCATAGTGGACGTCACTTAGATTTAGAAGAATCCGTAGTGGACGACACTTAGATTTTGAAGAATACGGAGTGGGCGTCACTTAGATTTTGAAGAATCCGTACTGGACGTCACTCAGGTTTTGAAGAATCCGTAGTGGACATCAGGAATTAGCTCTTGAGGTACGAGAATTATAGAATGCCCCCAAACAAACAATACTGAAATGTATAGAATTAGATTTAGGTGTTCAAAAACAAGGTCTTCAAAAAATTAAATTGGTTTAAATTAAATTAAATTGGTTTAAAAATTAAATTAAAACAAGGTTTTTTTAATTAAAAATCTTTTTGTGGTTTTGAAAAATCAGAACTGCATGCGAAATTTCATAAAAACCGGTCAATTAGTTAATTTTCTGTAACGTATTCAGACGCTTACAAGGACAGACTTTCAAATTACAACTCTTTTTACCTAATTTTCAAGTAGGAACAAGCTAAATATCTGAGTGGCCGTTATGGTAAGACCCAGGCTCGGAACCGTAATAATATCGCTGATAGACATTTAGATCATGTTTTGACGGAGACGTTAATTTTGTTCATTTTAGATTTTGCAGTTTTTGTCCAATTTGGTTCTTAGAACAAAAATCGAATTTTTAAATAGCTTACCCAGCAAAATCCAAGCCACCTCGGTGGCCTAGTTGATAGCGTACTAGGCTTTCACCCCGAGGACCCGGGTTCGATTCCTGGCGAGGGCTTGGCATTTTCATACGCTGTAAATCATCACATCGTCTGCATTAGCCCAAGTGTGCACAATAGTCGGACGTTAAACACAAAAAAAAACCCATTCAACAGTTTTAAAATGGCTCAGATTTTGAAAATGTAATTTATTCATCGTAATGAGCTTTAAAAACTGTAATTTAACATTTTGAATAATTTTTATAATCCGTTGAAATTAAAAAATTTTATTGGTCAGCGGTCAGGGTTTTGTATTTTCAATAAAACGCTAATATATACAGATGTTCATGATGGTTGTGATAGCGAAATTTAAAAAAAGAAATAAAAGAGAATAAAAATGAATTTGTGATTTCGCTTCCATCACGTCAGCGAGGCGCAATTTTTAGAACTTAAAAAAATCTCAAATTTAATTTTTCAACTTTCTTCATGCTACTTATAGGCTAGTGAGACAATAAAGGATCAGAAAAACAGAACGCTCTACAATACACTGTAAAAAGTTGTTTCAATATTTGTAGCTCGTTTTGACTGATCATAGTAATTTTAATAATTTTGTTCCTATAGCTGCGAATTGTCGGGGTTTAGGCTCCACTTGACCTCTATTATACCATTATACTAATACCTCTACACTCTAATGTACTGATGACGGGTGTGCTCAAAGAGGGTGGTTATTAACTTGAACTTTGACCAGAGTCCTTAGTTTATTTAAGCCCGAACATATTCTCAGAAGGACCGATTATTAGGAATAGGTTTACACATGGATTTCGATCCTTGAAATTATGGAATTTTTTGGGAAATAACAATAACCTTTGCTTACAGATGTTTCGTAAAAAATTTTTCATTTAAAATTTTTGTTTTATTTTGTATTTTTTCACGTCGATAGACGAAAAAATGGAGAATTAAGCTCAATGAAACAAAATCTATACAAATCAATTTTACCAATAGAAAGTATGAACCAGTATCAGTAAATGAAAAACAAGTAACATATGCAAACAGTGCAAAATATCTCGGGATGACACTGGATACAAAACTCCGCTGGAAAGAGCATGTAAAAAAGAAAAACTAAATCTTAAATTAAGTAAAATGTATTGGCTCATTGGAAGGAATTCCGCATTGTCAATAAGCGACAAACTGCTACTGTACAAACAAGTGTTACGGCCAGTGCACCACTATGGGGTTGTAGTGACATAATACAAGTCTTCCAGAATAAAATATTGAGGACGATTGTCAACGCCCCGTGGTATATCAGTAATGACAACCTACATAAAGACCTAGGCATTGAACCTGCTGCAGAAATAATCAAGAAACTCTCCGTTAACATCGTCGACGGTTAGAGCAGCATAAGTATAAGGAGATCGTACAATTGCTGTACCGGAGTGACAAGCTAACAACAAGAAGGCTGAAAAGGACCAAGCCAGAGGACCTCTCAAGCCATCGGGCTGCAATCCAGCAAACAGTGAAATTACATATGAGAATATAATTACTAGATGGGACATACTTCAGTTGTAATAATGTAAAAATAAAAAAAATTAGAAAATTGTATTTTTTCACGACCAATCTTACAAGATCGACTACTCAATTTCCTCAAATAATAAACACAGTGAAAATAACATTATTAATAAAATAAAAAAGTTTTTAGTAGCTCTATAAACTATAGGCTCATTATATGCCAGTGAAACTCTTCCAAATCAAAAACAAGACGGACCTGCTGCTTAAGACAGAGAGAAGGATCATCAGAACGTGTCTCAACAAAAGCTACCGGAAAGACGGGACCTGGAGAATTGCCACCAATGAAACAGTATACAAATATATCGACCCAGTTCTTAGTGTAATGAAAAAAACGAAGAATTTCCCACTTCTTTCACATATTAAGAATGCCGGAGGACAGAATCCTGAGACAACTGGTAATGAGAAGCATCAACAGGAAAACACAGGGAATATACATCACGCAAGTCCTCAGAGACCTCAGTGAAATAGGACTGAAAATGTGTAAACAACAGACAAATGTAAAATAACACGCATTCTTAAGACTAATAAATTTAAAGTGGATAAACGGAAGAGACACAAGAAGGTAGTGATCACAGATGCTGTCAGGAAGCAACGATCTGATCGAATGAGGAATTATTGGAGAAAAAAATTAAGCTTAATATTAGGAAGAACTAAAATTTAAAATAAAGTGGTACCATGAGGCAAAAAAAAAACTATAGGATACTTTAAATTATTTTTATTGCCACAGATCGTCCTCCTGAAACGTGGATCTTCGTCGACTTTAACATAATTAAATGGAAACTAGAGGAAGGAATTATACAATCCCAGGCACTGCCATTCGAAGTAAATTTTGTGCAATTAAACCTCTTAGTACTAGTTCAACAGATGGCGCCCTTAGTAAGTTCCAACAACCCAGTGACTAGCTCATCCTGCTGGAGGTATCTGGAAACTAAATACCATTGCGTCCCTTTAGCAAGAGTCTAACAATCATCATTTACGTGTCCTGCAGTTTCCTCCTGCTTCTTGTATAACCTACGCACGATTTCGCAGTGGTACCTATCCTGTTTAGTGCATCCTCAGACCACAGTGCCTGTAATGAGCCTCATGATTATCTGAGTTTCGCTCTGCCCAAGATGTCTGCCGCTACTCTAAGTCCTCTGTAAGGAAATTTTCTTACAAAGCGCTTGCTGTGTGAATGCCCATGGTTAACCCATCTTGCCTGGTGTTGCTTGTTAATGCACCTTTTGATAACAGACCAGGCGAACGACGGAGAAATCCCTAAAGCCGGCTTGGATGCGATTACACAAGAATCAGCATTACAAACTACATAAACTACAGTTTGAAACATTAAAATTATGTTGAAAATAAAAAAACGAACCGCGGCCGTCGTCAAATTCATTCCCTAATTTCACCGTAAAGTGAAAATTGTAAATGCTACGTATTTAATAGTTTTTAAAACCAGATTTAAAAAAAAGCACAAGACAAAAAAATTACGATTTATTTTATTTTTGAAATTGAGTGGCAGCCATTTTGAAACTGTTTAACAAATTTTGGTGCGCAACAAACTAACAATCTAGTTTGTGTGTGTGTGTGTGTGTGTGTGTGTGTGTGTGTGTGTGTGTGTGTGTGTGTGTGTGTGTGTGTGTGTGTGTGTGTGTGTGTGTGTGTGTGTGTGTGTGTGTGTGTGTGTGTGTGTGTGTGTGTGTGTGTGTGTGTGTGTATGTGTGTGTTGTTGTTGTTGTTGTTGTTGTTGTTGTTGTTGTTGTGTGTGTGTGTGTGTGTGTGTGTGTGTGTGTGTCTATGTCTGTGTGTGTGTGTGTGTGTGTGTGTGTGTGTGTGTGTGTCTGTGTATTTGTGTGTATGTGTGCGTGTGTGTGTGTGTTTGTTGTTATATGTTGTGTGTGTGTGTTGTGTTGTGTGTGTGTGTGTGTGTGTGTCTGTGTGTGTGTGTCTGTGTGTGTGTGTGCGTGTGTTACTATTTATTTGTGCGTGTGTGCGTGTGTGTGTGTTAGTGTGTGTGTGTGTGTGTGTGTGTGTGTGTGTGTGTGTGTGTGTGTGTGTGTGTGTGTGTGTGTGTGTGTGTGTGTGTGTGTGTGTGTGTGTGTGTGTGTGTGTGTGTGTGTGTGTGTGTGTGTGTGTGTGTGTGTGTAGTTGTATGCTGTGTGTTGTGTATTGTTGTTGTTGTTGTGTGTGTGTGTGTGTGTGTCTGTGTATTTGTGTGTATCTGTGCGTGTGTGTGTGTGTGTTTGTTGTTATATGTTGTGTGTTGTGTTGTGTGTGTGTGTGTGTGTGTGTGTGTGTGTGTGTGTGTGTGTGTGTGTGTGTGTGTGTGTGTGTGTGTGTGTGTGTGTGTGTGTGTGTGTGTGTGTGTGTGTGTGTGTGTAGTTGTATGCTGTGTGTTGTGTATTGTTGTGTGTGTGTGTGTGTGTGTGTGTGTGTGTGTGTGTGTCTGTGTGTGTCTGTGTATTTGTGTGTATGTGTGCGTGTGTGTGTGTGTGTGTGTGTGTGTGTGTGTGCCTGTGTGTGCGTGTGTTACTGTTTATTTGTGTGTGTGTGTGTGTGTGTGTGTGTGTGTGTGTGTGAGTGCGTGTATAACATTTAATGATTCATCAAAAGATTATACAAATGTCAGGATTTGCGCAATTTTCAAGGATCCGGGTCTGAGTTTTATTATGATGGCTCAAATAGCTCATTTTTCAGTTGAAATTCGCAAATAATTTCATTAACGTTATTTCAGGCACTTTCAAATTTCGCTCATTGTCATGTATTATAGAAGGATAAAGTAAGTATTACATTAATAGTAAAGCAAAATTTCCCCATTTCATCGCATTAGTAATGTATTGTAGGAAAGTAAAGTATGAATTATATTAATAGTAAATCGAATTTCCCTCATTTCATCGTGTTTGTCATGTATTGTAGGAGAGTAAAGTATGTATATATTAATAGTAAATCAAATATAACTCATTTCAGTGTATTTTTCATGTATTTTACGATAGTAAAGCATAACTCATATTTAAATAGTAAATTTAACTCATATCATTATGTTCGACATGTATCGTAGAGGAGTAAAGTATGTATATACTAATAGTAAATTGAATTTCCCTCATCTCATCGTGTTTGTCATGTATTTTAGGGGAGTAAAGTATGAATTATATTAATAATAAATCGAATTTCCCTCATTTCAACGTATTTGTCATGTATTGTAGGGGAGTAAAGTATGTATATATTAATAGTAAATCAAATATAACTCATTTCAGTGTATATTTCATGAATTTTACGATAGTAAAGTATAACTCATATTTTAATAGTAAATTTAACTCATTTCATTATGTTTGTCATGTATCGTAGGGGAGTAAATTATATACATATATTACTAGTAAATTGAATTCCCCTCATTTCATCGTGTTTGTCTTGTATTTTAGGGGAGTAAAGTATGTATTCATTAATAGTAAATCGAATTTTCCTCATTTCATCGTGTTTGTCATGTATCGTAGAGGAGTAAAGTATGTATTGTATTAATAGTAAATTGAATTTCCCTCATTTCATCGTGTTTGTCATGTATTTTAGGGGAGTAAAGTATGTATACATTAATAGTAAATCGAATTTCCCTCATTTTATCGTGTTTGTCATGTATTTTAGGGGAGTAAAGTATGTATATATTAATAGTAAATCATTTCAGTGTATTTTTCATGTATTTTACGATAGTAAAGTATAACTTATATTTTAATAGTAAATTTAACTCATTTCATTATGTTTGTCATGTATCGTAGGGGAGTAAAGTATGTATATATTAACAGTAAATTGAATTTCCCTCATTTCATCGTGTTTGTCATGTATTTTATGGGAGTGAAGTACGTATATATTAATATTAAATCATATATAACTCAATTCAGTGCATTTTTCATGTATTTCAGGATAATAAAGTATATTATTACATTAATAGTAAATTAAACTCATTTCATCGCAATTGTCATGTATTGCAGGGGAGTAAAGTATGCATTATAATAATAGTAAAACAAATTGTCCTCATTTCATCGCGTTTGTCAGTTATTGTAAGAGAGTAAAATATTCACTACATGAAGAGTAAATCAAATTTCCTTTATTTCATAGCATTTGTCATGTATTGCAGGGGATTAAAGTATGTATTATAATAATAGTAAAACAAATTGTCCTCATTTCATCGCAATTGTCAGTTATTGTAAGAGAGTAAAGTATTCACTACATGAAAAGTAAATCAAATTTCCTTTATTTCATCGCATTT
>CM040186.1:103438605-103456105 GCA_022606455.1 Callitettix versicolor | reverse complement strand
ATGTGTGTGTGTGTTTTGGCGAAATGAAAAAGAATATTTAACAGTAAATAAATATTACGTGTCCAGGGGAAACGACTGCCCAAATCCCATGTAATATATCTTTAATTAAATTTAATTATTCAAACTGTTATAATTATTTTACTACTACTCACGTATCTGTTAATAAAATCGAAATTTCTTTACGATAGAAACTTAATGTTTACAGCTGTTCAATACCGTTCATTTTTTTAATGAAAAATGTTGTTCATATCTCTTCCTGGATGCTTTAATTAAGCACGAGACCAAGATCTTTAAAATGAACCATCAATCATATTCCTACGATCTGTTTGTCTCTGAGAGTATTACTTTCAAATTTGATTTTACTTAATTAGATACAAAAACAGTGCATATAATCTTTACCAATAGGAAGATTGCCATCCATCCATTGTTTATCAATGCTCAAGCTTTTCCTTACTCCAACAATGCCAAATACTTGGGGATGACCCTGGATACGAAGCTCAAGTGGAAAGTCCATGTAAAGAAAAAGGTTGAAGAGAATAAGATAAAATATAGAAAACTTTACTGGCTGTTTGGACGTAACTGAGCTTTTAGTGCAGAATAAAATGTTAATATATAAACAAATATTGAAACCAGTATGGACATAAGGCTTGCAATTGTGGGGTTGTACAAAACCGTCGAATATAAAAATAATCCAAAATTTCCAAAACAAAGTCTTGCGAGGAATAGTCAATGCCCCATGGTATATTCGTAACAATGATTTACATCGGGACTTAAACATCAGGCTTGTCACAGATGAAGTTAAAAAATGTGTAACTAGTCATAATCTACGGCTTCTTACGCATGAAAATTGTGAGATGGAGGCAGTACGTGAAGTGGCCGGCAACGTTCGCCGCCTCAAGAGGACTAAACCTCATGAACTACTCTACTGGTGTGAAGGAAGTTATTAATGTAATAGCTATCCTACAAATGTGATTTTGTTGTAGATGTAAACCATTAGTCGATCTAATAAAGATTGGTTATGAGTATTAAATAAAAAAAAACTTAATTAGATAAGATTGCCTGTATTGTAAAACTATATTTAAAAAAGTCACCGTGACATCGATTTTAAAAACTCTCCAGTATATTTGTTCGCTTTTTAATTTTAAAAAAGCGTTTAACTTTTTTTTAAATTTTAATTTTTAATTTTAAAATGAAAAGTTTAACATTTTCACGATAAACTATTGTCAGATATTTTTGATCACGCTAATTTAGTCTTTTAAAGAATATTATTTTTAATTGCATCTTATAACCGGAAATCCGATAATATTACCAAGGATTTAATGAGCAATTAACGTAAAAATTCAGCTGCATTTTTAACCTCCAGTTTTTTTTCTCATTTCAGAAACAAAGCTGAACCTACTGCGGGGCTAAAGTGGGTGGTGCAGAGAGCCCGCAGTTGTTTGTGCCTAAATAAGGGTGGTGCAGCCCTCCCACCCGCCCACCGGAAGTGCAACAATCAGAACAAGGCAGATGTCAACTGCATTATGCAAAAATTCGAACAATAAAGTGATCATCTTTAGATTACGGTACGTGTTAAAAACATTTCGTTGAAGTTGTACAGTTTGTTTTTACCAAACTAACGATTAAAAGTTTAAATATCGGTGTGAGAGTGTGAGAACATAACATAAATTTTCTCAAGTACAATTATTTCCCCAAACACTCTCTCAGCTGCAAAAATACAAGAAAACCATTCTGTTCATCTAAATTTTACTCAGTATTCAATGTAACGAATTTGAAATAAAAATTATTAATTTTGTTTTAACATGTACCGTATTTTAGGGCTGGTTGTGATGGATTTTGCGGGACGTTCGATGCGAGGAATGTGTTTATACTGATATATAACTGTGTTTAGCGCGTCGCGTTTCATATAAATTATAGTTAAAACTTATTGTTTTTCGCCTTGTGTGCATCGTAACCACTACACTACGGAAAATATGAAGAAGTTTAATTATACAAAATAAATCGTAAATTTAATTTTAGTAGTTATATTAAAAGATCAGTTGTTTTATATTAAAGCGTACTGATCAGTTGATTTCATTGAACAGCTGATAGGCTTTAGTTTTTGGTTATGTTGTTAAAAACCAGCTGTGTTAATTTGTCACAGCACTGGGAAATATATTCAAATCTCACGCTTTGGGGCTAGTTTTTATGGATTTTGCGGGACGCGTGATGCGAGAAACGTGTTTATATTGATATAGACAAATCACAAATCACATTAATTATAATTCTAAATTACTGTGTTTCCGCCAGGGATCAAACCGAGGACCTGTGTGAAGCGCGCGTAATAACCACTACACTACAGAAACTACGAAGAAGTTCGACCGATTTGAGTATATGAAATGAACTGTTAATTTAATTTTGGTAGTTATGTGAAAAGAACAGTTGTTTTACACTAATTCGTAAATGTCAGATGATTTCATTGAACAGCTGATAGGCTGTAATAAGTTTTAGGTTATGTTGTTAAAAACTATGTTAATTTTTCTTCTATGTAAGTTCGTAACGATCAGATGATTTCATTGAACCGCTGATAGGCTATAATAAGTTTCAGGTTATGTTGGTAAAAACTAGCTATGGCAATTTGTAGTGTTTTCGAACAAATTATCGTAATTAAAATTAAAAAAAGGAAGAGAAAAACTTGATACATGATTTTTATTTTTGGTAAACAGATACGTTTTCCTGTTTACTCTTTAAATTTATTTTTATTACAGAAAATTCGATACGGATCTTCGAATATTACCAAAACTTATGTAGAATCTTTTTAATCGATTTTAAGAATATAATTGTTTGAGATAATATCGTACAACTCATATTTTTGTTTAAGTAGGTCTGCTTATGAAAGTTTGATCAAAATTTATTCTATTTCGTCACAGTCACTTTTGAAAAATACTGTTTTTTAATCAAAAATGAAAATAATGAGACTCTTTTTGAAAAATTGAAACATTCTCAGAGATATTGAACAAAAAAGACCTGTGTAAGAGATGCAATGTTACATAATTGTTTTATACTTACTATTCAAAATGTAGATCTAATATATTGACAAATTCTAATGTGTCACGATCTAATCATCAGCGGAATATTTACTTTTAATTACAACCTAATTTAATTCATTCTTAATCGATTATTAACTATAAATCTATTCTTATTCTATTATTAACCATATCAGAATAATCATATAATAAACAAACATTATGTATAAACTATGACTTTTTTACAGCACAAATAAGAAAGATATTATTCAAATCGTTCGCATCAATTCTCGACTTATCGAAATCAATTGTAATCGTTATTATACTATTCTACAATATAAAACCCTTAATGTATAATATCGCATTAATCCGGGGCATTCTGTATCTATCTACAAGATCTACTTCTATCCAACAATAAAAGAAAAGAAAAAACGAAATTTATTACAAGCTGGATTTCATAAAAATTGGTCGATTATTTTTGTATTTACAATATTTTGTATTTGTATATTTTTGTTGTACGTTGGGACATCCTGTATATATCTACAAGATCTACTTCTACCCAAAAATAAAAGAAAAAGAAACAACGGAATTTATTACAAGCTGGATTTCATAAAAATCGGTCGATTATTTTTTGCATTTACAATATTTTGTATTTGTAAATTTTGTGTTGTGCGTTGGAACATCCTGTATATATCTACAAGATCTACTTCTACCCAACAATAAAAGAAAAAGGAACAACGGAATTTATTACAAGCTGGATTTCATAAAAATCGGTCGATTATTTTTGTATTTACAATATTCTGTATTTGTATATTTTGTGTTGTGCGTTGGGACATCCTGTATATATCTACAAAATCTACTTCTACCCAACAATATAAGAAAAAGAAACAACAGAATTTATTACAAGCTGGATTTCATAAAAATCAGTCGATTATTTTTGTATTTACAATATTTTGTATTTGTATATTTTGTGTTGTGCGTTGGGACATCCTGTATATATCTACAAGATTTAGGCTACTTCTATCCAAAAATATAAGAAAAAGAAACAACTGAATTTATTACAAGCTGGATTTCATAAAAATCAGTCGATTATTTTTGTATTTACAATATTTTGTATTTGTATATTTTGTGTTGTGCGTTGGGACATCCTGTATATATCTACAAGATTTAGGCTACTTCTATCCAAAAATATAAGAAAAAGAAACAACATAATTTATTACAAGCTGGATTTCATAAAAATCGGTCGATTATTTTTGTATTTACAATATTTTGTATTTGTATATTTTGTGTTATGCGTTGGGACATCCTGTATATATCTACAAGATCTACTTCTACCCAATAATAAAAGAAAAAGAAACAACGGAATTTATTACAAGCTGGATTTCATAAAAATCGGTCGATTATTTTTGTATGTACAATATTTTGTATTTGTACATTTTGTGTTTTGCGTTGGGACATTCTGTATATATCTACAAGATCTACTTCTAAGCAACAATAAAAGAAAAAGGAACAACGGAATTTATTACAAGCTGGATTTCATAAAAATCGGTCGATTATTTTTGTATGTACAATATTTTGTATTTGTACATTTTGTGTTTTGCGTTGGGACATTCTGTATATATCTACAAGATCTACTTCTAAGCAACAATAAAAGAAAAAGAAACAACGGAATTTATTACAAGCTGGATTTCATAAAAATCGGTCGATTATTTTTGTATTTACAATATTTTG
Organism: Callitettix versicolor; assembly: GCA_022606455.1. Lineage (NCBI taxonomy): Eukaryota > Metazoa > Arthropoda > Insecta > Hemiptera > Cercopidae > Callitettix > Callitettix versicolor. The sequence goes on along the minus strand of CM040186.1, from coordinate 103,451,369 downwards.
TATTTGTATATTTTGTGTTGTGCGTTGGGACACCTGTATCTATCTACAAGATCTACTTCTACCCAAAAATATAAAAAACAACGGAATTTATTACAAGCTGGATTTCATAAAAATCGGTCGATTATTTTTGTATTTATAATATTTTGTATTTGTACATTTTGTGTTGTGCGTTGGGACATCCTGTATCTATCTACAAGATTTAGGCTACTTCTATCCAAAAATATAAGAAAAAGAAACAACAGAATTTATTACAAGCTGGATTTCATAAAAATCTGTCGATTATTTTTGTATTTACAATATTTTGTATTTGTATATTTATGTTGTGCTTTGGATATACATACAAGTAAAAAACATTTTATTGAACTTAGAACAATATTTTGCTCTGCAGCAGTTGGGAATAATCTAATTATAAACAGCTGATTTCCTAAAAAATGTTGTCCCTAGGCTTAATTTACGTTTATTATTAATATTTTAAAGTTCAGTTTTTCTGTTACGTAAAGTGCTGGATTAATATTTATACAGACAACAGCTGGTTAATGTTAAAATTACTGTTTGGTAACTATAACCATTACCTTACAGTTAGAGAATTTACATTGAAAAAAATGAGTGTGCGCGCGCGTGTGCGTGCGTTCGTATTTTCGTTCAAGTTGATTCAAATTTGGCACAGAAATTGATTGTGGTAATAGCCGGAACAAGTTTGTTAACCAATAAAATTCGTTCAACAGTTTCAAAATGGCGGCCATTAACTCGTAACCTTTTTATCCTTCAAAACCGGTTTCACCATTGTTAATCGCCGTTAAAACTGTGTAAATTAGCATTTTAAATTTTCAAAATCAGGTGAAATTAAGGAATTTTTTTACGGTGAACAGGGTTCATTTTCGTGTATTCAATGTAATTTGAAAATTTTAAATACGCAGATTTCAATTATGATTTTGACGGTAAAATTACAATTTCAAAAAGGGTAAGATACAAGAAAATACTTTTGAAAATTCACTTCTACACGCCGGCGAGACAGCTGCGTCCAGCTGTCTCGTTTTCGTTAACAACTCATTTTAATATACCCCATAATTACATTCTACGAATGTTTTTCTTATTATATTTTTTGTACCGATTATGTAACTTTCTTAAATATCAGCAAAATTAAAAACATCAGGCAGTAAACAAAAATAAAACTATAGGAAGTAACAGAGATAATTAGTAAATTAATGGTGAAAAATATTGTAAAATTGTAAAGAAATGTAAATACAATTAGTAAAGTTATTTGAAAAAACGTTTTTCGATGAAGTACAAAAGCGTGAATATCTTTTATACGAAATTTGGCGCGCACATTAAGGTAATGAATTTTTGGGAAACATGTTAAGTTAGTTATCTTATTTTCGTTCGTAGCCTAGTTGATAGCGTACTAGGCTTTCACCCCGAGGACCCGGGTTCGATTCCCGGCCAGGGCTTGGCATTTTCATACGCTATAAATCATCCCATCGTCTGCATTAGCCCAAGTGTGCACAATGTTAAACACGTTAAAAACACCAAAAAAAAAAAAAAATTTCGTTCGTAACTTCCGTACAAGAATTCGTCGAAAATTTTATTTTTCAATTGTTTTTGGAATTCGCGACCTTGAAGTGCGCAGTTCAGAGACGCAGCAGACTGACCCGTGCCTTAGAGTTAATTGATCGTTTAACATGTGTCATGTATAAGTGTTGGATGTTGGATTTTACGCGTCGCGTGATGCGGGTGCACGAATTTATACCGGTATATAAGTATATTTTGCGCGTCGCGTGTATCATATTAAATTAATTATAATTAAAAATTTCGGCGCGTGTGACGAATAACCACTACACTACGGAAACAACGAAGAAGTTCGACCGATGTAAACGTACGAAATGAACCGTTAATTTAATTTTGGTAGTTATATTAAAAGATCATTTGATTCGTAATAATTCGCAACGATCAGCTGATTTCATTGAACAGCTGATAGCCGGTAATAATTTTCAGGTTATGTTGTTAAAATCCAGCTACGTTAATTTGTCGTGTTTTCGAAAAAAAAATCGTAATTTAAATAACAATTAATACAAGTCAGTTATAAATTCTTAAAATCGAACAAAAGAATTAGAACAAAAGAACAAATATTACGCGAAAATGATACAATGCCGATATTTTTTTGGGGGAACTGTATATTTAGAAAAATAGACGTTTGTTCGTTTTATTTTGTTTTCAAAAATAAGGTTTTTAATTTAAAAATTGTCATGAATTAACACGCAAATTACACATATATGTTTAGTTTCATTGAAATCGTTGAGTTAGTTTATTATCGGGCCCGTTGTGAACAGACATCAAAGTAATAACATTTTTCAATTCAGAGATATAACACACCAATAAACACTCGAAATCGATTTTTCTATTGCAATCACAGTACGTAAAAGTTCGATTATTTATCAAAATCGTTCACTGTTTTTCCATTCACTTTTTTCCCAAAATTTAGCACACTGATTCGAGTTGTGAAACTTTATATTCGACGAAACTTGATTTACCCAATTTTTCGTCGATCGAGTTGGGTAAAAGATAATTTAGTTTTTAATATCACTTTTACAACTTCGAACTCTCATAACAGAACTACTATTTCACTAACCAGTTCCAATTTCAGTCGACTTAGAAACTAGAATTTATGGCATTTCGTAGCTCTACGATATCACTGAAATCAATTAACAACTGATAACACTTAATTTGTAACCGACTGAAACAGTTCAATTACATAATCCATCCAGACTGTCTCAGTCTCTGTTCCACTAGATTAAGTGAAGGCTGTTTTTCACAACTCATCATGCATTCCAACGTTCGAGGTGCGGTTATAACTTATACACTCTCTTTATACGAGTAATTAGATACAATGTATCTGCAATTATAATTATTAATGTACTGTGTTTAGCTCAAACTTTGCATTCTAGTAATTTTAATTCTGATAAATATTACCAGATAGCGGTGGACATATGAATCACAATGTACTGTTTTTAATGAGAGGCAATTACGTTGTTTAATGAGTATTTAAATTAATTAATTAAAGAGGGGACGCTGTAGACTCAAGGTCGGCTATTTGTTTGTTCATGGCGGGTGTATAAATGGTTCATATGATTTATGATGGACTGGGAACAGTGGTTTAGTACAGTGTAATTAGTGACAGTATGGTAGAATTAAAGGGTGTTCCAAAAGTCTGTGTAAAAAAATTGGAATAGTTTTCAACATGGTTTGAGATCATTAAACTGAGCACCGATTGTGATTTTGTATTTATTTGATTGAAACTTGGCACAAAAATTGATTTTAGCGATAGATTTGACTAATGTGTTATCTAGAAAAATAGCGTTTTTCCGGTTGAAAATGCTGCAAATTAAATTTTTTTAAAATCATATATTTTTATCTTACTGTGTTTTTAAAATCCAATTTTCGTGAAAGAAATCGGAAACAGTCGTTTTTACTTCGATGTCTATAGACATTGTACAAAATTGAACAATTTGTCTGTTAATTTAGTTTTTCATAGTTAGAGATAATATCTTTAGTGTTTCATATGCTATTTTTTTTAATTAGTATTTACAATCTGTCTACAGGACAATAAGTAAATTGTATGGCTAAAATAATGACATGAAAGCATGTACCCATTGATACATACAAATAATGAGATTATATAAATAATAATAATAAAATATTGCTACGTTACATCTGTTAGGTCAGCTGTTAATTGTCAGGCAGATCGCTAGGTATTCTCCTCTTGAGTCTTCGTGTTGTCGACCCCGTCATTAAATTTTCAGTCAAAACATTTGGATGGGCTAATATTCGATGTCGGTAACTATTGCTATAAGCTTCAGTTTCTTCTGTGATGGTCGGAATATTGAGTTGCTTGTGGATTATTTCATTTGTGATTATTTTTGGAGCTGTTAAGATTAAACGTAGTATCTTAGATTGGAAGCGTTGTAAAATTGCAATATTTGATTTGCAAGCAGAACCCCATAAGTGTATCATACGTCCATATTGGTTTCAGTATTGTCTTATATAGTAATATTTTGTTATTGTTTGAAAGTCTGGATTTGTGCCCAATCAGTGCATATTCCTGAGTTTAATACCAAGTTGTTTACGCTTAGTAAAAATATGTTTCTGCCAATTCAGACGTCTGTCCAGGTACTTCACTTCTGAGGTCTGAGGTATCAGTTTTTTATTTAAGGATACTGCTGGACATGATGCGAAGGTTATATGTTGACATTTAGCTTCTTTAACGCTTATACGCCATTTTTCCATCCAAAGTTGGACTAGTTTCAAACTATGCTGCAATGTTTGAGAAGCTGTCTGAGGATCATTATTGGAGGCCGTTATAGCCGTGTCATCTGCAAATGTGGCAGTGATTACCACTATATGCTAATTAATTCAGATTTGATTCAATCTTGGCAAAAAATCTCTTGGACAAGCTGGTTACTCAAGAAAATCCGTCCAACAGCTTACGAAACTGGGTCAATTTCAAATTTTAAAAAAATCATAACTTTTATTATTTTACACAACTTTTTATAATTGAAATATGCATAAATTAGCATTTTTAAACCAAATAAAACTAATTTAACAACAATGATGTAAATTTTTACATTTAGAATGTAATTTAAGTTTTCAGAATGACGAAATATTTGTAGTGCAGGATTTCGATAATCCAGACTACATGAGTGGGAAATTAATAGGTACAGGAATATAATATTTGGGGACTTGAGGTAACCCTAAACAAAACATAGTACCTACTCGTTGGAGGGCAGAGTAGGAATTTTCTATTGGAACACAACATAAAAATCAAAAGGTGTACAACTTACAAGTATTTGGGAATGGCAATTACTAGCGATGGACTCTTGGACACAGTGATAAAAGTACGGAACACCTTGGGAAGAAGAGCAGTAAGGATACTAAACATCGTCATATGGGATCAATATACACAAAAAATAAATAAACATAGAATATATAATACAATTAGAAAAAGTATAATCTCATACGGTAGCGAAGTATGGCCACTGAAACAAAAAGACAGAAAAATGTCTCAAAGCTACAGAACAAACGAACAGACAAAGAGCCGCAGGTCGGTCCAAACCGGAAAAGAACCAAAATGTAAGATCCGTGAAATCGTGTATGCGAAGCACACCGTTGTAGAAAAAACAACTTCAATGGTTTGGGCATGTCCGAAGGACGGACGAAAAACTTTCCAAACAGATTTTAAAATGGAACATGATTGCAAAAAAAAAGAGGAAGACCGAGACTTAGTTGGAGAGAATGGAAATCTACGGAATGTCAGAAAAATTGGAAGCTAGGACTCGGAAGTCGTCGGAGAAAGTTTTAAGCCGACAAGAAGAAGAGATGGTAGTGAAATCATATTTCTAAATGATTGCGCCATTAAAAAATTTTAGAAATTTGCTTCTATCACAACAACTATACAGCTTTGTAATGCAATTATCAATGTTTTTAAATTTTAAGGCCGCATTGGACCACTGTGAGTCAATATTTCCGTCTCTTCTTATCCGTGTGAGGATTCCAACTTCTTCCTCCAATACTTCCTGCAATAATTATTAATTTTATTTATATTTACCTAAATTTTACCAAACATTTATTATTTTTCAAGATAATAATGATAACAATGTTATGTTTCAGGCAGGCTGTTTCGTGTTCTCCTAATTGTATCGCTTTTGTCGTGTGTTGTGGGTGAGTACGTTTTGAAATCTCCTTCGAAAGTCCAGATTAAAGTATCCGTGCGCGATTGTTAGGATTGAGGATAATTTTTTTTGTTTTCGTTATTTGGCAACATTTTGTTTATTTTAATTTTTCTTCCCCGCAGGGGGTGCAGACTAGCTGCACATATTGAGAGGATTTAAACGTCCCTCGCGGTACCCGAGTCTAACACACACTTACAACATTACACTTACGACTTTAACACTTTACATTAACACTTATATTTAGGGAGGCGATAATAGCCTTAATGTGATTTTCGCCTTAAAATAAAAAAAACGATTTTCCTTATAACCTTAGCGTTTCTGTTTTTTTGTTCCTAGATGTTTTATGAATAGCATAACCTCACTGTGTTTGAACCTTTATTGTTAAATTAGTACTTTTAAATACAAACATTTATGTACATTTTGTGTAAAATTTGAATGTATTTTAAACTAAAAAAGTACCACTTTGCTCAATAGTTACCCAAGTAACTATTTTATATATATCTGATGTTTCACTTATACACTGTCTTTATACGAGTAATTAGATACAATGTATCTCCAATTATAATTGTTAGTGTACTGTGTTTAACTGAAACTTCTGTACTCTAGTCATTTTAATTCTGGTAAATATTACGAGATAGCGGTAGACATATGAATCACAATGTACTGTTTTTAATGAGAGCATAAACAGCACAATATTCGTTCGCGTGAATGGATTGAATATTAGAGGTGATACAATACAATGTTGCCTTACTCCATGCATTATTATCACATTTTCAGTAAGTTAAATCAATACTTACTGATTTCAGTAGAAATTAACAATTATTCTTAGATGTTAAACATCTAGAATTATTTCTATTTAAATAAAGTGTAGAAATATGAAAAGAAATTCTTTTTATATTCTTCTTCTTTTCTGCTAGGATTATTGTCACTATGTTCAGTATAGTGAATCTGCCCTCCCTAGCTTCGTCAATTCTACTTTCGTTGACGCGTTTCGGAGAACCTCCATCTTCAAAAAAAAAGGAGTATAGAAATAGTTTTTGATGATGGAGATTCTCCGAAACGCGTCAACGAAAGAAGAATTGACGAAGCTTGGGATGCAGATTATTATACTGAACATAATATGAAAAGACCCCTTTCACAATAAAAGAGCCAAACCACTTCGGTTTAGAGAAACAGAGAAGGACATAACAGAACTACAAATCACTGACACTGTGCTCATGGACAGAACAGCCAAAACAGTAACCAAGGACAAGAAGCAACGGTTCCAAAGCAAAGTCAAATACAAGCGAACGATCCAAATCTCTGACGAAGAAAGAAAAGCAAGATCACAACGAATGAAGCAATACTGGGCTATGAGGAAGGCACAGAACATTGAGAAGTGATTGATTTAGTGTACCCCAAAGTTGGGTGAAACAAATAAAGAAAGTTTAATTATACATAATAACCGAAACATATTGTTAAAAAAACATGTTATTTTCTCTATACCAACGTACTTGTTTATTAGCAAATAGCAATAGCAAAATAACGTGTTATAACATAAAACAAAATAAGACCACGTGACCATTCATGATAAGAGCACCGTTCATGATCTTTTAAGTGTTTGCTGAACATTTTTACGTATACAAATGGTTATAATAATAACCGTTGGTAACTGGACATTACTTGTATTTCTAAAATCCCTTGTGTAGTCATTTTGCATAACCAACCCCTGAATAAGGAATATTTCACCTGTTATCCATCCAATGTAGTGTAACGTTTGCCTACTTACTATCAAATTTCCATCGGAAAATGAACCGTTACGGTAACACCCACACCCAGGACCATGAAATGTGCAGTGATTCTGATATCTAGAACATTTAAAAATTTGTATATGTTGTTTATTGAACGAGCAAAGCGAGTTCTCTGTTACAACGCGACCGTTCTGCATTTGGTTTGTTGTTTGGCCAAAACGCATCGACCGATTGCTTTCAAATTTGATTGAAGAACGACGTATGTGTAAGATTTTTCTTCATTTACTTCCGTTTCAAAATGGCGGCCTCTGATTTAGCAATAACGATTGTACGCAGTTTTGGCTAAACGCATTGACAGATTATTTTGAAATTTGGTACATATCTTATACAAAGCCCAATTGACATATGTATATATTTGTTTCCTATTTACATCCGTTTCAAGATGGCGGCCTCTGATTTAGCAATAACGATTGTACGCAGTTTTGGCTAAACGCATTGACAGATTATTTTGAAATTTGGTGCATATCTTGTACAAAGCCCAATTGACATATGTATATATTTGTTTCCTATTTACATCCGTTTCAAAATGGCGGCCTCTGATTTAGCGTTAACGATTGTACGCAGTTTTGGCTAAACGCATTGACAGATTATTTTGAAATTTGGTACATATCTTGTACAAAGTCCAATTGACATATGTATATATTTGTTTCCTATTTACATCCGTTTCAAAATGGCGGCCTCTGGTTTAGCAATAACGATTGTACGCAGTTTTGGCTAAACACACTGACAGATTATTTTGAAATTTGGTGCATATCTTGTACAAAGTCCAATTGACATTAGTATAAATTTGTTTCCTATTTACATCCGTTTCAAAATGGCGGCCACTGATTTAGCAATAACGATTGTACGCAGTTTTGGCTAAACGCATTGACAGATTATTTTGAAATTTGGTACATATCTTGTACAAAGTCCAATTGACATATGTATATATTTGTTTCCTATTTACATCCGTTTCAAAATGGCGGCCTCTGGTTTAGCAATAACGATTGTACGCAGTTTTGGCTAAACACACTGACAGATTATTTTGAAATTTGGTGCATATCTTGTACAAAGTCCAATTGACATTAGTATAAATTTGTTTCCTATTTACATCCGTTTCAAAATGGCGGCCACTGATTTAGCAATAACGATTGTACACAGTTTTGGCTAAACGCATTGACAGATTATTTTGAAATTTGGTACATATCTTGTACAAAGCCCAATTGACATATGTATAAATTTGTGTCCTATTTACTTCCCGTTTCAAGATGGCGGCCTCTGATTTAGCGTTAACGATTGTACGCAGTTTTGGCTAAACCCATTGACAGATTATTTTGAAATTTGGTACATATCTTGTAGAAAGCCCAATTGACATTAGTATAAATTTGTTTCCTATTTACTTCCCGTTTCAAGATGGCGGCCTCTGGTTTAGCAATAACGATTGTACGCAGTTTTGGCTAAACACATTGACAGATTATTTTGAAATTTAATAGTCTACATATCTTGTACAAAGCCCAATTGATATTAGTATAAATTTGTTTCCTATTTACTTCCCGTTTCAAGATGGCGGCCTCTGATTTAATGAATGTACGTAATTATAATCATAAGCGTTTGTAATTTGGTACGAAGGTACCTGGTATAAAGCCCGAAAGACGTATGTGTAAGATTTTTTTTATTCACGTCCGTTTCAAGATGGCGGACTCTGAGTCAACGTTGCAAGGGTAGTTGCTGTTTATTTCCTGTAATACTGGCTGAAAGACAAAACCTATCAAAATTCTGACCGTTTTTTAGAGAAAAGCATAAAACGTCTATTTAAGTTTGTCCGGTAACATTTTTCGAAAATATTACGGTTACCGGTTAAATTGTCGGAACAGATTGCGAGCGCTGTCGTGGTCAACAAAGAATATACTACAAAATATATATTTTTTAAACGGCTAGTAGTTAGCACTCTAGGCCTAGTGTTCGCACTTTTATTTTTGATTTATTCTAAAGTGTTCACGAGGTCGTTAAAGTTTCAAAATCAGGGCACCTGAAAACTGATCAAGACTGATATTTTTCACGATGTCAAACTTCTTACAGTAAGTAAGAGGAAAGACTAACAAAAAGCATCACAATGGAAAGGTAGCCTATACAATGATACAGTTGCAAGTAACGGAAATAGAATCTAAGATTACAGGATAGCGGTAGAAACCCAAAGGAACGGTCTAACAGTATTAATACTTGGTTGTAAGGATGTAAAACTAACAGGCCTTTGAATAAGCGCAGGTGTACAAGGTGAAATGCATTCTTAACAAAAAATTTAAAAAATTACAAATACTAGGCCTATCCATCTGACGTGATGTAAGCGAATTTCCAAAAAGTGACGCTACATGAAAGAACATTTTGTATTTTATGACTAAAAGCACGTTATACTTTTTGAATACTCGACGCGCATAAGAGCGCACAAATCTGATTGCGTTGGCTGCCAGTGTTTTCAGTCCGCACAGTACATAGCCCACACACCGTAATACCTTTACTGCCAACTAAATGTTAAACTAAATGTTTATGGTGAGTTCGGTGTTTAGATGACGGTGTTGTGTTGGAAACACAAATGAAGCAAGATCTAATACAGGCTACAGTGTAAGAGTGTTTTTCTTTCTACAGATTATAAATTTATTAAAAACTGTATTATCATTATTATTACGATTACTATTAGACCTACTATTACTATTACTATTACTATTGTTATTGTTATTGTTATTGTTATTGTTATTGCTATTGCTATTGCTATTGCTATTGCTATTGCTATTGCTATTGCTATTGCTATTATTATTATTATTATTATTATTATTATTATTATTATTATTATTATTATTATTATTATTATTATTATTATTATTATTATTATTATTATTATTATTATTATTATTATTATTATTATTATTATTATTATTATTATTATTATTATTATTATTATTATTATTATTATTATTATTATTATTATTATTATTATTATTATTATTATTATTATTATTATTATTATTATTATTATTATTATTATTATTATTATTATTATTATTATTATTATTATTATTATTATTATTATTATTATTATTATTATTATTATTATTATTATTATTATTATTATTATTATTATTATTATTATTATTATTATTATATTATTATTATTATTATTATTATTATTATTATTATTATTATTATTATTATTATTATTATTATTTATTATTATTATTATTATTATTATTATTATTATTATTATTATTATTATTATTATTATTATTATTATTATTATTATTATTATTATTATTATTATTATTATTATTATTATTATTATTATTATTATTATTATTATTATTATTATTATTATTATTATTATTATTATTATTATTATTATTATTATTATTATTATTATTATTATTATTATTATTATTATTATTATTATTATTATTATTATTATTATTATTATTATTATTATTATTATTATTATTATTATTATTATTATTATTATTATTATTATTATTATTATTATTATTATTATTATTATTATTATTATTATTATTATTATTATTATTATTATTATTATTATTATTATTATTATTATTATTATTATTATTATTATTATTATTATTATTATTATTATTATTATTATTATTATTATTATTATTATTATTATTATTATTATTATTATTATTATTATTATTATTATTATTATTATTATTATTATTATTATTATTATTATTATTATTATTATTATTATTATTATTATTATTATTATTATTATTATTATTATTATTATTATTATTATTATTATTATTATTATTATTATTATTATTATTATTATTATTATTATTATTATTATTATTATTATTATTATTATTATTATTATTATTATTATTATTATTATTATTATTATTATTATTATTATTATTATTATTATTATTATTATTATTATTATTATTATTATTATTATTATTATTATTATTATTATTATTATTATTATTATTATTATTATTATTATTATTATTATTATTATTATTATTATTATTATTATTATTATTATTATTATTATTATTATTATTATTATTATTATTATTATTATTATTATTATTATTATTATTATTATTATTATTATTATTATTATTATTATTATTATTATTATTATTATTATTATTATTATTATTATTATTATTATTATTATTATTATTATTATTATTATTATTATTATTATTATTATTATTATTATTATTATTATTATTATTATTATTATTATTATTATTATTATTATTATTATTATTATTATTATTATTATTATTATTATTATTATTATTATTATTATTATTATTATTATTATTATTATTATTATTATTATTATTATTATTATTATTATTATTATTATTATTATTATTATTATTATTATTATTATTATTATTATTATTATTATTATTATTATTATTATTATTATTATTATTATTATTATTATTATTATTATTATTATTATTATTATTATTATTATTATTATTATTATTATTATTATTATTATTATTATTATTATTATTATTATTATTATTATTATTATTTATTATTATTATTATTATTATTATTATTATTATTATTATTATTATTATTATTATTATTATTATTATTATTATTATTATTATTATTATTATTATTATTATTATTATTATTATTATTATTATTATTATTATTATTATTATTATTATTATTATTATTATTATTATTATTATTATTATTATTATTATTATTATTATTATTATTATTATTATTATTATTATTATTATTATTATTATTATTATTATTATTATTATTATTATTATTATTATTATTATTATTATTATTATTATTATTATTATTATTATTATTATTATTATTATTATTATTATTATTATTATTATTATTATTATTATTATTATTATTATTATTATTATTATTATTATTATTATTATTATTATTATTATTATTATTATTATTATTATTATTATTATTATTATTATTATTATTATTATTATTATTATTATTATTATTATTATTATTATTATTATTATTATTATTATTATTATTATTATTATTATTATTATTATTATTATTATTATTATTATTATTATTATTATTATTATTATTATTATTATTATTATTATTATTATTATTATTATTATTATTATTATTATTATTATTATTATTATTATTATTATTATTATTATTATTATTATTATTATTATTATTATTATTATTATTATTATTATTATTATTATTA
>CM040186.1:103333605-103436105 GCA_022606455.1 Callitettix versicolor | reverse complement strand
CTGGGGTCTGTAATCATCCGGTATTAATATATTAATAACACGTACGACCGACATACAACATACCGTGGCCGCAACATCTTGATAAAAAAAAAACTTCCCCAAATTGAGTCTCATTATCGTAGCTGCCGCCATTCGGTAGCCCCGCCCACATGCAAAGTGGCCCAATCGGACTACATAAAAAAACGGTTGCATGAATATTTTAATAGACTAAACCGACGCCATTTTATAAAAATAATACGAGAGATATGATCGCCCGGCGCTTGCGCTACGCGTCACGGTAATAATTTTTTTAATTGGTTAACACAGTGTTTACTGTAGCAATGACATATTTTTGTAATGAATGATAACGTTACGCTGTAATTGTATTTGTTTTCTCGCCTTCGGTAGAGATCGTGTTTTGTCGGGTAATTGCCGAGCGTCGTATCACTCGAAGGATGAGGGTAATTTTAAAGATTTTTTTCAAGATTGGACAGTTTCTTATAATTACACGTATTAAAAAGTAAGATTCGTTTAATGACGTTTTTACAATTAGAGAGTAAATTTGGTCATTGCCTAGGCAAAGGGGCGCGGTTTTTTCAGATTAATTTTTTTACGTTAGTAAACAAAATAATCGCAGCACGCAGATGGAAGCAATTGAAACGTGATGGAAGCAAATTTTCAAACAAAAACAACATTGTCTTGCAAACGAATAATTTTAAAAGCAAAGTAAAACAGAACGAAAATATATTCATCAAGAAAAAACTTCATTGATAAAGCAGAGAAAACCCTGACCGCCGTAGTTTTTTTTCCTCATTTTAAATCAAATTATAAAATTTCTAAAGCGCAGAAAACCCTGACCGCTTTTCTCATTTTAAATCAAATTATAAAACTTCTAAAGCGGAGAAAACCCTGACCGCTTTTCTCATTTTAAATCAAATTATAAAACTTCTAAAGCGGAGAAAACCCTGACCACTTTTGTCATTTTAAATCAAATTATAAAACTTCTAAAGTGCAGAAAACCCTGACCGCTTTTCTCATTTTAAATCAAATTATAAAACTTCTAAAGCGGAAAAAACCCTGACCGCTTTTCTCATTTTAAATCAAATTATAAAACTTCTAAAGTGCAGAAAACCCTGACCGCTTTTCTCATTTTAAATCAAATTATAAAACTTCTAAAGCGGAAAAAACCCTGACCGCTTTTCTCATTTTAAATCAAATTATAAAACTTCTAAAGCTGAGAAAACCCTGACCACTTTTATCATTTTAAATCAAATTATAAAACTTCTAAAGCGGAGAAAACCCTGACCGCTTTTCTCATTTTAAATCAAATTATAAAACTTCTAAAGCGGAAAAAACCCTGACCGCTTTTCTCATTTTAAATCAAATTATAAAACTTCTAAAGCGGAGAAAACCCTGACCGCTTTTCTCATTTTAAATCAAATTATAAAACTTCTAAAGCTGAGAAAACCCTGACCGCTTTTCTCATTTTAAATCAAATTATAAAACTTCTAAAGCGGAGAAAACCCTGACCGCTTTTCTCATTTTAAATCAAATTATAAAACTTCTAAAGCTGAGAAAACCCTGACCGCTTTTCTCATTTTAAATCAAATTATAAAACTTCTAAAGCGGAGAAAACCCTGACCGCTTTTATCATTTTAAATCAAATTATAAAACTTCTAAAGCTGAGAAAACACTGACTGCTTTTCTCATTTTAAATCAAATTATAAAACTTCAAAGTATAACTTGACGCAGATTACGATAGTGGAATCAGATTTTAAAATAGGCATAACGTAAACAAAGTTGTAGATTTATTTACATTTTGAATGGTCGCCATTTTTAAATGCATGAATAAATTTTCATTGATAACGAACTTGGAAAAACTTTTATCAAAACTTCCTGAACTCGCTCGTTCAAAAATAATCTCAGGCAAGGAAACATTTCGCTAACAACTTGAGATCGGTTGATCTTTTTACGTGATTTTTGCTCCAAAGGAAATTAATCCTTATTGAAATTAGGGATACCACAGTTAATTGGTAAATATAGCGGTAATACGGGGGTAAGTTTATAAGTAAAGTGAAATTGAAAAAAAATCTATTGTACTTACGTAAATGATACTAGGGTTACTATGTTCAGTATAATAATCTGCCATGCTTAGCTTCGTCAATTCTACTTTCGTTGACGCGTCTCGGAGAACCTCCATCTTCAAAAACTGTATCTGTACTCTTCCCCCTCCCGTTCTTGCACTCTGTCTTTGTTATAAGCTCTTCGATTTTCCTTATGTAATCTTCCTTATCTATCAACACTATCGCGTTCCCCTTATCAACCTTTGTAACGATATCATTATCCCCTAACGTTCTTACTAAACCTTGTGCTGCCCTTTCTTCTTTTTTATCTTTTTGTTTTTTAGTCTTTGTTTTATTCAAGATTTCTGTTGCCAAATGTCTTGCATGATCCTGTTCTTCGTTAGGTATTAACGTAATTGCGTTCTCTATGTCCACTGTTTTGCTCCACATCTTTCTTGATATTGATATTCTTTATGTTATGTTTTAACCCTTTTGATAATGAAATTTCCTCTTCTTCCTTTAGATTCACCTTTGCTAAATTCACTATTCTTTCATGAAATTCCTTCCGTTCGTAATTACTTCTTTTGATTGTGTTCTTATTATTTATTAGTGTTCCTAATTTTTTATTCAACTTATCGTATTTACTTTTAGCCTATTTGTTCGTTTTGTTCTTAATACACTCTATTATCTCCATTGCAATTTCTCCTAACACTATTTCATTTAATATTAGATGTAATATTATTTTCTTATTAATATCGCTCATTTTGCTGTATAATGTTTTTACTTCCATCTTTATCCAATCTTTTTCCGCCTTCTGGATTGCGTATTTTGCAGCAAAACTATTTGTTCTATTCTTGATTCTTGCATATGAAGGAATCACGTTATTTATAATACATTGTGTGCTAAACCATATGTCGGATATCGTCTTATATAACTTCCTAAAACTAAATTCAAGTCTTTTCACTAACATCGTCCGGCTGACTAAGTTGAAATTCTTTTTATATTCTTCTTCTTTTCTGCTAGAATTACTATCACTATGTTCAGTATAGTGATCTGCCTTTCCTAGCTTCGTCGATTCTACTTTCGTTGACGCGTTTCGGAGAACCTCCATCTTCAAAAACTATTTCTAGACTCAGTTTTTGAAGATGGAGGTTCTCCGAAACGCGTCAACGAAAGAAGAAATGACGAAGCTAGGGAAGGCAGATTATTATACTGAACATAGTGACAATAATCCTAGCAGAAAAGAAGAAGAATATAAAAAGATACTAGCGTTACTTTTCAACATAATCCCCTCCTACTTCTATGCATCTTTTAACCAGCGTTTGAATTCCTTCCTGGAAGAAGGTTTTTGGCCTGGTGTTCAGAAAATGTTGCACCGCTTGTATGGCCTCTTCATTAGATCGATGATTCCCTCGCAACTCTTCTTTTATTGGGTCGAAAAGATGAACATCGCTGGAATCCAGGTCTGGACTACATGGAGGGTGGTTCAACAGCTGAAAACCGACATTTTGAAGGTATAGGACTGTTCATTTAGCCGTATGAGGTCGAGCGTTATCCTGAAGCAAAATCAGGCCTTTTGAAAAGTTACCACGTTTTTTGGATTTGATTTTTGACTTCAGTAAATATCTCACAGTAGTTGTCATTGACATTTAATTTGAAGTCAACCAAAATTGGACTTTCCATATCATAGAATGTCGTCATCATAACCTTTCCTGCAGACAACTGAGCTTTGAACTTTTTGCTTTCGGAGATGAAGGATGTTTAAACACCAAACTTTGTCGCTTTACTCTCTGGTTAGAAAATGATGACCTCATGTCTCATCAACGGTTGTTATTTTCTTAAGAAATGAGTCACCTTCTTCATAACGTTCCGATTGCTTCTGGGATAATTTTGAAACGATTGTCTTTGTGGATGCTGGTAAATTGACTTGAAACCCAGCGAGCAGAGACTTTTTGAAAGTTTAAAGAATCGTGAATGATCGAATATGCTGAGGCTTACATTCAATCCACTTGCAATATCAACTGTAATTCGTCGATTATCGAGAGTCATAACCAAAACGTAGATATATAAAAAATGGTAGATTTAGCTAGGATGCCTTAATTTCCAAACCCGTACCCGCGAAGAATATATATATATATATATATATATATATATATATATATATATATATATATATATATACATGATGAATGGCAGACTGCATATAGATACGCAGTGTCAGTTCGTACATTTTCAAAAAGAAATAAACGATCCAAGAAATGGTCTGGGATTCGGCTTCTTTTGGACCTAACAGATCTGGCCAACGAACTCGGTCCTCATTGAAGGATTCTCCAGTGAACTGCGAAAGGGCATGAAGAAATTAATTTTTAATCTGAAAAATATACATTTAAAAAATTTACATACAAAAGTGTTTGTTTGCGCGCGCGCGCGCGTGTGTGTGTGTGTGTGTGTGTGTGTGTGTGTGTGTGTGTGTGCGCGCTTGCCTGCGTGTGTATCTATGTGTGTGTGTGTGTGTGTGTGTGTGTGTGTGTGTGTGTGTGTGTGTGTGTGTGTGTGTGTGTGTGTGTGTATGTGTGCGTGCGTGTGTATCTATGTTTGTGTATGTGTGCGCACGCGTGCGTTCGTGTGTGAGTGTGTGCGTGCGCGCGCGCGTGTGTGTGTGTTTGAGCGTGTGCGCGCGCGCGTATGTAATGTCTTTACACCATTCAATAGTTTTATCGTCATAGATAAACTTCATTAATAAGCCGTTTAACAGACAGGTAGGTTATAACATATTTTTTATCACTTATCCTGTTATAAACAACTTATCCTATACTTACACACCTTATTATATCTAATTAACTATAGGATAACGGACGTTATTTGATTGATTTATGACGCTTCCTATTCCTGTCTTGACTATCAAACTGACATTTCATTGTCGTTTAAACACTACTTACAATTATTACCAAACTAGTTTCGTGATATGACGAAAATAACCACGCTTGTTGTATTTGAATTGGAGCGCCATAAATTACCATCAAATCAATTCCCTGATACAATTCTACTAGTACTGGTTTACTGATTTTTTTTTAAGTTACCACTTCTTATCGCGGGGTACGAATGTATGTTTTGCAGGGGGGAAATTCAGTTTGCCGTCACGGAGCGCTCTAACACATCTACAGGCGCACTCTAGTGAACATTATTATTACTACATTATTATTATAAAAACTATTACAACACATTATTAGTTTTGTTGTTTTGTTTAGTGATTAATAAAATGTATTTTTGAAGTGAAAACTTTTATGGTCGCTGTTGACAAAACATAGGTATAAGCATTTGCTTTCGTGTCACACTTGAATCCGTGTCACACTTGTTCTTGTATATATCTAGACTTGAAGTGACTACTTCTGAACAGCTGATTTCGCAAAACAGCTTCAATATAGTTTCAATTGAGGTTATGTTTATTGTTCTTGTTAATTTTAAACATGTGTATTTTATAAATTTGTGTAGGTAAATTATTTATGACCTATGCCAATTGAAGCGTTAGCTTCTTATACCGCGTTGTGCACTTTGTATTAGTCACCATGGAATGATTCGGTTTCATCGAGTAGGCTTACGAAGAGTAAGTAACGCGAGTAGGGGAAATATTACACAGACCCCCTGCAGTTCTCAGTTCTTCTCCTTTTTTTCGTCTGATGGTTCCGACTGAGTTGGTCGCGCGCGAGTGTATGTTTTGTGCCTGTATGTACATACAACGTGCGTGCTATTCTTTCTTTCTTTCTTTCTCTCTCTCTCTCTCTCTTTCTCTCCACTTTTCTTCTTCTCATATTCTCGTCGCGCGCATGTAGGCTAATGATGTAATGATGTACATTGTGTATATTGCCAGCAGCAACAGTTCAATGGTATACGGTTTATATTCAGTAATAATACGTGCGTTTGATTTTATTCTTCTTATATTCTCGAGACGTTAAGTATATTATATTTATATTTTCTATATTCTCAAGACGATATATATATATATATATATATATATATATATATATATATATATATTGTGTTTAACGTTTGACTACTGTGCACACTTGGGCTAATGCAGACGATGGGATGATTTATAGCGTATGAAAATGCCAAGCCCTGGCCGGGAATCGAACCCGGGTTCTCGGGGTGAAAGCCTAGTACGCTATCAACTAGGCCACCGAGGCGGCTTCTCTCTCTCTCTCTCTCTCTCTCTCTCTCTCTCTTGAGCAAAATATAATGCAGGTTCTTTGCTCCTTAAAATGTGTCACACAGTTTAAAAAATCGCCGCAGCACTAAAACACAATGTTACACAAATGCACGAAACTCAAGAACGCGGCCTCTCACCGTCACAGCTGTTGGCACACTAATTCACAGAGATTACTGTTCGCCCATTCTACCGACAGCAGGTCATACCACAAAAGGTTTGCAACCGGGATTCAAATTTTCTAAATTTTTGGAGATCTGTGTGTGTGTGTGTGTGTGTGTGTGTGTGTGTGTGTGTGTGTGTGTGTGTGTGTGTGTGTGTGTGTGTGTGTGTTTTAGCACTATCACGTTCGCAATATCATTCCTATGTGATTCAAACTGGGTGCAAGAATCAGTTGTAATAGCACGGACAAAATCATTACTCAGCAAAATGCGTTCAACAGTTCCAAAATGGCGGCCATTCAAAATTATAAAAAAACTCATAACGTTATTGTCTAACACTTTTCTTGAAAATATGATTTCACCAAAGTAATTATAATTATAATTCGTTCGTTTTCCTAAACTATAGCATTAAAAATTTTCAAATACCACTGAAAATAACCGCAGTCGGAGTATCTTCGGTATTTTCAGTGGTATTTGTAAATATGTAAAGTATCGATATGTGCAGATTTCAATGTTGGTTGTGGTGGTGAAAATAAAATTTAAAAAAAGATAAGATTAAAAAAGTATTTTTTAGAAAATCGCTTCCATCACTTCAACGAGAAAGCAGCGTGTCCTATTGTTACTGTTGGTTGATTGTGTGTAAAGAATTTCTGAATCACAAGAGACAATCGATAACAATATTACACAACACGATATCTCGATTCAATTAATGTGTCCTCCTCACAACACAAAGTGCAAAGAAAGTTCGGTGATTGTGAAAAAATCTACTTTGGAATTTCGATGTAACTGTTTCATGTCTCATTATTTGAATTTTTTTTTGACTTAGCTGTCCTGGTTTTTTGTCCAGTATCGCTGGGTATTAAATTAGATGACTATGTATTGAAATTTTGCAGTTCTGCCAATTTATCGGAGCAGTATTTTAATTTTAAAAAAAGCCTCTCTCAAAATTGACGTGAACGATTTTGATGAAAATCTAAATGTAAAAAGTACCCAAATAAAACGTATGCGCGCCGTATTTCAACAAGAAGATTTCACAAAAACTGAACATTTTGTCCAATTTATCAAAATTTATGAATCATATTTTGTTCAAATTTTGGTCGTATGTAAAAATACACAAACGTCAATAGATTTTCTTTTTTTGTGTGTGTTTAACGTCCGACTATTGTACACACTTGGGCTAATGCAGACGATGGGATGATTTATAGCTTATGAAAATGCCAAGCCCTGGCCGGGAAGCGAACCCGGGTCCTCGGAGTGAAAGCCCAGTACGCTATCAACTAGGTCACCGAGGCGGCCCTTAAACGTCAATAGAACTAATTTAAATTAAAGAAATTTGTATTTCGGGAATAAATTCATTTATGGTTGAACTAACTCTTGAACTGTAAATTCTATTTAAAAGTTTCTTACAATAGAAACTTTTTTTTTAAAGAGTGTTTTAAAAGAGATTTTGGTTAAGAGTGTTCACAACCAAAATTTGAATAAAATTTGATTAACTGATGTTGAAAAATCAATTCAAACGTAATAGTTAAGCGGCTCACTTCATGATTGGTTCGGAAACTGTTTGAGTGGTAGATTTAGTAAAATTTGATTAATCGGTGATGAAAAATCAATTTATACGTCATAGTTATCGAAAGGCCTACCTCATGATTGGCTTAGAAACTATTTGAGTTGCAGATTGAGTAAAATTTGACTAAATGAAGTTGAAAAATCAGTTTATACATCATAGTTATTGAAAGGTTTGACTTATGATTGATTCGAAAACTGTTTGATTGGTGGATTCAGTAAAACTTGATTAACCGATTTTGAAAATCAGTTTTACGTCGTAGTTTTTGAGAGGCCAACCTTGTGATAGGTTAAGAAGCTATTTGAGTTATAAACTGAGTAAAATTTGATTTACCGATTTTGAAAATTAGTTTTACGTTATAGTTTTTGAGAGGCCAACCTTGTGATTGATTACGAAGTTATTTCAGTTATAAACTGAGTAAAATTTGATTAACCGATTTTGAAAATCAGTTTTACGTCGTAGTTCATGAGAGGCCAACCTTGTGATTGGTTAAAAAACTATTGGAGTTATAAACTGAGTAAAATTTGACTAACCGATTCTGAAAAATCAATTTTACGTCGTAGTTCTTGAGAGGCCAACCCTGTGATTGGTTAAAAAACTATTGGAGTTATAAACTGAGTCAAATTTGACTAACCTATTTTGAAAATTAGTTTTACGTCATAGGTTTTGAGAGGCCAACCTTGTGATTGGTTAAGAAGCTATTTGAGTCATAAACTGAGTAAAATTTGATTAACCGATTTTGAAAATCAGTTTTACGTCATAGTTTTTGAGAGGCCAACCTTGTGATTGATTACAAAGCTATTTGAGTTATAAACTGAGTAAAATTTGATTAACCGATTTTGAAAATAAGTTTTACGTCATAGTTTTTGAGAGGCCAACCTTGTGATTGATTACGAAGTTATTTCAGCTATAAACTGAGTAAAATTTGATTAACCGATTTTTAAAATCAGTTTTACGTCGTAGTTCATGAGAGACCAACCTTGTGATTGGTTAAAAAACTATTGGAGTTATAAACTGAGTAAAATTTGACTAACCGATTTTGAAAATCAGTTTTACGTCATAGTTTTAGAGAGGCCAACCTTGTGATTGGTTACAAAGCTATTTGAGTTATAAACTGAGTAAAATTTGACTAACCGATTTTGAAAATCAGTTTTACGTCATAGGTTTTGAGAGGCCAACCTTGTGATTGATTACGAAGTATTTCAGTTATAAACTGAGTAAAATTTGATTAACCGATTTTGAAAATCAGTTTTACGTCATAGTTTTAGAGAGGCCAACCTTGTGATTGATTACGAAGTATTTCAGTTATAAACTGAGTAAAATTTGATTAACCGATTTTCAAAATCAGTTTTACGTCGTAGGTCATGAGAGGCTAATCTTGTGATTGGTTACGAAGCTATTTGAGTTATAAACTGAATAAAATTTGACTAACCGATTCTGAAAAATCAATTTACGTCATAGTTCTTGAGAGGCCAACCTTGTGATTGGTTAAAAAACTATTGGAGTTATAAACTGAGTAAAATTTGATTAACCGATTTTGAAAATCAGTTTTACGTCGTAGTTCTTGAAAGGCCAACCTTGTGATTGATTACGAAGTTATTTCAGTTATAAACTGAGTAAAATTTGATTAACCGATTTTGAAAATCAGTTTTACGTCGTAGGTCATGAGAGGCCAACCTTGTGATTGGTTACGAAGCTATTTGAGTTATAAACTCAGTAAAATTTGACTAACCGATTCTGAAAAATCAATTTTACGTCGTAGTTCTTGAGAGGCCAACCTTGTGATTGGTTAAAAAACTATTGGAGTTATAAACTGAGTCAAATTTGATTAACCGATTTTGAAAATCAGTTTAACATCGTAGTTCTTGAAAGGCCATCGTATTATGATTGGTTACGAAGCTATTTGAGTTATAAACTGAATAAAATTTGATTAACCGATTTTGAAAATCAGTTTTACATTGTAGTTCTTGAAAGGCCAACCTTGTGATTGATTACGTAGCTATTTCAGTTATAAACTGAGTAAAATTTGACTAACCGATTTTGGAAAAGCAATTTTGCGTTGTAGTTTTTGAAAAGCCTACCTCATAATTGATCTAGAAGCTTTTTGAGTAATAGGTTCGTATTAACGGTGTTGTAGCGAGTAGCAGAAGATAAGATACGGCGTTTCTCAGGAAACCTTGCTTGGAAGGACCCTTTTTGATTAGTTTGTTCCCTCAGGAGGGTGGATGTTCCTATTGAGAGGATTTAGACGTCCCTCGCGGTACCCGAGTCTAACACACACTTACACTTACAACACTACACTTACGAATTTAACATTTTACACTCGCACTTACATTTAGGGAGGCGATAATAGCCTCAATGTGTTCAAAAAAACCTTTTCATTACATATTTTAATGATTTATGTACTAACAAATTAACCAGTAACATTACAGCATTTATATACAAAAAGAGGTTCAATAAATGAACTGCGCGTCGAATTAGTGAGGATTTGCGGCATTTACGATTTTGGTTTTCAAAAAATGTATGGTATTAAGCGAAGCGTTTTCATTCAAAAACGACAACGAAAAGCAAGGAATATGTACTTGAAAAGTGTTGTAAGCTCAAATAAGAAAACTGGTTTCTGTTTTTACTGAAAGATAAAGTGAGTTAATAAAATTAAGTATTTGGTAATAAAATTGGATGAAAGAGTGAAACGAAATGACCACATAAAGAAATTTCACTGGTAACTACAATTCATTTATTTGTGAGGTATATTTTCTAAGATTTATGTGCCATTAGAACTAATGAGGCAAATTTATTACGCATTAGAGTGGTCTCGTTTCTAATACGCTATGAGTAGTTCAGTTTATTGCTATTGCACACATTGTTACCGCTCAAAAACATACAATAGTATTGTTATTTATATATAAAACTGATTTTTCTCTACCAATTTTATTTTAAACCAATTGACGGTTTAAAGATACCTGTATGTATTTGTAGAGTTTTACAAGAAAAATAAATCAATAAATTAGGCTACAGAAGGCGAAATTTTGCAAGCAGAAAAATAGTATATCTATGTTCAAAACTAAATTAAAACTACTTTTTTATATTTAGTAGAGAAAATATTCGATATGCTACAAGCAGAAGTTCAAACAATATGTTATTTGGTACATTTCTAAAAATCTTTAAAAGTACTGCTATATTCGATAGAAAATAATTAACTAATGTTAAAATAAGATGTTGATCTAGGTTAATTAATGTTATTTTAGTGAGTATACGAGGAATATTCAGAAAGTAACGAGAATTTTTAAATTTCGCGGGCTTGGAGAGTCCGATTATCAAACATTTTTTTTATTGTGTTGGTATACATGCCCTTGAAGTATGATAAAACTTTTTGTTTTCATTGTTGACTTTGTCCGTGACAGCCACTAAGGTTAGACGAGTTTTTACGAGCTCGGCGATTTTCGTTTGTTAAAAGAAATGGATCAAAGAATTTGTATAAAATTTTGCTTAAAAATGGAATAAAGTGTAACAAAGTGTGTGAAATGTTAACAAAGGCCTATGGTGAGTCTGCTATGAGTAAAGCAAGAGTTTACGAGTGGTATAAGCGTTTCCAAGAAGGCCGTGAAGATGACGTTGAAGATGACGAACGCCCTGGACGCCCCAGCTCATCAACAACCTATAAAAACTTGGAAAAAGTGAAAGAAATGGTTAAGAACAATCGCCGAATCACAATTATAGAGGTCGCTGATGATGTTGGCATAGCGATAGGATCATGTCATGGCATTTTTTCCAATGTTTTGTGTATGAAACGCGTGGCAGCAAAATTCGTTCCAAAATTGTTGAATTTTGAACGAAAACAGCGCGAATGGAAGTTGCTAAGGAGTCACTAAATGAAGTCAACGACGATGCAGAATTACTGAAACGTATTATATATAACAGGTAACGAAACATGGGTTTACGGATATGACGTCGAAACTAAGGCTCAATCATCCCAGTGGAGGCATTCTGGCTCGTCAAGACCGAAAAAGGCTCGACAAGTGCGGTCGAACGTGAAGGTTATGCTGACTGTGTTCTTCGATATTAATGGCATAGTGCATCATGAATTCCTGCCACCAGGTGAAACGGTCAATAAGGAGTACTATCTACAAGTTCAACGCCGTTTGCCTGAAGCAATCCGAAAAAAACGCCCGGATCTGTGGAAAAACAATTCATGGCTTTTGCACCACGATAATGCACCAGCTAACACTTCATTGATTGTTCTCAAATTTTTGGCCAAAAACAGTACTGTAACGATGCCCCAGCCGTCGTTTTACAGCCGTAGATGACATTAAAAGCGCATCGCTGAAAGAACTAAAGGCTATCTCAAAGATCGAATTGAGAAATGTTTCGAGGATTGGAAGAAACGCTGGCACAAGTGCATAATTTCCAATGGGGACTATTTTGAAGGCGACAACATCAATGTAGAAGAATAAATAAATACTTTTGTTCAAAAAATTAAAATTCTCGTTACTTTCTGAACACACCTCGTATGTGGTTATCATTATAACATCCAGTTCTAGCGTTAATTTTTTAGTCACTCTCTCTCTCTCTCTCTCTCTCTCTCTCTCTCTATATATATATATATATATATATATATATATATATATATATATATATATAAACTTCATTCACACATTTATATATATATATATATATATATATATATATGTGTGTGTGTGTGTGTGTGTGTGTGTGTGTGTGTGTGTGTGTGTGTGTGTGTGTGTGTGTGTGTGTGTGTGTGTGTGTGTGTGTGTGTGTGTGTGTGTGTGTGTGTGTGTGTGTGTGTGTGTGTCTCTCACGTTCGTAATTTCCTTCCGATGTGATTCAAACTGGGTGCAAAAATCATTTGTAATAACACGGACAAAATCATTTCTCAGCAAAATTCGTTCAACATTTTCAAAATGGCGGCCATTCTAAATTATAAAAAATCATAACTTTATTGCCTTACACTTTTATTGAAAATCTGTTTTCACCGACGTAATTATATTTTTGATTATTAGTTTATATGTATATACACACACTTTTTTCAAATAGTTTATGGTATTGCAGCTGGTTTCTTTCTTTCTTTTCTCTTAGAATAGAATAAGTGCTTATTCGATAAGTGCTTTATTCTATAAAGTACACCCTTCTATAAAGTAATATTAATTGCACTGGCTTTTAATGTGAAGTAATACAAATTATCATTATCTGTTAATTTTGGTTCTCGAGCAATAAATATTACAAACAATAGGCTGTCAATATTTTGTCTTAAAAAGTCTTACTTGATTCATTTTATTATGTTTCTTTAAGTCGGATATTTGTTATTATATGAGTGTAAGGAAACATGCACTAAGTATCGAAGGTGTTAATCACTTCTAGTTCTGAAGTACTTGTCCTAAAACATAAAACTTAATAACTACAACACAAGCCTATATGTATAAAGGACGAGGATCGAACACGTTCCGTAACTTCCAACTACACAAATGACCGCTAACCTCCAATAAAATAAAAATATTACGTAAATATAAATATTTAAATAAATGCATTACGTCTGCGCCACAAGTGATGTCAGGAGCCTAAAACATTGAAAATTAAGAACATTAAGCTTCAAAAACCCTTAAAAGTATTCATTAAACTTTATAATTAAGCACTGTGCACCTTAGACGCATACTCAGTTACATCCAAATTACACGTGAAACGTAATTAGCATTGCCTCTTCGATATTACCGTCTTCCTGCCCCAAGTAAGAAGAAAAAGAAACTAATTAGACTAGTTTCACTTTCGATTGGATGACCACGGGCAACCGTGGTTCTAATTAACATATTTCAGTCAGCTCAATATTTTATAAGTTGTGTGAAAGTCGAATTTAAAGTTCTTATAACAATAAGAAATCAAAACACATATGAAAGCATTCACAAATTTAATCGATTTTTTTTACTTTACACTTTAAGAAAAAATCGAATTTTACTGTCGTGACCCAACTAATGTTAAAACCATTAAGTATTCGTATTTTAGATTTCTGATTTTCTTTTGTATGTTTTAAACAAAATTTGAAAATTAAAACGTTAATCCCTATGCTGATAATGATGGTGAAATAGATTTTCTTTAAATTGTATGATAAATAAGTTATAACTATTTAATGATTTTTTTTATAAGACTTCATTTTTCAACGCATAAACGGATTTACTGAGAAGCAAAACTAATTTACTGTATTTGCTTATATTCGTTTAGTTTTTGGAAATTTGTTTCCATCACGGCAGGAAGACTGGAACGTGCTGTGATTATTATTTTAAATTGGCTGCATTTCAATTTTGTAAGTTATTAATTGCACTTTTCTTTAAAATCGTAAAAGTCTCTTTTTTAGACATAAAAAATTAATATGTTTTCAATTATTGTGTATAATAATTAATATTATTCAATTATTTTAGATAAATGAATTGGTGCATTTAGAATAGAGGTTGTAATTTTCAAGGTCTATGTTATTCATCGTATTAAACAAATTTCTACCTCGATAATTTAAAAATAATTCTAAACTATGAAACAAACACAAACAATTAATGCACTAGATTTTTGTATACAATTATAAATATAATGGTCAACATTAAACTTACAAAAATCGAACTAACCAAATACATAAATTTGAACCAGTATTAGTAAAAATAGAGCAACACAATTTTACAGTATATAATTTTATTACTTAAATTATTTATGTATAAGAAAAATAATTAGTTTTAAATAATTTAGTGGCAAACAAAATTAGTGGTCACTATACCATGTTTAAAAATACCGCCATGATGAACAGCTGTGTGCTACATCCGCCAATAATTTTCGTTTGGTATCCTGTATAGTACACAGCTGTTTATTGATCATGATTTGTGTTCTTTTGTATTGACCACGTTTCATTTTGTGAATGCCTAGTGAATTACGTACAAAATATTAGTGTTTATTTAGTAAGTATTTTAATTACTAATATATTGCAGTATTTAACGCGTTATTTTGCTTTGCGTTTTTGTGTAAATCCAACTAGGTATGTATTGTTTGTTCATGGATTGGACAAATTTAGGTTAGGATTTCCTACCGGTACAAATAGTTTATTTTTTTGAAAAATATAAATGTATATTAATTATAAAACAATCATAAAACTTTTTGAGCTCTGTAAAAATGAAATATGCGTACTTGTTAACTTGTAGGCCTAAGTGTAGTTGTTTAAATGTGTAATTTTAAGCTGATAAAACATTTGAGGTTAGGTTAATCTGGGTAGTATGATGAAAGTATGAAAATATGGTCACTATAAGTCATCATTTATTACTATCAACCCTTGCAATTTAATGCCTTATTGTTTATAGAACAATTTTTTTTTAGATTTGTTGCATAGTATAAAGCTTTACAAAATCGTAAAAGTTAAAATCCCTTCAATTTTGTTGCCTAGGAAAAGATTATAAATAATAACTTTTTAAAATTTTTGTTAAAATTATTTTCAAACAAATGGCTTGCTGAAATTTACAACTAAAAGCTGTCAAGGGTTTAGAGAAATAATTTTATGCCAACCAATATCGGTGATACACAAATATTATGTCATCAAAATTTGTAAATGCGATATGTAAACACAAATAGTTCTCATAATTTTTTACATATAGGCCCTATTATAACATTTAAAAAAATAATTATAACAAAGTTTTTGAGTTGGACTGTGCAATTTAGTAAAGGCAGGACAGGTTAGGTTATATTTGGGTCTTTGTTTTAATATTCTTAAGTTTGCTGCATTATAATCAATATTGTAAATAAAGGTATTTATGCAGTGTAGGTTGTTTTTTCTAATAGTGATTATTAAATATTTTTTTGTTTTATTTTATACCTTATTATCTAATTAACATATATTCACCCATGGAAAATATTTTTTAAAATATTACTTGATTTTATGCTGTTTTTTACGGAACTATATTGTGACTCATTGCTGTTTACATTGCATTAAACATATTAAATTTCATACTTGGATTTACTGGTCATACTTGTTATTAACTATATGTACATACTGCTCATGCAGGTTACACATTCTGACAACCATTACTAAATGTTAAGGTTTATTCCTTTTTTTGTTGGTTCATTTTTGTAATGAAAACATTGTTATTTGTGTCCGTTATTTGTGAACTTCATGATTTGCTTTTTTGTGTGAAGTTCACCACCCAACAACCATGTCAGTTAGGTCTGTGAGTACTTTTTTTTAATCATTTTAGCAATCAAAAACATGTTACCTACAGGATAATTAGTTTAAATAAATAACTTTTTAACCCAACACTGTGTCAGGTCAGTGAGTATTTTTTTTTAATGAAGTCTTTTTATTACGCAACAACTGTTAGATTCATTTTTTCCCTTTCCGGAGAAAAACCTTTAAGGTTATCATCTCTGAGTTAGGTTCACCACCCAAAAACTGTGTCGGTTAGGTCATTGGTATTAAAAAAAAGGTGTTTTTATTTAACTATAAAAATAAAAAGTATTCTTATCATTTTAGCGATCAAAAACATGTTACATACTTTCGCACGATAGCAATTTTGAGGTTGTGCGGGTCACTTTTGTTTTAGATTTTTATCGTATGCCTACTTCCCATGTTTTTATATATTTTGGACTACTAATCAATTGAATTCAAAAGGTTGTAGTGTTATTATTTTAATGAATTTTTTCCAAATATTTAACCTTGTTTCAAACTGAACAGCCACTAGAGTTCACATTCTTTAAGATGGAATGAATTAACTCATATAAAAAAAATCTTTCCTTAGGACATTTGTCAAGTGAACAGAAGCAGGAAAACGTGTAATCAATCTATCCAAAGAAAATTGCTTCCCTTTAATAATTTTGAAATTGGCATTGATACAAAGAAAAGTATTCTTTCAACAAAGATCTATGACAATGAAAAGTGTGATTTTTCTCATGCTGTTAATTCATTTCTTTTGAATGTTACCAAAATGTTTCTTTAAGAGCTGCCTGTTGGAAACAATGTACTTTAAAACTTGCCATGTCTCTATGGTATACTCAGGTTAGAAGAAAAAAGTTACCAAAGTTTTAAGTAACTGATTTAGCAGATTCTCCATGAACTTACAGATTCTTAGAAAATAACAGTGACAGACTTCAAGAAATTCTGTGTGGTTTTATGAATCTATATAAGTGAATTAATTTTAACATGTATATGGTTTCTCAAAAACTAAAAAAAAAACTATTTAGAATGACTATCTAACAGTATAATTTGCAGTAGGACAATGTACAAATTTCTTGTTTCATAACATCCTTAATGTGGCAACAAAAGAAAAATGTCCGATTCAGTCTATTGCAAAACATTTTCCTTTTGTTTTGTACATTATACTCCTCTTATAAAAAAATAAAACAGCCTAGGTAATGTAATGATAACTTAAATATAGTAATTTTTAAAATGTTATGCATATGCATTGTAATTTAGTCAATATACTGAATTATATCTTACATTTGTACTATATTTACTCTTGCGTGTTGACTTCATCATTAGTATTGTTTCCTTCTTGCTCAATTGGCATTGTACTTTTTTCTGTTTTTCTGAGGGAAAATGTGCATTATTATACATTTCCGCTTAGGACTCTCATTCACTAAAAAACAGCCTTTTTCACCTTATTGCTCTTCTCATAAAATCATCTTAGCATGCTTCACAAGTAGATGAATCGTAGCTGAAGCATTTCTTTCTTTATTCATATAATAATTTTTGATAGTTAACATTATAGCCTATTTATTTTAAAATTCTATACTAACTTTCTTCTGATCCCAGACTCCAATGTTAATGTTATTAAATTTCCACTTGTGATTCTTGATATTGATTTCTTGATTACGTTAATATGTACAGTTTCTTCTCTACAAGTAACAAATCTAGTAGGCATGCTAAACAAAACTAGAATGAACTTTTCAATAAGCAAATACAACCTTGTTTCATAATTCCTCTGCAATACCACATTTTTTTTGCAGATATCTTTAACAAATTACTAAACCATGTTTGCCAAATGTCTTCTTTCGACGCACTGGGGTCTCCTATATATTTGATAATAGGTAATATGTTTGGTTCATTATTTATGTGTGATTGAAAGTTTAATCATATAATTATGTTTTAAGTTAATATTTTTTTTTTTTTTACTTTATTTCAGTTAATGTTACCATTTTTGGTTTTATACAAGTTCTCCTATCTATAACAAAGTTTTCTTTACCTATCCATCACTTACTTCTCTTCAAAGAGTTTTTTAATTTCATGTTCAGAACATCTACATCCTGTGCTGTAAAAACTATCCTTGTATCCTTGTAAAGATTCGTATCATACTGTAGGTTCATAGAAAAATCACTGAAAGAACCTTGTGGTTCTCTCAACTTAATGCTCTTCAATAAAAATGTTGTTTTTCCTTATAAATTGAACTATCATGTTATTCAAATAGTATTCCATGTTCAGACCTGCTATTATGTAATAGTAGACCACCTACCATTCAAAAAATGTTTCCTGATGGTATAATGTTCTTCCATCTTACTAAGTTTACAATAGATCAGGACTAAAACGTACAAAATCCTTTCTTTTTATCGTTTCAGTACTTGTTTAATAATAATGTTTCTTCAGTAGATCCGGTTTTTGTAAATCCGTACTGGTTTCTGAAATATTATTTCCCCCATCATTTGGATCCTATGTAATAGGATAAGTTTTCCAGCTATGTACGTACTAAGTTTTCCAGATGGTATTGTGTTTAATTTGTCGTTAAAAGTCAGTAAAAATCATCTTAGTTACGATTTCGCCCAATCTTATTTGGTTAGAAAAAGAGTTTTCTATTTCTGTAGGTATTAATTTAACTTAGTAGTTCAGAAACTTAAAGCATCATAAATCTATGTAATATAAATTAGGCAAGAGTTACCTTAGTGACATTGTTCTACTCCTGAAGAAGCAAGTGCACCCTTGATTACGATTTAACTTCTGTTTTTATAGCCTAGGCCTAGGTTTACATATTCGTGAAAGTAAACTTTAAATGATGTCATTTACATTATAAAAGCGACCCTGCAAACTTACACTTAAGCCTAACCCATTCAGTAACCATCATTGTCATGTTCATGTGTTAAAAGAATTCCACAAAATGAAAATCAATATCAAAAATGATGGCGAGTCAAATAATATTTTGATAAAAGGAAATTTCTCACTTTTTGCAGATTTTTCCAAATAAAATATACCCATATAATTGTTAATGTGGGTCTGTTAATTGTGATTTCGTTTTATGATTAGATTTTGTCCCCTAAAAAGTAAAAAAATCAATAAAAAGCCAGAATACAAATTTGGGGTGAAGCCAGCATTTTGCCTAATCAGTATTTTAATTTTGTTGATCTGTATGTTTTAGTAGTATTATTTTCACCTGAACAAAACAAATGTTTTGAATGATTACAAGAAGTAGCCATTTAAAAAAACCAACCTTGCTTTGTCGTAGAAAATAGATTTATATAATTAATATAGAATTTTGTTTTCTTTCTAAATAAAACAATTTTTCAAAAGTAAAATAAATTGCTTAGCCAGTATTAACTAGTAACCAGTAAATTTAACCAGTACTGGTTTACTGGTAAAACCGGTACTGGTATTAACCAGTAAATTTGGTTATCAAAATGTATTTTGTATACGTAATACTTTTAATTTTTTCTCTCTTGTAAAATTAACGCTTTGCCTTCTAAAGGCATCCTAAGTTTTCATAAAAAATTTAGTTTGCTTATTATATAAAAAAATGTGTTAGAATTAAGGTGAAAAAAGTGTTATCAAACTGCCCTTTGTCATACCAACATGGCCTCCCTCCATAAAGCACCAATGAACTTTAAAGGGCCTCGGGGTAACTTTTTTTTTGAGGAATGTTAGAAAAAAATTTTGAAAAATATTTCTTAATTGTAAAAATTAATGTTTAACAGATGTTAAATTAAATAATAAATAAAATAAAACAATTCTGGGCATAGAGTGACCAATTGTTTCCCACTTTATAAAAAAACACATACTTAACTGTAATGAGGGGCCCGCTTCAGATTTTGGATCCCGGTCCTGAAATTTCATGTGGGGCAGTGCATATCAACTGAGCTACTCTCAAGTCATACTTTTATGTTTAATTTCACCAGTAAGTCATAAAATGTATTGAAATATTTGTATTAAGTAAAGTTCTGATTACTTTTATTATACTATAACTTTTTAACAAAATTAAATTAACTACAATTAAAACACAACAGCATTATCCTAAAGGCAGTAGGGTAAAACATTACCTCAACTGTTATTTAGATTTAATGTGTGTTATTTACGTGTGATATGAGCTGTTAAATTCCACTCTTTATTTTAACTTTGTAAGTTTTTAAATGTGTATTACTAATTTAACGTTTATTGTGAAAATAATCTCTTCCACAATGCCACTGTTTCCTCGTACAAGCCACTGCCATTAAAATAACTAAATATTTAAATGTTAACGTTTTATTACCCGCCTTTACAGCAACTGGTTAAGTAGCTCAGTCGGTACCGCTTAAAATTCATGATTACAGTCATCCATAGTTTATATGTAAATGAGAATAGTGTTACTTTTTTCTTTACAAATAATTTTTATCATTACGGTGATGAGATCATGAAAATTATCGGTTAGGAAAGCATGTTATATTTTGGAAAGGGGGTGTAAGAAAAAGGTCGGCAAACCGGAATGATAGTGATTACAGTGTTGATGCCAATTGCTCTCAGACTTGTGGTTAGGTCTCTACTATTAACTGTAGCGAATGGAACCTATTGTGTAGGCTAGTACAGTCCACACCCAACAGGAATTTCCTTAACACACCTGGATATACAGGTCGATTGAAGTGTTGTCGAGGTGTTCACTTTGGAATGTTTAATAATTCAAATATCGTGAAAATGTGTCATTGTTGACGTACATGTTATATTTTACAGTAATGTTTTATTTACTTTATTAAAAACAAAAATTGCTTTTTTTTATGCTTTAAACTTAAATTAGAATTGTAGGTCTCGATAGAAATTTAGTTTTCAAAGGCATAATGAGACAGTTATTTCTATAATAATGAAGTTGATTTGAGACAATAAATGTGAAAGCGCATGGGACTGTGCACTTTTTAAGCAGATTGCATTTTCTTGTTCTCTATTTTATACAGGTTCAATGGTGAAGTTGTCATATCAGTATTTCATCTGCTAAAGTTAGGACACCTGTTACAAGAAGACAGTGTTATATATTTACAGCATACATAAACAAAATTTTTGTGTATTGTAGTTTACAAATAACATTTCTTATTTTTGGTGGAAGGGTTCCTGCAGTTTGTTTATAACAAATATAAACATTTTTTATATATAAGTTATAATAGTTGAAGTAGTTTGTAAATGTGCGCTAAAATATGTACTGTAAAAAAATTTTGTTTTCTA
This sequence comes from Callitettix versicolor, assembly GCA_022606455.1. Taxonomy (NCBI): domain Eukaryota; kingdom Metazoa; phylum Arthropoda; class Insecta; order Hemiptera; family Cercopidae; genus Callitettix; species Callitettix versicolor. Next base: position 103,414,714 of record CM040186.1, on the reverse strand, counting down.
TCAATTATTGTTGTATTTTTTAAATTATTCATTCATCTTTTTGATATTTTAAACTTATATCAGAATAGTAGATAAGCATTTATTTAACATTTCTGATGGGACACCTATTTAAATAATATTTGTGTACAAAATATTTTACGTGTTGACGCTTATTATTTTGGTGGTGCTTGCAATTAATAAAAGTAAAACTAAAGAGCTACATGAAGATGGTCAAAAGATGAGTTTATTTATTTATTTATATTTTTAATTCCTGAGAAGTATTTGCAATTAACAAGTTGTTTTGCATTGTAGTAAATTTCCCCTTTAAGTTGAACAATGCAGTCGTTAAACAGTGTTTAATCTTCGTTTGTCATTTTTTTATCAGAAAATAGTGGTTTTCATCACATATTTTGATTTATTTAAATATACTTTATAATTTTTTAGCAGTGAGAGTTAAATTCTAAAGAAGAGTTTAATTCTTCGAGTATAATTCTAAAAAAAAAATATTAGTGTGAATTGCACCTACAGTTTAGATGTTCCTTTGATGAAAGGGGTACAAAGAGATGCGGAAGAAATTGGAATAGGAAAAGATGAAACGCAAGGTTCACACAAAAAGTAAAAGAGTAAAAGAGTTAATGAAAATTGATAAAAAAAATATGAAAAGAAAAACCAAAAGATGAAGGATTTGTAATAAAAGAAAAAACTGAATTGATGACATTGTATTATATAGCAACAATATATTTTTGCATACTAGAAACAGACATGCACCAGAAACTTATGTTGTCATTTATAACCACCGCCAAACATTTCTTGCTTGAAAAAGGAAATTGGTTTTATGGCTTAAAAGTGTTTTTTTTTGCAATAACATTTTTACTTTGTTGCTATTCCTGTCGTACAATGCTTTGTAATACTGTTTCTTTTTAATTGCTTAAAATATTATTTGTTAAGGATGTGTACTTTTTTCATACCGCTTGAAAAAACATGTCTTTATTTTGTTAAGATTGGGCACTAAAATAAGTTCCTATTATTTTGTATTCTGTTACCAACAAGGCTTGTTCAAAAACATATGTTTTATTAAAGTTTTAAATAATAACACAATATGAGTGTAGAATATATAGCCTGCATTGTATAATGATTTTTGATATATATGATATAATAAAATTATTTATTATTATTAATTATTAATTATTGTAATATTTTCATAGGGCTCGGTGGTTGATATGGCTAAGGTACCGGTCAGTCTGCTACGCCTCTTGAACTGTGCACCTCAAGGTTATTAGTTCAAGCTGCAGTGCTTTTACTTTATCTGTAACATTATTGCTGATCCTTCATCTCATTAATCTTAATCTATTTGGTATAAAGTGTGGACATTAAGCAAAAAAAGTTGTTGAGTTGAATTAATTGTTGAATTGATCGTCAATGATCAAAGGGTTTATATAAATATAGTTATATTAAGAATGTGAGAAATTATAGGTATAAATTTATTGTGCACACCACACGATAATTGAATTAATTAAACACTAATGCGCTGTGCTTTGATTTATGCGTTTGTTCGGAATAATATAATTAAATAATAATTACTAGTAAGAAATAAAACGTCAATAAGATAACAAATAAAACAGCGTGTTAACTTTACAATTCCTTTGGGAGTCTCGCATGCTGAACTCTTTTTTTATAATTATAAAAATTATTATAACACTCAGCACTTGTTTCATAATAATAGAAATTCCTGACTAGACCTAACCTATTATCATTTGCACAATCTTAATAACAGTAGTAGAATGGAATCTAATGATAGCGAAATTAATACTGATTATATTAAAATTTATTCTGACTTAATGAACGAGTAAAAGAATCGTATATAAAGAGAAGACATTATTTTAAGTGGTTTAAGATGGGAGTGTTTTTGAAAAGGAGTGTACCATCAGCTGCTGAGAGCACTGCCTGTAGGTAACCTCCTCCTAACGCTCGCCCACTCGTCCGATTAGAGTCCTCGCAACTAAAACGTGCATGTAAATTAATCGTGGCACCGTGGCTGCACTATGGAGAACGGACATGATTGGAGCGTTCATGTTGTAACAATCATTGATTGATCTCTTGGGCGGATAATTTTTATCGAATAGTAGTCTCTCGGTTTAAAATTAGATGTTATGATGGTCGTTTTAAATCGATGCCGGGAGGGATCAGTCGTTTTTTTATTTTTTAATATAATTATTTTTAATACCAATTGTTTCATACGTGCTGCGCTCATTTGATTGTTGACTCCCTATATTATTGGAGTCGGTTTGGATCATTAAATCTTCCTGGCCAACGTTATTAAACGATCAGAAAAGATCATCAGTGTAATGTAAAAGAAAGGTTATTTACAAGGTTGCGAAACATGGTCATTGGGAAATAGCTAGAATTAACCGCTTCGGTATAAAATTGTTGCTCCAGGCTGGGTTTGATCTTGTCTTACTTTGTCGCAGAGTCTAAACGGAGAATGGCGCCCAAGAAGAGCGATGAGCAGGAGAAGAAGCCGCTGATCGGCAGAATAGGTACCAGCTTGAAAGTCGGTATCGTCGGTATACCTAATGTCGGCAAGTCTACGTTCTTCAATGTTTTGACAAAAAGCCAAGCTGCTGCCGAGAATTTTCCGTTCTGCACCATCGATCCTAATGAAAATAAGTACCTTCTCTTCTCACCTGGCATGCCATTTAGTATGTAGGCCTAACATAACTAAGAAATAAACTCCATGCAGTAATAACTAAATAGGTTATATTTTGCTTTAATAAAGAAAACGATTAATCTGCTATAAAAACAACGTAATGAAGTATACGAACTTACGTAACTGAAGCTCTACATGCATTTTTGTAAACCTTATCACTAATAAAGAATAATTGTGACACAGCTGCCTCACTGGCCACTAATTTGAAATGATTGAACAGATTTTACTAGGTATCAAATCTAAACTTTTAAAAATATTAATTTTTGTGCTGACTATGCAGATTTTGCTAGGTAACAAATCTAAACGTTTAAAAATATTGATTTTTGTGCCGACTGTACAGATTTTGCTAGGTAACGAATCTAAACTTTAAAAATATTGATTTTTGTGCTAAGTCTAAATCAGATCGGACAAAAATTTTGAATGTTAGAGTAGTAAAACAAAACTAAATTTTTTTAAAACTTTAAAAAAACTGTAAACTCTTCGGACAAGTTTTCTTCGCAGAAAATCCATTCAACTATTTCAAAATTGCAGTCACTCAAAATCACGACTTTTAAATTGTATTCTTCTTTTAAAATCTGATTTCTCTATAAAATAATGAGCTCATTTCTCATATTGAGCTTTAAAATATACTTAAAATAACTTTTTAAATTTCAAATTCAATTAAAAATATATTAAAATAATTGATGCTAGTCCAGGTTTATTTTCATATTTTGAATATAATTGAAAACTTACGGAGAATGCAGATTTTAATTCTGATTACAATTGTGAAATTAGGTTTTCAAAAAAGCGTTAGTGAAAAAAGTTAAGAATTTTTATAGAAGTCAAGGTTTATTTTTGTAAATTTATAAATTAATGTTTGTTTATTTTTGGCAAAATGCGGTTATGATCCCTGTAAAGCTTAAGTGAAATTGATTGTGCATACGTTAATCCAGAATACTTTAGTTCAGTAGAATCGGAATGGAGTATTTTTGCTTCACTTAAAATTAATTAAAACTTTTAAATTAAAAGAATTAATTAAAATGTGACCTAAATAAATAGCCACAGTATAATTTATTTTCATTACTTTAATTATTTAAAATTGTCGATGTGTTTTTGCCAGAATAAAATGAACGTAATTAACGTAAATAAAATTCCCGCTTTACCACGTGAAAATTACGTACAATTAAATTAAAAAGAACATTCTATTATCCGTCTCACAATCTAGTGACAACTTTTCTGTAAAATAATTGTATCAATTCAATAATTGAAAAGATTACAGAGGGTAGGAGAGATAATGATGTAGCACCCCGGTGCCGGCAACCCTTCATTACAATGATTATACCGGGCTGGCGAGGTACATTTGCTGATTACGCTGCACGCTCGCTGGCGATTCAATCTTCACATGGCTGATTAAGTAAATCAGCTGTGTGGATACAGTTGACATTGAAATGTGTTCTTTACATCTGTTTAAATACATCTTGTAGCGCAACAGATTGTCTTACACATGCTAGAAAACAAAGCGAAAAATAACTATAAATAAATAATAATCGTATGATGCAACACCTGGCTAACATAATGAAAGGTAATTTCTTACACTTTTTCTTAATATTACTACATTTAAAAGTCTGATTTAATTATAATAATCAGCATTAGAATCTGAATTACATTGAAAATACGAAAATGGACCCTGACTGCTCTCAAATTCATTTTCTCAATTTCAACAGATTTAAAATACTTTATATGCAGATTTTATCACTGATTATGATATTGAAATTGTGTTTTTAAGGATAGTGTAAGGTAAAAAATTATCAAAGGGGTTTTTAAGGATTAAAATGGTTGCCATTTTAGAACTGTTGAACGAATCTTGCGGGCTAATAACTTCTCCAAGTTTGTTATTTGATCCCAAAGCTGTTGAGGAAACAGATAATATTTAGTGCTAACTTTGAGTCAAATCAAACAAAAATTGCGAATGTGTGAGCGTTTATTTTTGTCAAATCAAACAAAAAAAGCAACAAAAATTGTGTGTGTGTGTGTGTGTGTGTGTGTGTGTGTGTGTGTGTGTGTGTGTGTGTGTGTGTGTGTGTGTGTGTGTGTGTGTGTGTGTGTGTGTGTGTGTGAGAGAGAGAGAGAGAGAGAGAGAGAGAGAGTCAGAGACACACACACACACACACACACACACACACACACACACACACACACACACACACACACACACACACACAAACACACACACACACACACACACACACACATACACACTCACTCTCTCTCTCTCTCTCTCTCACTCACACACACACACACACACACACACACACACACACACACACACACACACACACACACATACATACATACATACATACACATACACATACACACACACTCTCTCTCTCTCTCTCTCACACACACACACACACACACACACACACACACACACACACACACACACACACACACACACACACACACACACACACACACACACACACACACACACACACACACACACACACACACACACACACACACACACACACACACACACACACACACGACATACACACACATCTAGAAATAATTCTAGGTCTAATCAGTTGAACTAATAATTAATTAAATAAACAATTTAAAAATAATGTAATTTTACTGAATGTTACAATCACAGTTGCACTGCAGTGTGCGTTACAACAATACAATTCAAGAAGAGATGTTTGTGCGTTACTTGAGCAGCATACGGGTTATGCATTGCTGCATCCCCACCATACTCCTTGTCTCCATCTCTGTCACTCTGTAACAGTAGCATAGGAAGCTGTTGCGATTGTTCTGCAGTACAATACTACCAACAAATTGTACAAACAGCTGGTCTCTACAGCCATCTAACGTTCATAATTTTTATAATCGGGCAAATATAATAAAAATTTTTTCTTTATTCTTAAACGACTGAATGGTTGAATACAATGAATTCTACAAGAAATGAAAATTCTAAAATTTGGAAACAAAAAGTTTTTTTTTTATTATTGTAGGGTGTACGGTGCACACTTACCAGGTATGAATATACACCCCTGAAATAAATAAATATACATTTTTGAACAACCCATCGAAAAGATGTCTAGAGGTAAGGAATTTCAAGGTAGAGGTCTTAGCTCGGCGCCACTCCAGTTATTTTTTCTTCTTTAAAAATTTGCTAATTCATGATGTTATTATTTGTAAATTTGCCGTTACTTGTTTGTGAAGACCAGTTCTCTTTCACAAGTGTAAAACTTGGAAATATGAGAACAAGAGTTTTATTTTACACATCAAGATAAAACTTACGAACAATAGTTTATCTACATAACAAGACAAAACTTGAAAACTATAGTTTATTTACAAAGGAAGGATAAAACTTGAAAACAATAGTTTACTTATGTGAGGTGAAACTTGAAAACAATAGTTTATCTACATAATAAGGTAAAACTTGGGAACAATAGTTTATTTATACAAGATACAACTTGAGAATAGTTTTACCTGCAGAACAAGATAAAATTTGAGAACAATAGTTTATCTACATAACAAGACAAAACTTGAAAACTATAGTTTATTTACAAAAGAAGGATAAAAATTGAGAACAATAGTTTATTTACACAAGATACAACTTGAGAATAGTTTTACCTGCAGAACAAGATAAAACTTGAGAACAATAGTTTATTTACACAAAAAAGATAAAACTTGAGATCAATATTTTACCTACATATCAAAATAAAACTTAAGAATAATAGTTTATTTACACATCAAAATAAAACTTGGGAACAATATTTTAACAAATATCTACATAACAAGATAAAACTTGAGAACAATAGTTTATTTATACAAAAAAAATAAAACTTGAGAACAATATTTTATCTACATAACAAAATAAAACTTAAGAATAATAGTTTATGTACACAGCAAGATAAAACTCGGGAACAAGGGTTTTATCTACATAATAAGGTAAAACTTGCAAAAAATAGTTTAATTATACAAGATATAACTTGAAAACCATTGTGTAATCAAAATCATTGAAGCCGATTTCTAAATATTTTTTTAACAGAAAAAAAACTTTGTGGATAGACAAACTATTGTTCTCAAGTTTAGTTTTGTGTAGATAAAATTCTTCTTCTCAAACTTTTCTCAAACGTTATCTTATTGTAGAGATAAAAAATGTTGATCTACATAACAAGATAAAATTTGATAATTATACTTTATTTACAAAACAAGAAGAAACTTGAAAACAGTATTTTATCTACATGACTGGATAAAACTTAAGAACAGCAATTTACATAACAAGATACAACTTAAGAACAGTATTTTTTTTTCCTACACAATAGTATAAAATTTGAGAACAACAGTTTATTTGCACAACAAAATAAAACTTGAAAACTGTAGTTTATCTACATAATAAAATAAAACTTGAGACAAGAGTTTAGTTACACAACAAAATAAAACTTGAGAACAAGCTCTAGACAACAAAATAAAATTTGAGAAAAAGAGTTTTAATTAGGCAACAAGATAAAACTTGAGAGAACAATAGTTTATCTAAACAACAAGGTAACATTTGAGAAAAGTTATTTATCTAAACAACAAGATAAAACTTGAGAACAATTGTTTATTTACACACAAAGTTCATTTTCTGTTTAAAAAATATTTAAAAATCTACTTCAATGATTTTGATCACACTTTGCTCAAACATAGGCCATAAAATACTTAAGCAAAACATGTACGTTGCTTCACGTAAAAAAATTTATTCAGGAGCAAATAGAAAACAATTAAAAATCATGATCGTTTCTCAAAATTGGTTTTCGTAATTTTTCTCAAGAAAATAAATCCTCATGGGGTGGTGACACATTTGAAGTAAAAGAGTTTTTTGGTGTGAGAGGTAATTGAAATAATCACAATCAAATTCGCTGTACTGACTTACAATGTTTCTGACCAAAATTCAAGCAAAATCAAATAAACCGATTTTGAAAAATTAAATCTATTTTCCATTAGTTTCCAAACCAGATTTTTCGACAGACCAATGAATGCGTAAAAGATTGTTTTTGCAGCATTTCTGTTTTTTCAGGCAAACCTGTTTTGACCATTAATTTCTTTTTTCCAGATACGTCGAGTACCTGTACCTGATGCCAGGTTTGATTACTTGTGTGAATACTTTAAACCTGCAAGGTATGTAGCTTACACAATCTTAGTAGCTATATGAGGGTTGGGATGCATTACTGTAGAGTGATTGTTTTAAACATAGCTGTAGCTCGTTTTAAGTTTGTACTATAAGTAAATAACGAATTTAACCAAGTTCGCGTGTACATTACCTTTCTTCTTCTTCTGGTACCCTGCCATCATGAAGACTAGAGTGATATACAGATATATCCAAAACTAATGGTGGAGAAGGACCTGAGATATGTGGAAGTGAACCTGAAAGGAATTTGCTCTGTACAAGGGGAGTTATCACACAATATTTCTGTCAGAAGTCACAACCCTTACGGAGATCGTAATACTTGCATGGGAACAGGGATATCAAAATTTGTAGTGAGAGCCAGGCATTTGATTCAAATGACTCCAAGACAAAGCTAGTCTAGGAGTGTATGAAACTCATGGAATACTGGGAAACCTGAACATTATACTGTGTTATATTTCAGACCATGCGTGGATTCATGAGCGAGCTGATAGGCTGGCTAACATTCAGCATTGAAATTCACAGGACCTGAACCATTCTGTGGTATATCAATGAAGGCGATTATCCAGGCAGTTTGTACTTGGGCTCAAAGAGAGCACAAGAGGAGAAAAAAGGATACAGAAGTACTTAAATGAATAGTTATTTTTATATTCTTCTTCTTTTCTGCTAGGATTATTGTCACTATGTTGAGTATAATGATCTGCCTTCCCTAGCTTCATCAATTCTACTTTTGTTGACGCATTTCGGAGAACCTCCATCTTCAAAAACTATATCTATACTGGTCACCAGTATTATGGCCCGTCCTATTTATAATTTTCTATCTCCACCTCGTACCCCTCCTCTTCAACACGTGTACATTAAACCTGATGTGCTCGCTTCTGATTGGCTCTTCAAAATCATACGTTTTCGCTCGCTTCTGATTGGATCCTTTCAAACTTTCTCTTCAACGGTCGTCCTTCCTGTTAATTTTTGAAAATTTTTAGATTTTTAAACGTAAAATCTGCTTGCGACGATATCTGTTCATTTATTATGTTTTTCCCTTTAATTTAGATTTAAAAATTTTAATTTTAAGATTTTTAAAAAAAACTAGTTGTATATAGTTTTTGAAGATGGAGGTTCTCTGAAACGTGTCAACAAAAGTAGAATTGACGAAGCTAGGGAAGGCAGATCATTATACTCAACATAGTTAAATGAGTAGATTTACACTTCATGGAGCCTCTAAACATATCTAAGCATTGGCATTGCATCTCCCTTGTCTTAGTATATGCAATATATCGTGGAATATGACCGTGATTACAGGACACAGCTGTTTTAGGAAACATATGCTTAGGATAGGTACGTGCAACAAACCACCTCTTTGTAGGAAATGCAGACCGTAGGAAGAGACTGCAGAACATTTGCTCCTGAAATATAAGTTTTTGGAGCAGGGAAGAAACAGAATCTTTGGAATAATGACCCCTTGCTCCCTGTGGACTAACCGTTCCACAGGATGATATCATCAGCAAGATCCTAGAGTTTGTGGGACTCTTGGACCTTGAGAGTAACTTTTATGGTCAGGACATCTTCATCAGGAGCATAGTAAGCCCATGTGAGTGATGTGTAAAGAAATGTGGACCGCCTGGTATAAAAAAAAGCATAGTGTGAAAGAAAATAATATTCTTGATCGTCATTTGTATGTTCAACGTGTGACTAGGTTATACTTACTTCCAGATGCAGACATTCCTACTCATACGTCTCTGATGGTCTGTGGATGCCCCTAAAACGTGGTGTATCTTGTTTCTCAGAGCGAGAAACTTTAAATCGGAGATAATATCCTATTATAATTACATGCATTTTAAAAGTTAAAACTACATTAATCACATGAAGCTGTTTACAAAAATTGTACCGCAGCCTTGTTTAAATTGAACAAAATTCCGACGCTCCTGGCCTCATTACCCAGTTGTGATTTAAGGCAAACCAATTTCTTAACACTCAGAACTCACACCAAATTTCTGTTACTTTCAGGACAACTAAATTTCAGAGGAAACTGTAACCCAATTCCTGACACTCTTTGCATGCACCATAAGTCTTTCAGAGAGAGAACTGTTTCTTTCAGAGGTACAAGATTATTGTACCATATGGTCTCACGGTACAGGTAAGGCTTTAGAGGGAACTGTGACCAAAGTTCTGACGATCGGGATCGAACGTTATCGTTACGATTTCAAAGGCAACTGAGACCAAAATTCTGACACTAGTGATAAAACCGGGCCGTTACGGTTCCAGGGAGAATTGCGACCAAAATTCTGATGTTCGTAATCGGACGTTGCCCTTACGGTTTCACATGGAATCTGTGACCAAAATTCTGAAGATGGTGAACGGCCAGTTTCAGGGGGGAATTATTACCAAAGTTCTGACGCTCGAGATAAGGCGGTCCCATTACGGTTTCAGGGGGAAAATGTGATCAAATTTCTGACGTTCGTGATCGGACTTTGCCGTTACAGTATCAGGGGGAATTATGACCAAAGTTCTGGTAATAATGAAAAGACGGTTCAGTTACGGTTTTTGAAGAAACTGTGACCTAAGTTCTGACGTTCGTAATCGGACTTTACCGTTACAGTTTCAGGGGAAAATAAGACCAAAATTTTTGAAGGAACGTTTGAAATCAGGCGGTGCCGTTACGGTTTTTAGGAGGAACTGTGGCCAAAGTTCTGGTATTCGTGATCGGACGGTGTCGTTAAGGTTTTTTTTGAGCGACCCGTAACCAAAGTTCTGATGATCGAGATTAGACGGTGCCGTTACGGTTTCAGGGGAATGTGACCAAAGTTCTGACGTTCGTGATCGGACTTTGCCGTTAAGGTTTTAGGGGGAACTGTGAGCAAAGTTCTGAAAGTAGTGATCAGTCGGTTCTGTTACGGGTTTTGAAGAAACTGAGATCAAAGGTTTGACGCTCATGATCGGATTTTAACATTACAGTTTCAGGGGGAAAATGTAACCAAAGTTCTGACAACCGTGATCGGTCGGTGCCGTTATGGTTTCAAGAGAAATTAAGACCTAAGTTCGGTTTTGAGGGAACGTTTGAGATCAGACGGTGTAGTTACGGTTTTACAGGGAACTGTGACCGAAGTTCTAACAATCGTGATCGGACGGTGCCGTTACGGTTTCGAGGGAAATTAAGACCAAAGTTTGATTTTTTGAGGGATCGTTTGAGATCATACGGTGCCGTTAAGGTTTTACAGGGAACTGTGGCAAAAGTTCTGACAATCGTGATCGGACGGTGCCGTTACGGTTTCAAGGGAAATTAAGACCTAAGTTCGGTTTTGAGGGAACGTTTGAGATCAGACGGTGTAGTTACGGTTTTACAGGGAACTGTGACCGAAGTTCTAACAATCGTGATCGGACGGTGCCGTTACGGTTTCAAGGGAAATTAAGACCAAAGTTTGATTTTTTGAGGGATCGTTTGAGATCATACGGTGCCGTTAAGGTTTTACAGGGCACTGTGGCAAAAGTTCTGACAATCGTGATCGGACGGTGCTGTTACGGTTTTTGAGAGAACTGTAACCAAAGTTCTGACATTCGTGATCGGACGGTGCCGTTACGGTTTCAAGGGAAATTAAGACCAAAGTTTGGTTTTTGAGGGAACGTTTGAGATCAGACGGTGTAGTTACGGTTCTAGAGGGAACTGTGACCAAAGTTCTAACAATCGTGATCGGACGGTGAAGTTACGGGTTTTGAGAGAGCTGTAACCGAAGTTCTGACAATCGTGATCGGACGGTGCTGTTACGGTTTTTGAGAGAACTGTAACCAAAGTTCTGACAATCGTGATCGGACGGTGCCGTTACGATTTTAAAGGGAACTGTGACCAAAGTTCTGACAATCGGGATCGGACGGTGAAGTTACGGTTGTAGAGGGAACTGTGACCAAAGTTGTGATGGTCGAGAACAAACGTTGCCGTTACGCTTTCAGGGGGAATGTGACTTAAGTTCTGACGATCGTGATCAAACGATGCCGTTCTGGTTCCAGAGAAAAATGTAACTTAAGTTCTGAAGGTCGTGATCGAATATTGATATAATTTGGGGAGAAGGGACTGTCCTCTAAAGTTCTGACGCTTGTGATATGACGAAATCTTTACTTTTACAAATGGAACTGTGACTGGTGTTTTGACTCTCGTGGTATTTTTTGTAGTTACTTCCACTAACAAATTTGTAATACTATGCGTGTTAACTTTCATGATCGTTAGACTTTCACTTGAGTGTGTGTGTGTGCGCGCGCGCGCGCCAGTCAGGATTACGTGTAGAGATACAAGGAAGTTTAGTAAACATGTTGTGAAATGCGTGCAGTAAGTGATGAGGTAAAAATAATTCTGTTATCAGTTTTTCTAGTTGTAAACATTGCTTGAATGTTCATTTCTTTTCGGCCGCTCATCTTGTTGACCAGGTGTCAAACTGAATTTTCTGCTTATGATTTTTTTTCGTACCGGTTTTTAATTTAAATACTGGGAAAACATTTTCCTTTATAACTTCAATTTATGTTTGTATTTTTTGTAACAATAATTTTATTTATTTGTATTGTATAATTTATGAAACAGTTGTATTAAAAAGCTATGTTTTAAGGTTGTTTTCGCAAAAAAATTATTGACCTCCCCACCATTAGTAGCGAATTTCTATTGTAAAAATGAGCTGCATTGGAGCATCCGTCATGGTAAGACCTAGACTTGGGATCTTGAAATGAGTATCGATCCTGACCTCTAGATCACTCCTTGAGAGTTTGTTAAAATGTGTGTTCGCGCGCGCGCGCGCGCGCGTGTTTTAGCACACTCACGTTCGAAAAATTTGTCCGATTTGATTAAAACTTTGCACAAATCTTCAGTTATGATAATAGTTTGGACGAGTTTATTAACGAGCAAAATTCGTTCAACAGTTTCAAAATGGCGGCTATTTCAAGTACTAATAACTTTGTTGTACATTTTCTTTTGAAAATCCGATTTCACCACCGTAATCGGCCTTAACAACTGCTTAAATTAGCGTTTTAAATTTCCAAAATACGTTGACATTATTATTATAAAGAATTTCTCACGACTGAACGTATTCTTGGATGCAGCGTGTACGCTAACGTGTTGCGCGAAGGAAACGGTGGCCGAAAAAAAGGACGAGCCGCGCCGCGGTACAGAAATTACAACTGTCAGTGAGTGGCTTTATTTATATGGGCAATAAATAAGGAACGTCATTTGTTGAAGAAATATATCAATTTATGAGGAGGCGCCAATCGGTAGCTAATGAGTGGCGGGTTGGCGCCGCAAAGGTAACTCGGTAATTAAAGACGGCAACTCCGATTAGTTTGGCCCTCTTCACCCCCCCCCCGCCGCCCAACTCCAGGTACCTGTTTTCCGAGACCGTTTCCTGTTTTGAATCAATTATAGGAAGCAAGTCTAATTCATATTTGTACGCGGTTTTTATTAGCTTCGTTACTTTTGTAATTGGGTATCGAATTATCTACTTGCTGACTTCCAGTTGAAAATTAGTGACGGGAAAAAACGTTGCACAAACTATCTCGTAAAAACTTTTTACGCGGAAATTTCCAATTTTTTATACATTCCGTAAACACAGCGAAAACTTTCTCTCCGTAACATGGTGTTTTGTTTTACTTCAGCGCTTGAAAAACATCTGAAATTATTCCTAAAGATTGTGTGCTTCTTTTCTGTAAAAAGAAAATTAGGCCGAGTGGCCACCAAAACAAGTTGTGCGGCCACTAAAAGCGTAACAGAGTTAACGGTTCCGCTACGCGCAACTTCGACTCTGTCTAGGTTCGGTTTTGAAGCTGACTTCGCTTCCCCCACCACGCTGACCACGCCTTCAAACTCTTCTTGCTAGGTTACGGTTTTTAAACATAGTAATTTATATGTTTACAGTAGGCATAAATATTTAGATTGAACATAGGCCTATACAAACGCCTTATTAAACTGGCTGAATTCCGCTTCCGGTTGCCGTTCATTGTCATTTTTCTGCGCTAGGCGCAGCTCCGTTCCGTATTCGGCGGCCTTAGCGTAAACCATTAAAAACAAAATAGCTTGAATATAGTAAAAAATAACTATTTGTTTTATGTTTTGAAGTGATTTTTATTAACAATCCGTATTTTAAGGTATCTAACAGCAACGAATCTTCCTTAATATGTTGAAAACTATTTCCTCTGTTCATTTATAATCGCGGCACGCAGCTGTCTCGTTGACTTAAAGAATCGGATTTCCAAAAAATTATTTTTTTATCTTGCCTTCTTTTTGAAATTCTGATTTCGCCGTCATAATAGCACTAAAATCTCCGTACAGTAGTATTTTAAACGTTTTTAAATTTCATTGAAAAACTACGAAGATAAACCCTGACCGCCGTAAAATTACATTTATTCAACGGATTTTGAATATTCAGAATGTTAATTTATGCAGTTTATAACGCTGATTACGGTGGTGGAAAATAAAAAGTTGGTAGCCGAAGGAAGAAATGATATGTAGATTTTTTTCATCTCGTACAACTTATGTACTTGGAAAATAAAAAGTACTTTAGTTAAGCAAGAAATTAAAATGTTATGTAGATTTTTTCATCTCATACACACTCCTGTACTTGGAAAATAAAAAATATTTTGCTTAAGCAAGAAATTAAAATGTTATGTAGATTTTTTTCATCTCGTACAACTTCCATACTTGGAAAATAAAGTGAGTTTTGCTTAAGCAAGAAATTGAAATGTTATGTAGATTTTTTTCATCTCGTACAACTTCCCTACTTGGAAAATAAAGTGTGTTTTGCTTAAGCAAGAAATTTAAATGTTATGTAGATTTTTTCATCTCGTATAATTTCCATACTTGGAAAATAAAGTGTATTTTGCTAATGCAAGAAATTAAAATTTTATGTAGATTTTTTCATCTCCTACAACTTCCCTACTTGGAAAATAAAGTGTATTTTGCTAAAGCAAGAAATTAAAATGTTATGTAGATTTTTTCATCTCGTACAACAATACTTGGAAAATAAAGTGTATTTTGCTAATGCAAGAAATTAAAATGTTATGTAGATTTTTTCATCTCGTGCAACTTCCTTACTTGGAAAATAAAGTGTATTTTGCTTAAGCAAGAAATTAAAATGTTATGTAGATTTTTTCATCTCGTGCAACTTCCCTACTTGGAAAATAAAGTGTATTTTGCTTAAGCAAGAAATTAAAATGTTATGTAGATTTTTTCATCTCGTACAACTTCCCTACTTGGCAAATAAAGTGTATTTTGCTTAAGCAAGAAATTAAAATGTTATGTAGATTTTTTTCATCTCGTACAACTTCCCTACTTGGAAAATGAAGTGTATTTTGCTTAAGCAAGAAATTAAAATGTTATGTAGATTTTTTTCATCTCGTACAACTTCCCTACTTGGAAAATAAAGTGTATTTTGCTTAAGCAAGAAATTAAAATGTTATGTAGATATTTTCATATCGTACAACTTCCATACTTGGAAAATAAAGTGTATTTTGCTTAAGCAAGAAATTAAAATGTTATTTCGATTTTTTTCATCTCGTATAATTTCCCTACTTGGAAAATAAAGTGTATTTTGCTTAAGCAAGAAATTAAAATGTTATGTAGATTTTTTCATCTCGTACAACTTCCCTACTTGGAAAATAAAGTGTATTTTGCTTAAGCAAGAAATTTAAATGTTTGCAGATTTTTTCATCTCGTACAATTTCCCTACTTGGAAAATAAAGTGTATTTTGCTTAAGCAAGAAATTAAAATGTAATGTAGATTTTTTCATCTCGTACACATTCCTGTACTTAAAAAATAAAAAATATTTTGCTTAAGCAAGAAATTAAAATGTTATTTCGATTTTTTTCATCTCATACAATTTCCCTACTTGAAAAATAAAGTATGTTTTGCTTAAGCAAGAAATTAAAATGTTATGTAGATATTTTCATATCGTACAACTTCCATACTTGGAAAATAAAGTGTATTTTGCTTAAGCAAGTGTATTTTTTTTGTCGGCGAAAAGCCAATAAAGTTATCATCACCGTGCAAATGTTATGTAGATTTTTTCCCTCACGTACAACTCCTTGTACGTGGAAAATAAGAAATATGAATTCTAAGTAAGAAATTAAAGTTAAGGTTTCCAAAAAACATACGGCATTAAATTAGAGGGACTGTACAAACAATTTTCGACTATTAAACAAACTGTTGAGGTTGTTTTTACGATCAATTTTGTAAAAATCCGAAGCAAATTACAAAAGTGAGCACGGTTCGGCGCCGTGTACGGTGGGGGGGGGGAGGCGGTAACGTGGGAAATTACATCACAATGTCATTATAGACAAGTGCCTGGCTAGGTGCAGGCAGATTTAGGGAAATGTTGTATAATGGGCGCACCCCCTTAGGCCTGATCAATTACAATCGATCGATACAGCATATTATAACCCTTCCTTCGGGACCTTTTGTGTGGCGTCATGTCTCGCAGACGGCGCAACGATGTCAGTCAAGGTTACGGGTGTAATAAGGTAATTTTTGTAAACACCAGAAACGGTAGGCGGATTGGAAAAAACACCATTAGCCAATGGTCGTTTTTGGAAAACACGGCCATTATGTAGCCACCCAGTCCCGGCATCTTAAAACGAAAGCTGAACTGTAGGTGTGTGTGTGTGTGTGTGTGTGTGTGAGAGAGAGAGAGAGAGAGAGAGAGAGGGAGAATGTCTGTGCCCCCTCTCTCTCTCTCTCTCTCTATATATATATATATATATATATATATATATATATATATATATATATGTGTGTGTGTGTGTGTGTGTGTGTGTGTGTGTGTGAGAGAGAGAGAGAGAGAGAGAGAGAGAGAGAGAGAATGTCTGTGCCCTCTCTCTCTCTCTCTCTCTCTCTCTCTCTATATATATATATATATATATATATATATATATGTGTGTGTGTGTGTGTGTGTGTGTGTGTGTGTGTGTGTAGTGTGTAGAGAGAGAGAGAGAGAGAGAGAATGTCTGTGCCCCTCTCTCTCTCTCTCTCTCTCTCTCTCTATATATATATATATATATATATATATATATATATATATATATATGTGTGTGTGTGTGTGTGTGTGTGTGTGTGTGTGTGTGTGTGTGTGTGTGTGTGTGTGTGTGTGTGTGTGTGTGTGTGTGTGTGTGTGTGTGTGTGTGTGTGTGTGTGTGTGTGTGTGTGTGTGTGTGTGTGTGTGTGTGTGTGTGTGTGTGTGTGTGTGTGTGTGTGTGTGTGTGTGTGTGTGTGTGTGTGTGTGTGTGTGTGTGTGTGTGTGTGTGTGTGTGTGTGTGTGTGTGTGTGTGTGTGTGTGTGTGTGTGTGTGTGTGTGTGTGTGTGTGTGTGTGTGTGTGTGTGTGTGTGTGTGTGTGTGTGTGTGTGTGTGTGTGTGTGTGTGTGTGTGTGTGTGTGTGTGTGTGTGTGTGTGTGTGTGTGTGTGTGTGTGTGTGTGTGTGTGTGTGTGTGTGTGTGTGTGTGTGTGTGTGTGTGTGTGTGTGTGTGTGTGTGTGTGTGTGTGTGTGTGTGTGTGTGTGTGTGTGTGTGTGTGTGTGTGTGTGTGTGTGTGTGTGAGAGAGAGAGAGAGAGGGGGAGAGAGAGAGAGTGAGTGAGAATGTCTGTGCCACCTCCTCTCTCTCTCTCTCTCTCTCTCTCTATATATATATATATATATATATATATATATATATATATATATATATGTGTGTGTGTGTGTGTGTGCGCGCGCTTTAAAATTTAATAAAATTTCTATCGGATTTGATACGAAATTATTACGGAAACCGATTTTGGTAATATATTATTTTGGACAAATCCGTAACTCAGTGAAATTCGTTCAACCGTTTCAAAATGGCAGTCGTTCGAAATGCTAATTATTACGGCACACAGCTGTCTCGCTGACGTGATAGAAGCGAATTTCCAAAAGTTTTTCTTTATCGTAATCTCTTTGAAATTCTGATTTCTCCACCTTAATCAGCACCGAACTCTTCTTATATCAGCATTTTACACTTTTAAGTTACATTGAAAATAATAAAATGAACCATTATCGTCGTCAAATTAAATTTGTTGATTTCAAGCTGTTATCGTAATCGATCGATTTTTCAGCCAAGGTTGTATCATATCGGACCAGAATTGCGAACTTGAGCGTCACACATACCACATACACACACATACACACACACACACACACACACACACACACACAATTGGTGAGGATCAGTGCTCATTTCAAGGGAGACCGCTCTAATAGCTCATTTTTCCAATAAAAATTCAACATTCGAATCAGCGTTAAATCTGCAAGAAAAATTAGCATTTTCTAAATAATTTAAAATGTTTATTTATGCAAATTTCAAAGCATTTCGATTATGATGGTGTAATCGATTTTCAAATGTTTATATTATTGCGATATTGTTGCTTTTTGGAAATTTGCTTCTGCAGGGATTATTTGAATTCCAGTATTCAAAGCGTTTCGATTATGATGGTGAAATCGATTTTCAAATGTTTGTATTATTGCGATATTGTTGCTTTTTGGAAATTTGCTTCTGCAGGGATTATTTGAATTCCAGTATTCAAAGCGTTTCGATTATGATGGTGAAATCGATTTTCAAATGTTTGTATTATTGCGATATTGTTGCTTTTTGGAAATTTGCTTCTTCAGGGATTATTTGAATTCCAGTATTCAAAGCGTTTCGATTATGATGGTGAAATCGATTTTCAAATGTTTGTATTATTGCGATATTGTTGCTTTTTGGAAATTTACTTCTTCAGGGATTATTTGAATTCCAGTATTCAAAGCGTTTCGATTATGATGGTGAAATCGATTTTCAAATGTTTGTATTATTGCGATATTGTTGCTTTTTGGAAATTTACTTCTTCAGGGATTATTTGAATTCCAATATTCAAAGCGTTTCGATTATGATGGTGAAATCGATTTTCAAATGTTTGTATTATTGCGATATAGTTGCTTTTTGGAAATTTGCTTCTGCAGGGATTATTTGAATTCCAGTATTCAAAGCGTTTCGATTATGATGGTGAAATCGATTTTCAAATGTTTGTATTATTGCGATATTGTTGCTTTTTGGAAATTTGCTTCTTCAGGGATTATTTGAATTCCAGTATTCAAAGCGTTTCGATTATGATGGTGAAATCGATTTTCAAATGTTTGTATTATTGCGATATTGTTGCTTTTTGGAAATTTACTTCTTCAGGGATTATTTGAATTCCAGTATTCAAAGCGTTTCGATTATGATGGTGAAATCGATTTTCAAATGTTTGTATTATTGCGATATTGTTGCTTTTTGGAAATTTACTTCTTCAGGGATTATTTGAATTCCAGTATTCAAAGCGTTTCGATTATGATGGTGAAATCGATTTTCAAATGTTTGTATTATTGCGATATAGTTGCTTTTTGGAAATTTGCTTCTGCAGGGATTATTTGAATTCCAGTATTCAAAGCGTTTCGATTATGATGGTGAAATCGATTTTCAAATGTTTGTATTATTGCGATATTGTTGCTTTTTGGAAATTTGCTTCTTCAGGGATTATTTGAATTCCAGTATTCAAAGCGTTTCGATTATGATGGTGAAATCGATTTTCAAATGTTTGTATTATTGCGATATTGTTGCTTTTTGGAAATTTACTTCTTCAGGGATTATTTGAATTCCAGTATTCAAAGCGTTTCGATTATGATGGTGAAATCGATTTTCAAATGTTTGTATTATTGCGATATTGTTGCTTTTTGGAAATTTACTTCTTCAGGGATTATTTGAATTCCAGTATTCAAAGCGTTTCGATTATGATGGTGAAATCGATTTTCAAATGTTTGTATTATTGCGATATTGTTGCTTTTTGGAAATTTACTTCTTCAGGGATTATTTGAATTCCAGTATTCAAAGCGTTTCGATTATGATGGTGAAATCGATTTTCAAATGTTTGTATTATTGCGATATTGTTGCTTTTTGGAAATTTACTTCTTCAGGGATTATTTGAATTCCAGTATTCAAAGCGTTTCGATTATGATGGTGAAATCGATTTTCAAATGTTTGTATTATTGCGATATAGTTGCTTTTTGGAAATTTGCTTCTGCAGGGATTATTTGAATTCCAGTATTCAAAGCGTTTCGATTATGATGGTGAAATCGATTTTCAAATGTTTGTATTATTGCGATATTGTTGCTTTTTGGAAATTTGCTTCTGCAGGGATTATTTGAATTCCAGTATTCAAAGCGTTTCGATTATGATGGTGAAATCGATTTTCAAATGTTTGTATTATTGCGATATTGTTGCTTTTTGGAAATTTGCTTCTGCAGGGATTATTTGAATTCCGGTAGAAATGAATGAGGATTTTAGCTCGTTATCTGAAAATGTTTTAGTTTTAGGAAAAGGAATCTGGAATATCTTGTTTCTTAACGAATTGGGCCGAAAATGTACGAAATCGACATTACAGCCGAATAAGATGCAGATTTCTGTTCGAACAGTCAAACATTTTAACGATTCTCTCAAAACGTTATCTAGGGATCAGGATCGGTTCTCGTTTCAAAGAGCCGTGTCTGGATGTTACCATAATGGCCGCTACAATCGGTTAATTTTCAAATATTAGGCCTGCTGTAACGATAACAACGTACTAAATGGTTAAATTTGTTTAACGAACCACATTGGTGTTTAAGTAGCCGATAGTAACCTATTATCAAACCAGTGCGCAGGTTATGCAAAATAGATACACCCCTGTAGTCAAATCACGTATACTCCGCCTAAATGGTTTGTGTTGTCGCCTATGTTGGCTGTTTAATTTTTTTAAACTAATTTGGCGTTAAAAAATGAGCTATTGGCGCCATCTTGGAATGAATGCCGATTCTGACCGCTAGATCACTTTTGTCAAAAGTGTGCCGTTAAAATTTGTGTTGTTGTTTGTTTAAAATTGGATTAAATATTTCAAAATTGGGGCTTATCGTTGCGATATTTGTTTGTATAAGTCATGTGACAATTATTAAGTTCGTAAAAAAAGTGTAGAAAAATATCTTAAAAAATCGTAGGCACGCAGCTGTCTCGCTGTGACACGTTGGAAGGGAATTCCTGATTTACGAAAATGAACCCTGACCGCCGTCGTGTTCATTTTCTCGATTGCAGGATATTTAAAAAAATTTAGCACTAATTTATGCAGTTTTCAACGGTGATTACAGTGTTGAAATAAGTTTTCAAAAACTTTCAAGAAAAGAAATGATTTCTTGAGTTTTTTAAAGTGGACGCTATTTTAAAACTGTTAAACGGATTTTTTGAAACGACTTTTCCTATTAACAAATTCGATTTGTATGATAAGTTTGAATCACGCAGGCACGCACGCACCTACACACACCTACACACACATACACACACACACACACACACACAAAACAACAACATTTTAAGATGTCGGGATTGGGTCTTTACACAATGGCCATGATAACCATTGCTAATAATTTTTTTTCAATACGCCAACCGTTTTTGGTGTTTACAAGAAATACACTATTACACTCGTAACCTTGACTCATGCACACACACACACACACACACACACACACACACACACACACGCACGCACGCACGCACGCACACACATACATACATACATACATACACACACGTACAAGCACGTGCGCACGCACACCCGCGCACACACACGCACGCACACATACATACATACATACACACACGTACAAGCACGTGCGCACGCATACACGCTCACACACACACGCGCACACGTATACACGCACACACGCACGCGCACACACATACACGCGTGCGCACACGCACACACGGGCGCACACATGCGCGCGCGCGTGCACGCAGACGCACGCACATACACGCGCACACACGCGCACACACATACACACGCGCGCGCACTCACACACATACATACACACATACACACATACACGCACACATACACGCGCGCGCGCACACACACAAACACACATACATACATACAAGCGCACACATACACACGTACACGCGCGCACACACACATACATACATACACGCGCGCGCGCACGCAAATACACGCACGCTCGCGCGCGCGCACACACACACACGCGCGCGCGCACATACATACATACATATATACACACACGTACAAGCACGTGCGCACGCGCACACACACACACACACACACACGCGCGCGCACACACACACACACACACACACACACACACCTCCTATAAGTCATGATCAAACGCTTATAATAAGGACCCGGATCTGGGTCTTACCATGCTGGCAGCTCCAATGCTCATTTCCCAATGGAAGTTCGTTGATTAAACAAGGTCCTCTTCTCCTTCCTAATATTAGCGATCGTCCTGCATATGATAACCTTGTTCACGGCTGATGTAATCAGATGAACCATTTCCAAATAACGGCAATTAATAACACAAATACTGAAAAATGCCGATACGTTTTGAATACAGGACTTTTTTGTAAATACTACAAAAAATTTTTTGCCTGGTTTCGACAAGAAATAGCTATTGGAACTGTCATCATGGTAATACCCAGTCCCGGAGCCGCGAATTGAACGCGGTTCCTGTGCTTTAAAGATAATTTCAGGTGCCGAATATAAAAAAAACCGATGGGCGTAGCCGAGTGTCCTCGGACGTCGAGACCCTTCATTAGGGCGACATCAGCGTCAGCCAGGTTGCCAAGTCGCTCGGGTCGTCGGCGCCAAATTGCTCCGATTTGCACCGCACTTTCTGCGACCGTCATACGGCTTTCGGTCCATTTAGCCACGTCAATTCTTTCCCGTCTCGATTTAGGCTTTCAAGGTCAAATCATTATATAATTCTTCGATAGAACCTATGAAGAAACTCTGTTTTTCGTAGAATTTTCCCTGAATTTTCATTTGGAAAAAGCTATGGGAGCGCCCTTGAAATTAGCGCCGATTTTTCTGGGTCATTTTTAAAGCGATCTTTAACAATTTTATTTATATACTAGTGGACCTTCGCCGTTAATGGGAAAAATAAACGAATAATTTACAACAATGTACAGCAAGATACAAGAAGTTGAACAGTGTTGTAGCATCTCTTTGTAAACAATGTTCGAAGTGACAAGAGAGTCTTCAGTCAGTTTTTGTTCAATCGTTGCAAAACCATGTAGGCCTACTATTTCTTGTCAATATGAAATTGTGTTAAAATAGACGTTATAATTATATTTCATACTTGTATGACCTGTTAATTTAATAAAACAGTATCATTCGTTATATTTAGTACAGTAGGTTTTTACTTTGTTATATCTCCGTATTAGTCATTACTTGATAACGCATGGATTTCTCATGGGAGGCGGGTCCCACCTGAATGCGAGTTCTGTAGGGAAACCGTCACAATAAAGCATTGCTCGATTATGATGGTTTCCAAAATTTGCGTGTTATGTGTGGACTGAGCAACTACCACATATCTAGACGATGTTGGGAGATAGTGCCTCGGCCGTTGACCGGGTCCTAGACTTCCTTCATCGTCTGAATTTTGTAAATAAAATTTAATTTATATTTTTGTTACTGTTTATAACAAAACAGGCCCCTTTACAGCCCTGGAAAGATTATTTGTATTTACTGTTTTATTAATTTAATTTTTAATTTGTTCTTATTTAGTTTTAGGTACGTTATATTTATTTTATATTTCTTGTTATTGTCGTAGGGCCAATTTGCAGCCCTACAATAATTTGTGTGTATGTTGTTGTTTTTAGATATATTATTGTTAACTAGTTTTAGTCATATATCTGTAAGTGTTATTTTATTTGTTTTATTTATTTGGTTTTGTTATTATAGTTTGTTGTTTGTTTTTTTATGGAACTTAAATTTTTGTTTATTTTATTTTTTTTGTTTTGTGTTTATTATTTTATTGTTTTGTGTTTTTTTTCTATCTTCATTTTGAGTATCGGCGATGATAACCACATCGGTTTTCCGCCGGCAAAAAATACTTTGTTCTACTTTCGTATTTAAAATTCGTAATTAAAAATATAACCTATAAAATTAACGACTGAATTCGAACAGTATACCTTATTGAAATATTTACAATTACTATAACCGCATTAGGCTAACAGTATGTACTGTTTATTGAAAGCAGAGTATTTTATTTAATAACATTAACGTATTAGAACTGGCCTACATTGTCTTACCGATTCTACTTTCAAAATTGATTTGGTCAATAATTACTTTAGTCTTACATACAGTAATAATTTAAATATTACTTTCAACAATGTTTTTTTTAACAATTAGCTGTTTTGGTTGTTATAAATAATTACACACACAATTATTTGTCACAGGCTGAACTCTCAAAGGGACACTAAATTGCACCTGTAATTTTGTTTACAAATATTTTATCCGTTTTAAGTCGGTTTTATTTTATTGTAAAGCCGGAAAAGTATGAGGCGTAATAGGTCCTTGGTGTTCTGACGAACGTGTAAGTACCCCATATGTGTAGTTTCAACAAAGCAGGTCCTTATTTTTGGTGTAAAACCGATACGAATGCTTAGCGTAATAATATATGAAACATTTTTGTGTCTTTACACTCTCGCGTTCACAATTTTTGTCCGATTCGATTCAAACGTAGGCCGACAATCGATTTTAGACAAGATCGTTACACAGGAAAATCCGTTTAGCAGTTTCAAAATGGCGGCATTATTAAAAGATTTACTCACTTTTATTAATTTTAAAATCTGTTTAAATTAGCACATTAAATGATAATGTATGAAGGTTTTAACGCTGGTTACGATGATGAAATCAGAATTTCGAAAAGTGGAAGGTACAATTTGTTAGTTTGGAAATCCGGCTTTTTTCTTTGATTCGCTGTCGAAATTTAAAAATCCTGAACTGAATTTTTCTTAACCAGTGAGAGATAGCGATCTTTGGATACAAAAGCAGCTACAATTGTGTATGTTTCGAACAAGATCAGTACTAGCGACTTTGAGATAACCAGTTTTTATTAAAATCACTATTTCTTTAAAAATAATTTTTGATCCGTTTTTTTTTAAATAATTGTTCCAAATTTACAATTTTTGTAATATTTCTACGATTGTTTCAAATTGTTTGGTCACAATGTCATAAAGCTACCTGTACCACGTGATTCTGAGAAAGTTAGTGCAGTGTTGCCGTAACACGATCCGATTTTTAATTAAACCCAACGTCCGTGGAAGAACTTTGACCGTTATCTGACAGAAAGGTAACGCAGTGTAATACAGTAATAAAACTATCAAACGGGTCTCTTGGGTGGTCCTCTAGACTGGCCTCACTGCGGCCAAGCGGAAACGTAAATAATCGCGGCACGCAACTGTCTCGCTCACGTGATAGAATCGAATTTCCAATAATACTTGTGTGCACATTCTTTTGTAAATCTTTCACCGTGGTGATCAACGTTAATGTGCGCGTAAATTAGCATTTAAACTTTTTAAGTTAATTGAAAATGAACCTTGACCGCCGCCAAATTGTTTTTCATATTTTCAGTTGAGTTTGAAAATTTTAAATGCTAATTCGTGTATATTTTAACGTTAATCAGTATGTTGGAATCAGATTTTTAAAATAATTTTTGAATAATAAAAAATTGTATTTGAAATTTTACGCTTTGTGAAAAGTAAAAATTGTGATAGGTCTTGCCGTTCAGCCAGTGTTGCAGGAAATAACAAGCAACTACACTTTCAGCGTTAAATCAAAGCTCGCCGTCTTGAAAATTAAATGAGTGGGGGGGGGGGATATTACACATTGTCTTTCTGGCGTTATACAAGGTACTTCCGTACCAAATTTCAAAACAATCGGTCAATGCGTTTGGTCAAAACTGCATAAGAAAAACCAAATGCCGTGCGATCGAGATGAAACAGGTATCTCGCTTCGCTCGGTGTTTTTTTTTTTTTTTTTTTTTTTTTTTTTTTTTTTTTTTTGTGTTTAACGTCCGACTATTGTGCACACTTGGGTCAATGCAGACGATGGGACGATTTATAGTGTATGAAAATGCCAAGCCCTGGCCGGGAATCGAACCTGGGTCCTCGGGGTGAAAGCCCAGTACGCTATCAACTAGGACACCTAGGCGGAATACATCAGCTCATTTCCGTTTCCGCATCGTACGATTTAAGTAACTTTTGTAACATATTTGCTGCTACTAACATAAACAAGAGGTCTGTTAATACCAAAAATATATCGAAAAATCCTGAAACCCATTTTTTTGTTTTGTTCCAAAATAGGTTTGTAATTTTTCGAGGTTTTTCAGACCTATCGCGTGGAAACGCGTAACATTAAAATTTGGAATTTTCAAGACGTTACCTCTTTCACTGAATATAAACGTACTAGAACGATAACCATTATGAGAACTTTGCGAGCACTCGCTGCTGGTGGCATTTTGCGGCAGTGTTCAACTATATTTAAATGGATAATAGTACTGTTTATTTTCTCAAACGTTTTCACTTCTTGTTCTTGCAGCGTTCGTAGCGGCGAGTAGTCCAACTACTTGGACTTTAGACGCTAATATCGAGAACACTTTATAATGGTGGCTGTACTTCTAGGCCGTTTATATTCACTGGTTCTTTTCAAGATGTGTAAACTCTTTATGTACAGACACTATGTAGGCCACTAAATAGTGGCCACTATTTGTGGCCACAAATGTAGCCACTATTTGGAATCACTATCTAGTTTCTAAAGAAACCGAACACTAGGTAATTAAAAAAGAATGTTTTTATCCTTAACTAAATATTTTTTGTCGCCAATCCATATATTTTCGCTGCAAAGACTATTTTTGCCCTTAACTAAATACTTTTTGTCGCCAATCCATATATTTTCGCTGCAAAGACTATTTTTGCCCTTAACTAAATACTTTTTGTCGCCAATCCATATATTTTCGCTGCAAAGACTATTTTTGCCCTTAACTAAATACTTTTTGTCGCCAATCCATATATTTTCGCTGCAAAGAATGTTTTTGCCCTTAACTAAATACTTTTTGTCGCCAATCCATATATTTTCGCTGCAAAGAATATTTTTGCCCTTAACTAAATACTTTTTGTCGCCAATCCATATATTTTCGCTGCAAAGAATATTTTTGCCCTTAACTAAATACTTTTTGTCGCCAATCCATATATTTTCGCTGCAAAGAATATTTTTGCCCTTAACTAAATATTTTTTGTCACCAATCCATATATTTTCGCTGCAAAGAATATTTTTGCCCTTAACTAAATACTTTTTGTCGCCAATCCATATATTTTCGCTGCAAAGAATATTTTTGTCCTTAACTAAATACTTTTTGTCGCCAATCCATATATTTTCGCTGCAAAGAATATTTTTGCCCTTAACTAAATACTTTTTGTCGCCAATCCATATATTTTCGCTGCAAAGAATATTTTTGCCCTTAACTAAATACTTTTGTCGCCAATCCATATATTTTCGCTGCAAAGAATATTTTTGCCCTTAACTAAATACTTTTTGTCACCAATCCATATATTTTCGCTGCAAAGAATATTTTTGCCCTTAACTAAATACTTTTTGTCGCCAATCCATATATTTTCGCTGCAAAGAATATTTTTGCCCTTAACTAAATACTTTTTGTCGCCAATCCATATATTTTCGCTGCAAAGAATATTTTTGTCCTTAACTAAATACTTTTTGTCGCCAATCCATATATTTTCGCTGCAAAGAATATTTTTGCCCTTAACTAAATACTTTTTGTCGCCAATCCATATATTTTCGCTGCAAAGAATATTTTTGCCCTTAACTAAATACTTTTTGTCGCCAATCCATATATTTTCGCTGCAAAGAATATTTTTGCCCTTAACTAAATACTTTTGTCGCCAATCCATATATTTTCGCTGCAAAGAATATTTTTGCCCTTAACTAAATACTTTTGTCGCCAATCCATATATTTTCGCTGCAAAGAATATTTTTGCCCTTAACTAAATACTTTTGTCACCAATCCATATATTTTCGCTGCAAAGAATATTTTTGCCCTTAACTAAATACTTTTGTCGCCAATCCATATATTTTCGCTGCAAAGAATATTTTTGCCCTTAACTAAATACTTTTGTCGCCAATCCATATATTTTCGCTGCAAAGAATATTTTTGCCCTTAACTAAATACTTTTTGTCGCCAATCCATATATTTTCGCTGCAAAGAATATTTTTGCCCTTAACTAAATACTTTTTGTCGCCAATCCATATATTTTCGCTGCAAAGAATATTTTTGCCCTTAACTAAATACTTTTTGTCACCAATCCATATATTTTCGCTGCAAAGAATATTTTTGCCCTTAACTAAATACTTTTTGTCGCCAATCCATATATTTTCGCTTCAAAGAATATTTTTGCCCTTAACTAAATACTTTTTGTCGCCAATCCATATATTTTCGCTGCAAAGAATATTTTTGCCCTTAACTAAATACTTTTTGTCGCCAATCCATATATTTTCGCTGCAAAGAATATTTTTGCCCTTAACTAAATACTTTTTGTCACCAATCCATATATTTTCGCTGCAAAGAATATTTTTGCCCTTAACTAAATACTTTTGTCGCCAATCCATATATTTTCGCTTCAAAGAATATTTTTGCCCTTAACTAAATACTTTTTGTCGCCAATCCATATATTTTCGCTGCAAAGAATATTTTTGCCCTTAACTAAATACTTTTTGTCACCAATCCATATATTTTCGCTGCAAAGAATGTTTTTGCCCTTAACTAAATACTTTTTGTCGCCAATCCATATATTTTCGCTGCAAAGAATGTTTTTGCCCTTAACTAAATACTTTTTGTCGCCAATCCATATATTTTCGCTGCAAAGAATGTTTTTGCCCTTAACTAAATACTTTTTGTCGCCAATCCATATATTTTCGCTGCAAAGAATATTTTTGCCCTTAACTAAATACTTTTTGTCGCCAATCCATATATTTTCGCTGCAAAGACTATTTTTGCCCTTAACTAAATACTTTTTGTCGCCAATCCATATATTTTCGCTGCAAAGACTATTTTTGCCCTTAACTAAATATTTTTTGTCGCCAATCCATATATTTTCGCTGCAAAGACTATTTTTGCCCTTAACTAAATACTTTTGTCGCCAATCCATATATTTTCGCTGCAAAGAATATTTTTGCCCTTAACTAAATACTTTTTGTCGCCAATCCATATATTTTCGCTGCAAAGAATGTTTTTGCCCTTAACTAAATATTTTTTGTCGCCAATCCATATATTTTCGCTGCAAAGAATATTTTTGCCCTTAACTAAATACTTTTTGTCGCCAATCCATATATTTTCGCTGCAAAGAATATTTTTGCCCTTAACTAAATACTTTTTGTCGCCAATCCATATATTTTCGCTGCAAAGAATGTTTTTGCCCTTAACTAAATACTTTTTGTCGCCAATCCATATATTTTCGCTGCAAAGACTATTTTTGCCAATTTTTTTAGTTATCTTGCGAGTAAAAAGTCTGTCACGCGTGCGAATTTTTTAGGTTCTTGGATTTGCCTTTAAACAAACGGTAATAACCAGATTCGTTCCAGCGTACAGTCCGCTAAACTACAGATCGATCACTAGCTCTCCTGGTGATTTTCGTAGAAATTAACTGACAGCCTACACTTATGAAATCGTTTTAAAATTTTTTCCTTTCAATAATTTGTAGTAAATTATTCAGGATTTTCTAAAGTAAACATTGTTTTTTTTATGGAAACAATACTTTAGTATGTAGAGAATATATGTATAGCTCGTTGGAAGTGAAATGAAATTCGGAAGCGGGCGTTTTGAATTCATTTGTTTACAAAGTGTTATAAAGTCAGGTTAGGGGAAGAGATGCCGACAGAAAAAAGGAAGACTCGGCAATTTTTATAGCTACGAGCGCCGCTGAGTCAATTTATATTTGCTATTCAAAGCTTTGTGGCGCGCTGTTGGAGCATATAAAACGAGCTCAACATATTCTGTATAAAATAGATAAAACGCTTCCTCCCGTCAAGGGTCGGACAATCGTCCGTCCCCTAGCGGATCTGCAATTCAGATGAGCGAGCGGGGTGGTTAACCCTCTCTGGCGGCGGCACTTTGAAACTGCGCGCGATTGATTCGGTTTTGACGTTTCAGTAATCGTTTCTAATCGTGGTTGATTGGAAATTTATTCAGTGTGAATTGATTTTGTTTGACTTTGAAATTTGATGGCGTTTAACTTACGGTTTGGGCAAAACGCAGTAACTTTCTCGGTAGAATTCCGCTACGGATGCTATGGGTGAGCGGCCAAAAACGTGATGAAAATCTTAGGTGTTTTTTTTTAACGTCTGTGTTTCACAGTGGTACCAATCCCTGTCGGAGCTAATGGAGCTAATCCCCCCCCAAACGTTATTTATCCCCCCCAAATCAATTAAGCATGCTGGTATATATAATATACTATCAATAAATACAAGCTTTGATTTCGGTAATTCGATATTTAAATGTCAGGCCCCATTGCGGATGGATCTATCACAAGATTTGAAACACATTTAAAGTAATGTTTAACATAGCAAGAGATTCTCGAAAAATCGGATGTAATGCTTTGTTGAATAATCCGTATAGTAAAATTGTCATATACTTAATTCTTTTCGCCTTTAATTGATAAAAAAAATTATGGTTTTCAAATGTTTTTCTCTTAAAATCATAAGTGCGAATTTTTTCTCCCCCCCCTTACAAAATCTTTGATGGCACAATTTGTGCCATCTCCCCCCCCTCCCGGTCTAGGCACCTGTGATATTTTATGACCAGTTAGACTAATGAGGACGAGAGATTCAGGGAAACCAACAACCGAGTGTTGAACTTAAAAACCTAGTAGTAGCAGATTGGGTGGTGCTACTAACCACCTCGGAAAATCTTACAGCTTGATCAAAATCGGTTTCTTAGATTTTTCTCAATCGTACATTAAATTATTATTGTTTTTGTTTTTAATCTGATTTCATCATCGTAATCTGTGTTTGAAATTAAAATTAAAAACATATTCAGCATAGATTAGCGTTTTGAGTTTCCAAAGTCTGTTGAAATGAAGAAATTTAATGGAACGCCTGTCAGGGTACATTTTTATATTTTCAATATAATTTAAAAGTTTAAAGTTGTAATACTTTATATGCAGGTTTTCATGTTGGTTATTGTCGTAAAATAGAATTTACAAAAATACTTTTTGAAATTGCTTCCATCACATAAATAATACAGCTGCATGCCAGGATTATTTTGAAATTTTGATAATTGAAATTTGATATGAACTGTTTATAGTTTGCCTTTACATCTTAAATGTTTTTGATTAACGTGTTTTTGAGACAAAAACAACTGAAACGTACTTTTTTTCACAAAATCTGTTTTACTGATTTTGTTCAAATTGTATGCAAGAGTATACCCCAAGTACAGAAACAAATCATACCACTCCCTATTACAAAAAAATTGGTTCGATTAGCTATCGATAAAATCGGCCAGAATTATATTTATGAAAACTTAATTGAATTTATTTACTAATTTTGTTTATTAAGGAATCTTTTAAGCTATCAATAAAATAATTTTTTTTTCAATTTGTCAGCGAGACAGTTGCGTGCCGTGATTATGAAACACGATTACTTGTACCTGTCAGCTACTAAAAACAGTTTTTTCTCAGAAACTTTATAAATATTTTGTTTTCAATTCCTGTGTAAAATTTGATCCTTAACTTTGTTTCCAGCAAAGTACCGGCCTTCCTTAATGTAGTGGATATAGCAGGACTGGTGAAGGGCGCTTCGGAAGGTCAAGGATTAGGAAATGCCTTCCTTTCTCATATCAAAGCTTGCGATGCCATCTTTCATCTCTGCAGTAAGTACTTTATCTTTCACATAATCACATTCTTAGTTTTTTACTCACATTTTCTCCCTATACGTAGTAACGAAAAAAAGTTTTCTTTGTGATTACTGAAAAAAATCGATTTTGAAATTTTTGTGAACATATCTTTCCTTTTTTTGTACATCTTTTGGAGGTTAAACTGATGACTATTTTTGTTGGATTTTGAAATGTAAATGGTGTTTGTCCATATCTCAAAAGCATTTTTTAATTTAAATAGAAAAAAAATTACACACTTTTTTGGACAAAACTCTGATAAAAATCATAATTTCTCAAAATGGATTCTAATGATTTTGATCAAGTTTTGCTAGTCAAACATGGTCGATTCATACAAAATGTATAGGCTGCATTCCCAAAAAATCGAATTCTGGGGATTTAAAAAAAAAAAAATAAAAAATCGGCCTTATTTTTAAAAATCAATCAGTTTTTGCTGAAATTGTGGTCTTATATTTTAAGTCGATCTAGCAAATTTCGGAATAAAAGAAATGTATCGATGTAAAAGAAACAAACAATATAAAACTCTATCATCTGGTTTTTTTCTGATTAATCAAATTTTATAAATCAAGTTAATACAAATATAAAAGTAAATGTTATTAAGAAAATACCAGCTTTTTAATATCTTCTACCCGCCTCGGTGGCCTAGTTGATAGCGTACTGGGCTTTCACCCCGAGGACCCGGATTCGATTCCCGGCGAGGGCTTGGCATTTTCATACACTATAAATCATCCCATCGTCTGCATTAGTCCAAGTGTGCACAATAGTCGGACGTTAAAAAAAAAAAAAAAAAAAAAAAAAAAAATTAATATCTTCTTGTAACAAAATATAAATTAGAAATATTTTATTAAAATATATAGACAATTATTATTTAAGATACAAAAACCAGATGATTACATAAGCATAATTTGTTTTTATTATTAGTGTGTCAAATGATAGAAGTTATAAATATAATTTTACATAGTTGAAACTATTTATGCAAAACTCCAGTTTAATTTCCCATTAATAACGAAACATATTCTTCTTTGTATTTTGTTTTTTTAAAAAAAAGATTTTTTTCTGTAAAAACCACAATGACATGACTGTCTGATTTAGTCTTTTTACTGTCCATATAAATTGACCAAATGTCACTTTGCGGTCAAAATCAGAGTTGTCGTATGTTCTATTTTATTCTGTTCTACCATCTGTCAAACAAGATTCATTTTATTATTCTTGACTCGGTAACAGTGCACCAAACATGCAACCCTTTTATTGAAATTGTTTTGAAAAAATGAATCTGAAAACGTGAATGAAAACAGAGAACCGCAACTTCCCGAGGAGATTGCATGATACCCCTAGGGCGTAACTGACCCACCCCACCACCTGTTGCACATCAAAGTGTTTTTTTCTCATTTTCATTCAGTTTTTTTCATGTTTGACGTTGCATGCTCTGGTTTCAATACAAACTTAACTAAATGTTAAATTATCTCCGACATACCTTAGTGACTTTCATTTTATTTTTTGTGATCATTAACAAAATCAACGTGTTTCCAACTAAATCCCAACCGAGAGGGTAAACTATCAATGGCTTCGTTTTTCATGTCATCACTATTAAGTAGTTCGGATCTAATAATATTCATTTTTAAACTTCTTTATTCTTTAGTTTGGGGTCTGAACAGATGTTGTATTTTTTAGTGATCTTCAAATATGTTATTACTTAACATTTCACCATCTGTTCTTTCTACCAACTTTTTTTTATTCATTTTCCTTTCAAAATCTATAACGTAGCTCAACAACCTTCCTGTGAGAACTGGGAGACGTATTCCTCTTCCAGCTGATTGCTTAAAATTTTTAACATAACGGATTCAGTGATAAATCATCGTGAAAAATAGTGATTACAGGTTTTATTTGTTTACTGTGGATAGAATGCATTACATTGTATCATAAAACTGACAGATCTTTTAAGATTTGTAGTTAAAAAAATAATCACAGGATACAGCTTTTTCGCTGATATCCAAAAGTAGGAAATTTCTAAAAAGTAACAAATTCCTTAACGTCATATAAAATTTTTGTGTTTTACAATAACAGTACAAGAAAGAACCTTGACTGTCATAAAATTCTTAAATTTGTATCTAATACTTGTTTTGAAACTCTGATTCTGGTTCTGGGTCGTTTCATGATGGTTGTTCCAAAAATGTATTTTCCAGTGGCAATATACTAAAAATAGATTTTTACAAGAATTTTTTTTCTATTACTCAGATTTAGGTCTGTTCTAAAACTAAATATTTCTTCTAAAAATTTTCCGAAGTTTTATTTTTGTAATTTAAAACGGTGTGTTATCTTCCCAAAAGTTACGATCTGGAATTTATCTGAATTTTTTTTACTGTTACTTTTCCAAACAGAGTTTTTATAAATTTGTAATTGATTTACAAAGAAAATAGTGTGTTTATTTTTTACCATTAATTTTTTTTGTATTTTGGGTTTAACGTCCGACTGTTGTGCACACTTGGGCTAATGCAGGCGATGGGATGATTTATGCGTATGAAAATGCCAAGCCCTGGCCGGGAATCGAACCCGGGTCCTCAGGGTGAAAGCCCAGTAGACTATCAACTAGGCCACCGAGGCGGCTTTTTACCATTTATTGAACTTGAAGTATTGTTAGGCCAATTATGGCCTGTTACGCTATCACAAGCATGATGATTGGGAAAAATCGATTTCAAGTAATGAGTTCATTTTGAAGCTCCTGGATAAAAAATAAAAATGATTTTACTCAGTTTGTCAGTCCGTGCATGCTGATCGCTGGAGACTTAATGGAACTAAAGAAAACGGAAATTTAATGAATATTATATATTTGTTTTAGGAGCCTTTGAGGACGACGATGTCACTCACGTAGAAGGGGAAGTGAATCCTGTAAGAGATTTGGACATCATTGTTGAAGAACTCCGACTTAAAGATGAGGACTACTTGACCCAAAATATTGAAAAGATGGAGAAATTAGTTCTGAGGGGCGACAAGAAGCTCAAACCTGAATACGTAAGTTTATTAGTTAAACACAATTTTGCTTTCAGCTTTTACTAGACATAAATTATTGTGAACATCTTATTTGAGCATTTGTTGACGCTTGATGCCTATATGTACACTCAGAAGTGTTAAATTTGATAATCGGAAAATCCGTTTGTATTACTTGAGAAACCCTAAGATTACGGCTTGAGTAGAGCAGGGCGTGTAATAGGGGATTGTCACCTTCGATTGAGCGTGCATGCTACAGTCTTTACTGTCTTTGGTCAAGCAGGCAGCAGCGTAACATGCAATTGTGCTACAGTGGAGAAAATAATTAATTCCTCTGTATGGAAGTGAATTCAAACAAATCGATCAAATTTGACATGGTATTATACAAAGTTCATACCACAAATTCGATTTATTAATGGATCATTTGTAGGGTAAACAGTTATAAATAACTGTAATTTATAAATAAATTACAGCTCTTTACTGTAAATATTTATAATTTATTTGATTTTTCAAATATTTATCAATTTGAAATTTATTGAATGCAGTAATTTTATTGAATCGGTAATCAATAAACTGTGACCACTCTCGGGTTTAGTTTTGTTTTTTCAATTCTGGAACCATAAATTTCGTTCATTTGAAATTTGTTAAACCGATTTAAGTTATGAATCTTTATATGTGATTAAATTTTATTCAAAACCTGATGAACCAATTTAAAAAAATTAGGGTCCATAAAGCAAAAAAAGATACAAGTATAATATTGAAAGAAAATGTCGCCACCTAAACTATATAGGCACTGAGTTACACAATCTAGTTCCGTTTAATAACACCTAAACAAACACACTCCCAGCTTTAAAACAGCCAAAGCCTGTGAAACAAATTTCACTGCCGTCAACCAAAACTCACTTCCAATTGGTTCGCAGTGCTCGCATATCTCGGGTATATACTGTGCCAGACTAATACACTTCTTGCAACGCATCGTATCGCATCTCCCGTGCACAAAGCTTAATTCTGATTGGTGTGTTCATTCTCTAGTTTTAACAATGGATTTTTGAAAAATTATGGTACCCTCCATAATTTTGAGAATAAATATAACTCGAAAATCATTGTTCGGCAGAACATCGAGGAGGACCACCCACTACACAGCAGCTTACCAACACCCCATACCAACATCATAAGACACCACAACTTGCTTGGGAGGAAAGTTTTCCTTTGTGTGTGTGTGTGTGTGTGTTTGTGTGTTTGTGTATACTTGTGTGTGTGTGTGTGTGTGTGTGTGTGTATGTGTATGTGTATATATATTTGGTTGTTTGTGTGTGTGTGTTTGGTTGTTTGTGTATGTGTTTGTATGTGTGTGTGTATGTATGTATGTATGTATGTGTGCGTGTGTGTGTATTTGTTTGTTTGTGTATGTGTGTGTGTGTGTGTTTGTGTGTTTGTGTATACTTGTGTGTGTGTGTGTGTGTGTGTGTGTGTGTGTGTGTGTGTGTGTATTTGGTTGTTTGTGTGTGTGTGTGTGTGTTTGGTTGTTTGTGTATGTGTTTGTGTGTGTGTATGTATGTATGTATGTATGTATGTGTATGTGTGCGTGTGTGTGTATTTGTTTGTTTGTTTGTGTATGTGTGTGTGTGTGTGTGTGTGTGTGTGTGTGTGTGTGTGTGTGTGTGTGTGTGTGTGTGCGCTCATTTCAGGACAGTTGTTTCCGATTAAAGAAATTGTAAAAATCAGATTGTCTAAAAATTGGTTTATCAGATTTTGCTCAAATTTCGTTTATACTTTAACTAATGAAGAATAAAGACGCGAGGCCAGCATTAATGGAAAGAATGGCAGTAACTGTAATCTCAAACCAGTTACCTTGGTCCTTGAGGTGCTCAGCTTCAGTGTGCAAGACTTAGGCACCTCAAACACTCCAAGGCCAGTGCTGTTGTAGCAGATTTAAAATAAAAAATATATCGTTCAGAAGTGAATCGATAAACTGTGACCACTCTCGGGTTTAGTTTTGTTTTTTCAATTCTGGAACCATAAATTTCGTTCATTTGAAATTTGTTAAACCGATTTAAGTTATGAATCTTTATATGTGATTAAATTTTATTCCAAACCTGTTGAACTAATTTCAAAAAATTAGGGTCCATTCGCAGACTTTTTGAGGAAAAAATATAATGTGAAAAAATGTGTGTAACATAGAATTGTGTGCGCTGTTTATTTCATAATGTATTTAATTATTAATACTGGATGTTTATGTGCATTATATTTAGATACTGTGTTTCTTGTAATTATTAAATTTAATTAATTAATCAACTTTAAATCTTGAT
This sequence comes from Callitettix versicolor, assembly GCA_022606455.1. Classification (NCBI taxonomy): domain Eukaryota; kingdom Metazoa; phylum Arthropoda; class Insecta; order Hemiptera; family Cercopidae; genus Callitettix; species Callitettix versicolor. The sequence continues at coordinate 103,377,813 of CM040186.1, read as the reverse complement.
TGTAACAAATAGAGTGACAATGTATCACTGTGTATTAATTAAATAAAATAGATCCCATCTCTGACACTGGCTGAAAACAATAGCAACTCGGTCTGACCTTGAGGTGGTTATAGTGTTAGCATGACTGTTCATATATCAGAGGGGTTAATATGACATTTGTTTTGACTGATGATTGCTAACATAGGTTAAAGGTTTTGTGATTCTATTAAGATGCCAGTTGCAATGATGACTCGACGTTTTACACTACATCTGTCATAGATAAACTACTTCTTGCCAGCCACTCTGCTGCATCTGTGAACAGTTTTGTAAAAGGAATTTTTTACATAAAAATTTTTAGACGAGCCTAACACTTTTTAGTATGAGTGAAAAATGTAAACTTGCCATAGAATGATGCTCCACATTTGCCATATAAAAGTTGTATTAGTGTTCTTGAAGTGAATTTAAGTCTACCAGTGAGCTGCCTATTATTGAATACTGGCTCACTGTGACTGTTTATGCAGCTAGGGAAGTAAGTGAGTTTACATCGGTTGCTGACTTTCATTTTTTTTATTTGTTTAAAATTATGAATGTTAAGTAACGTCAATAATAAACATTTCAATTATAATTAACACCATTATACTACACAAAGTATAACGACCCATCTGCACAAAGTTGCAATGAATTGTATCTTGTACATTGTATAATTGTAATTAAGGTTCATTCATAAATATCCAAATTATTATCAAAATGTTATGCTATTTGCCCAATTCAGCCATCACAATTGTTAGAGTATTAACAGTTGGACACACACACACACACACACACATATATATATATATATATATATATATATATATATATATGTATGTATGTATGTATGTATGTATGTATGTATAATAAAATCTGTCTACAGTGGCATTGAAGGGAACATTAGTTTTCATCATTATAAATAGATTTCTGTGGAGAGAACTCTACAAAAACATGTATAAAATGTGTTTTTATTCGTAAAACGTGTTATATACTATTCTTAATTTGTATTGTTCAGTGCAAAGTTTATTGAAATAAAACTAAATGACATGCAGTTTTTGAGAAAGTAATATTTATTATGTAATACTATATGAATAAAGTACTATAATTGTGAGAAAAAGGCAATTTTTTGCCGAAACTACTGCAGAACCGCTTCATCAGTTACTTCAAATTCTGGCTTTTGAGTTTTCTTGAAGCTATTGTAGGCCTTCGTTATATTTTTGTTTTTCCACAGATCCGGGCGTTTTTTTTTTTCGGATCGCTTCACGCAAATAGCGTTGGACTTGTAGATAGTACACCTTAATGACCGTTTCACCTGGTGGCAGGAATTCATGATGCACTATGCCATTAATAAAGAACACAGTGAGCATAACCTTCACGTTCGACGGCACTTGTGGAGCCTTTTTCGGTCTTGGCGAGCCAGAATACCTCCACTGGGATGATTAAGCCTTAGTTTCGACATCATATCCGTAAACCCATGTTTCGTCACCTATTATAATACGTTTCAGTAATTCTACATCGTCGTTGACTTCATTTAGTGACACTTGAGCAACTACCATTCGCCGCTGTTTTTGTTCAAAATTCAAAAATTTTGGAACGAATTTTGCTGCCACGCGTTTCATACACAAAACATTGGAAACAATGTCATGGCATGTTCCAATCTATTTGCCAACATCATCAGCGACCTCTCTAATTGTGATTTGGCGATTGTTCATAACCATTTCTTTCACTTTTTCCACGTTTTCATCAGTTGTTGATGTGTTTTAGTCTAACAATAAAATTTTTCGTTTAGACGCCATTACACTGTATTGTAAAAGTATACAAAACACAATGCACTACGTATAAAATGTAGTTACAAAACACTCTATTCAGTTGACGCATTACACATTGCTTTTAACACTCGAATGACGTCTTGGCATACTGAGAAACAGGAGTAGAAGAGTAGGAAGTGTTCATGTATTTCACTGCTCTAGAGATTTTCCTGGAATTTTGTTGGCCTCAATAGAGAAAGTTACAATACATGTATTTACCATAGAAATGGAAAGGGATTAACACATTTTGCAGTTATTGAGAGGTTTGCATTATAAAGAGAATTGCAATAGAGAGATTTTATTATAAATCTGTTATTGCACAAAATTGATGTGCATGTATGAGGTGTGTTCAGAAAGTAACGAGAATTTTAATTTTTGAACAAAATATTTATTTATTCTTCTACATTGATGTTGTTGCCTTTAAAATAGTCCCTATTGGAGATTATGCACTTTGGACTTGTAGATAGTACACCTTAATGACCGCTTTCACCTGGTGGCAGGAATTCATGATGCACTATGCCATTAATAAAGAACACAGTGAGCATAACCTTCACGCTCGACGGCACTTGTGGAGCCTTTTTCGGTCTTGGCGAGCCAGAATACCTCCACTGGGATGATTAAGCCTTAGTTTCGACATCATATCCGTAAACCCATGTTTCGTCACCTATTATAATACGTTTCAGTAATTCTACATCGTCGTTGACTTCATTTAGTGACACTTGAGCAACTACCATTCGCCGCTGTTTTTGTTCAAAATTCAAAAATTTTGGAACGAATTTTGCTGCCACGCGTTTCATACACAAAACATTGGAAACAATGTCATGGCATGTTCCAATCTATTTGCCAACATCATCAGCGACCTCTCTAATTGTGATTTGGCGATTGTTCATAACCATTTCTTTCACTTTTTCCACGTTTTCATCAGTTGTTGATGTGCTGGGGCGTCCGGAGCGTTTGTCATCTTCAAAAATCTTCACGGCCTTCTTGGAAACGCTTATACCACTCGTAAACTCTTCCTATACTCATTGCAGACTCACCATAGGCTTTTGTTAACATTTAACAAAAAATGGTTTGTTACACTTTATTCCATTTTTTACGCAAAATTTGATACACATTCTTTGATCCATTTCTTTCAACAAACGAAAATCGTCGAGCTCATAAAAACACATCTAACATTAGAGGCTGTCACTGACAAAGTCAACAATGAAAACAGCTGAAAGTTTTATTTTACTTCAAGGGCATGTATACCAACATAAAAAAAAAAGTGTTTGATAATCTCCAAGCCCGCGAAATTTAAAAATTCTCGTTACTTTCTGAACACACCTCTTATTTTTATTTGCTGTGGATAAGTTTTAATTTTCTTTAATATCAGTTGTGCGTAATTTAAATTTAGCAGTAACATCAGTAATATAAAGCAGTACAAATGAACAATGAACACTGATTACTTAAATTTTTTAATCATTATTTTTTTCTATTCTTAAATGTTTTATTTATTTCGCTAGAGCCCAAGGTGTTGTCATGAAAAATTTGTGTTTCTCTTTGTTTTACTGAAACAACATAAACAAAATTGTATATTCTCAAAAACTTATAGAATAGCGATTTTTATTTATTCTTTATTTGCTCAATAAGCAAGACGTTTAGGTTTGGTTAGACATATAGATTTTTTTAACAAATTATTTTACTTAGTGTGATCAGGCTGATATACATCTAATTAAAAACCTTTTTGTACTCAGGATTTCTGCAAATAGACCCTTGTATGTCTAAAGATGAAATTTGTTTATAATCACTGTAGTTTTAGTATATTTTTGAATCTTGTAGTTAAAAAGTAGTGTTTTTATTATTAGATATTTACTTCTTGTGAGTAGTAATTATTACTATTATTATTAAATATCAAGTAATGGATGTTAATTTTTTAATTTTTCAATTAGGATTTCTTTCTGAAAGTAAAGTCTATCCTGGTAGAGCAGAAGAAACATTTACGATTTGGTGACTGGAATTCAGTTGAGGTAGGCTGTGTGTTTCATGGGTTACATTTAAAAAATTGTAAATATTTTTGATGAATTTCACTTAAGAAATTAACAATTTGACCGACCATCACGGTTATTAATTATACTCTGCAGTGGTGAAGCACTCTAGAGTTTGCAATTTTGGTCTGATTTGATTCAAACTTACAAAAATCAATTTTGGTAATAGGTCTTTATTACCGGAGAAAATCCTTTAAACAGTTTATCAATTAGTGCCATCCTAAATCTAAAAAAATCCTAATTTTTTTATCTTAATACTTTTTTGAAATCCTTTGTAATTATTGTTAAATTTTTCATAAATTACCATTTTAAATTCAACTGAAAATTCGAAAAAAAATAATCTGACATCAGTTAGGCTTCTTTTTTGTATTTTCTGAGTAATTTATAATAATAATAATAATATCAGTTAAAACATGCAGCGACGTCCGATGCCTAGATTCCACTCTTTCTGATCTTTCCATTGTCCGATTTGTAAATTTCGATCAATCATAGCTTTTCGGATTCCGTCCATCCAGCTCTTTCTTTGTCTTCCTCTTGCCATTTTTAATTGTCATTGTAATTTAAAATGTTAATTTATGTAGATTTCGGTGGTGAAATTTGATTTTAAAAAAAACTGTAAGGTGTAAAAAATATTGTGATATTGTTACTTTCTGGAAATTCCCTTCGATCTTGTCAGCATGCCTCAATTATTTACATTGAATTTATTGAAAAAATTCAATAAATGTTTTGATTTTCCCACACTTTTTGATTTTTGTGTTTGTACTCTTTGATTTTTGTCAGTGTTATGTCGCATATAGAAATTTAAAATCTTTGTAGTTATAGTTATTCTTAATTTTTTTTAACTTACTAATTTTTGTTGTTTTGTGTATTATGAATTAATTATCTCAGTTTTACTTTGAGGCACCAGTATCTAGTTATTTAAAAAAAGTAACTTTCAACGAATAATTTCTGAAATCCGCTATTCTTTTTTATTTTTAATTCTATATTACGTTAATTATTTTTTAATGTTTGTTATTATCAATTTCTAATTTTGTATTTTATCAAGACTTTCCTTGTTTTTCACATTATTTTTCTGACTTAAATACTGTTTCTTCATTGAAAAAGTGAATTTTATAAATATTAAAAACAATATTTTGCTTCATTTTAAATGTGTACAATTTAATAATTTCCACCATTTACAGATAGAGTTTCTAAACAAACATGTGTTTCTCACATCAAAACCAGCCATCTACTTAGTGAATTTGTCGGAGAAAGACTATATTAGGAAAAAAAATAAATGGTAAGAATAGAGATGTTAATGTAGTGACTATTGTTTATTTTACTGTGTAATTTTATTTTTGTTAATTATTTATTGAACACAAAATAAGCCTTACATTTTACTCAAGCCTATTATTTAGAGGTTTTCCCCAACTTGCTGCTCATTGACCTTCCTGCAATGTCAATTCTTCCTTTCTATACCTTCTCCCTTCCAGTTTTAACAGCAACTCTATTACTATATAAACACACTGTAATTTTCAACTTCACTATGTCTGACGATGCCTCACGGTAAAACATATATCACGGAATAGAGAAGAATTTTTGTGAAACTGTTATAAGTGTTCCAATTTTCCTGGATATTTTTATTATGTTATTCTTACGCTTATTGGACACAGGTTGATCAAAATAAAAGAGTGGGTCGATAAGAACGATCCAGGAGCGATTATCATCCCGTTCTCTGGTGTTTTCGAAAACAAAATTGCAGACATGGAATCCGCGGAGAAAGCCAAATACTTGGAAGACAACAACACAACGTGGTAAGTTTTTTTTATTTTTGGGGAATTTTTGGGAAATTTAAAGATTGTCTTGTATTTTACTAGTTTATACTAGAAAAAATTTCAGACATCAAAAAATATTTATAATGATTTTATTTTTAAATTTTGTGTTGCTGAAGTGTAATGACCTTGATTTTCCCCAGTGCTTTTAACGTTTGTCTGTTTTGGTCAGATTCTAAATTCAATTTTTGCAGTAACGTCCTTTTGATCAATTTTACTAAAATTTCTGCGTCGTTTGAATTAATTTTAAGTCCCAAGCTCAATTAAGTATACTTTAGTAATTTTTTTCAATTGATCATTGAATTCGTTAATTATTATTATTGATTAAAATTTTCGTATGGGAAGACTGTTCTAGAATGCTACACAGCAGATGAAGCCATTTAAGATCAGCTGAAACACCTTTTAAATTTTTACAGTCTATTTTTTAATGATATAATTTATGATTATATTATATTTTAATTCTGTAAAGAACTTTGGGTAAGGTCCAAAAATGGTGTAAAAGCGAATTAAAATTTCTAAATTCGTTTTTTCTTGCGATGAATTTTAACTATTGTACACGAAATACGAAGAGTTTTTATTAATTTTTATTTTTTAAACTCATTCGCCCTAGGTAGTTTCATATCGTAGTACCAGTAGTAGCGTGAGCCTAGCAACGAGTAAATTTCTCCTCTACCAGGTTCCCCATAAAAAGCAGCAGACGCGCGACACGGTGTGGTCTCCTTTGCTATCACAGAAATAAACTGCACGGCTGCGTTGTCCTGTTCACTTTAATTCGAAAGTATCTGTTTTGTGTGTACTTTACAGTTTGGCGTTGAAACAGATTTTTCGGAATTATATAACGTATATATTGAGATATGTTCAATTTTCATTTTTTTTTGCAATCGAGAGAACTCTTGAAAAATGTTGTCATCCATCCTCTTACAACCCACCCGAATTACTTCAGCAACCCATACTTTGGGAACTGCTGCTCTAAATGATAATTAAGTTTTTGTTAAAATTTTTATATATATGTAGTGTGTGTGTGTGTGTGTGTGTGTGTGAGTGAGTGTGTATGTGTGTGTTTGTGTGTGTGTGTGTGCACACGTATGCGTACGTGTGAACACGTTCATGTTCACAGTTTTAATTGGTTGTTATGGTTCATTTTTGTATTTTCAATATAATTTAAAAGTTGAAAATACTAAAATACATAGATTTTATCGCAGAATGTGATTGGTAATTTGCTTCCATCACTTCAGAAAGACAGCTGAGTCTCGATTGTTTTAATTATGTAGCTTGACATTTTTTTTAAATATAAACTTTTTCTAATGATATCTGTTTGATTATAAAATGTGACTTTAATTTTCAATAAATTTTTCTCAGATTATAAAAAATAATTATTCATTAGTAAATAATTTTGTGTACTTTTTAAATTACTGATATTTTTAATCATTATGAATTTATTAGTACATTTTTAAGCTTGCATATAAAACAAATTTAAAAAAATATAACCTAACCATAAAAATTACTTTGTTATATTCTTAAATAATAAGAAGAAATCGTCCAGTAATCGTAATTTTCTAATTTGTATAATTAAAGTGAATTGGTCCTGAGCAGATGTAAAATAATTGAAACCAAAGCAGCTTGCAGCGACTTTGTGTCGATTCAATGAGTCGGTCTTATTGTTTTTGTGATATTTTTATTTAGGCCACAACCTATAATTCCCCCCTCCAGGCCTTCGGGTCAGAGCTCAGGTAGACGCAGAGTGGGTCCATTAATTTCTCCAGCAATGACAAAATGGCTGTAGAGACAAATTGACTCAGGGACCCCATATGTAATGACCCTATACTGATATCTTTGATATAATGATAGGTCTGACTCGTACATTCCACAACAACTCTCCTTCTCTCTCTGTCTCCTTCTCTCTCTGTCTCCATCTCTCTCTCTTGACTACATTCAATTTCAACTCTTAATATTCAGGTTTTTCATTCATTCTCTTTCTATTTCAAAATTTTTATTTTAGTTTAAAAAAAAGGCCGAATGCAGTGATTATCGTAGCTTTTTCAGGTCACTGATAACAAAGCCGATTTGAAAAATAAATTTATAAATCTTATCAATATTTTAAGTAAGCAAATTATAGTTACAACTAAATAATTTTTAAAAAATTGTGAAGTTTTGGGTAAAAATATTAAAGTTTTTGCTTGGATTTTTTTTCTATAGTTTAAATTCAAAAAAATGTTTAAATAGTTGTCTCACGTAAGTTATAGACTAGGATTTCCAAAAAGTATAACAATTTTAATAACATTACATAAACAAACAACTTTGTATTTTACGTTAAACATTTTTTAAACAATTTACATTAAACATATTTTACATTAAAGTTATGCCATAACACCATAACACATTCCATACAAATCGTAACTCTCTTTTACAATTTTTTGAAAATTTTTATTTTGCTGCTTCAGAGTTAAAACCTACAGAAATGAATATTTTAAATTTCTAAAAATAATGGCGTCAAAATAATTTAACATAAATAATTGCAGAGTACCGCTGTATCACTAATGTGGTATAAATGAATATCCGAAAGTATTTTTTTCTTGCTATTTTTTAAAATCTGATATTGCTTTCATAAATATGATCGGTATTAAAATCTGTGTACGTTAGCATTTTAAACTGACAAATTAAATTTCTTAATTTCTAAAAATTTTAAGAATTCATAATATTAATGTGTACAGTATTTAACGCTGATTGCAATGATAAAATCAGGATTTAAAAAAAAACATACAAAAAATTGAGAAAAAAAGTTAAACTTTTAAAACTGTTTCATGAGTTTTGCTGGTTAATGAAATTTTTTAAATTATTGCCATAATCAATTTTTTTGTGCCAATTTAAAATCGATTCTAACCAAAATTGTATCACATTATAAATATAGGTCATGGTAATTTTTAAGCATTACCTTGAAGCATCACCTCTAGTAGCTCTAGAGCCACTACCTTGATGTAGCTCATTTTTCAGTGGAAAATGGACAAATAAAAACATACGCAGACCACCCTAATGTCCGTATTTGTATTTTCAATAAAATTTAAAGTGCTAATGTAGCCTGTTAATGGTGAGTGTGAAATCAGATTTCTTAAAAATTATTTTTTTAAGAATTTCAGTGACCACAATTTTGAAATAGTTGAATAAATTGCTGGATAATGAACTTGTCTAAGCTATAATAAAATTTATTTTTGTGAAATGTATGAACAGTTGTTAATCTATGATATACATTTCTTATTACTCTTAAATAAAAATGTTTACTTAAATTCTTTATTTCATTTTTTAAATATTTACTACCACATGTGTATATGTTTTTTACTCATTTTATAGTACAAAGTTTAGGCCTTATAGCTCATTTTCTAGTGAAAATTTGCTAAAAAGAACCTAAATTTGATTCTTACAGATAAAACTTTTCTTTCTTCAGTACATTAAGTTTCTTTATATATTTTAAGTGCTACTTGATTTTTATTATTTTTTTAATCAAAAGAACAAAAATACGTTTTTTTCAGCTTAACCGAATTATTAAAGTTATTTTATTAAGAGAGTCGTCAGACGCATTCAATTGTTTCTGCGTATCCGCCCGCTCTTTGGTTTTTTGTCCCATTAGATTGTTTTTTCTCTGAAACTGCTCCATGAATTGTTTTGCTGCTATTACAATGATTATTGTGGCGCCAAGGACACGGAACCCGCCCATTAGCTCTCCGTCTACAATTGTAATAACCGAGCCACAATTGGAAATAACTAATGAAATTCGTTCAATAGGCTCAGGTCTAATATGACCAGCTAATAAAACTGTTAATGTCCGTCTTGTGTGTCATTGGATTTAATTTGTATTACCGGAAAAGGTTTTAAACGTCAGGTTACGGTGGAAGAGATCTACGTATAATGTCTGTGTTTATTGTTGAATAAATGTTGGTCGCGGTGGATAATTTCTGGCTGCACCTCAAGATTCCATGAAACAATTTGTGGCAGAGTTCTTTTAATTGATTACATCAAGCGCTATAAATGCATTTCTCGTACAATAAAATTTAAGGTTGTGATGCGCAGGGTTGTTTGCAACAATTGTTTCATTTTTTTTATAGTTTTAAACAATTTAATCATTTGTGCTTTGTTTATGCAAGCAATTAGATTCAACTAAAATTAGGTTTATTCTGCCATAGTTTCAGATATTTACATGATATTTGTATATATATATATATATATATATATATATATATATATATATATATGAGATAATGTACAAAAAATCGTTTTTTTCTATCGTCAACCATTTTTACGTCGAGTTTGAAATATGTTATTTATTTATTTCTTCTGTTTTGGACAATTATGCAGTGTATAACAGGTGTTTCGTAATATTAAAATAAAGCCGCCTCGGTGGTCTAGTGGATAGCGTACTAGGCTTTCACCCCGAGGACCCGGGTTCGATTCCCGGCGAGGGCTTGGCATTTTCATACGCTATAAATCATCCCACCGTCTGCATTAGCCCAAGTGTGCACAATAGTCGGACGTTAAACACCAAAAAAAAAAAAAAAATTAAAATAACACATCTATTCATTTCAACCAACCAGTAAATTTAACTTACGTTATATGTACATATAACATTATGTATATATAACAAAAATCAAACATATAAAATATAAAACATTGCAAGTATTTACTATATTCGAATCATTTGCCTTATTTTTTTCTCTTTTCTTGTTAGACAAGAAAAATAACTGTAGAGGAAATATAAATACAATACAATATACATACATAAATATGTGCAAATAGATCCCTACGTAAACAGTATTGAGTATAAATTATTTAACCATAAAAATTACATAAAACTGCATAAAATTACTGATGAACAGCTTGGCAGAATAGCATGAAATGGACAGTAAAAGCTGTTATAAACTTTTTTTAAAAGTCATACTCTTGAATGCTTTTTTTATTTGACTAGGAGTTTATTAAATAAAACAAGCCCATTTTAGGAGGGTAGTTTTTTTACAAATTACAACTGTTGTCCTATTTGTAAGGAGTCCAAATTAAGTACTTTCACATTCAGTAGAATTTTTCAAAATAGTCAGATATGATTTTTAGCTGTAAATTTCTACGCATATTTATCTACAGCCTAAACAAATTGACTGATTTTAATAAAATGAGAGAGTAGATTGGTTTAGTTTGCAAATATCATTTTGTTGCAGAACCATTTTACTTTAAACTTTTTCCCCTCCAGTTATCTTTTAACTGGAGAATCGCTATGTACAATTCTAGTCTTCAATTAACCAAACATAATATTTTAGTCCTAATTCTAGTCTTCAATTAACCAAACAAAACATTTTAGTTCCAATTCTAGTCTTCAATTAACCAAACAAAACATTTTAGTCCCAATTCTAGTCTTCAATTCACCAAACAAAACATTTTAGTCCCAATTATAGTCTTCAATTCACCAAACAATACATTTTAGTCCCGATTCTAGTCTTCAATTAAACAAACAAAACATTTTAGTCCCAATTCTAGTCTTCAATTAACCAAACAAAATATTTTAGTCCCAATTATAGTTTTCAATTAACCAAAAAAAATAAATACATTTTAGTCCAAATTCTAGTCTTCAGTTAATCAAACAAAACATTTTAGCTCCAATTCTAGTCTTCAATTAATCAAACAAAACATTTTAGTCCCAATTCTAGGCTTCCATTAACCAAACAAAATATCTTAGTCCCAATTCTAGTCTTCAATTAACCAAACAAAACATTTTAGTCCCAATTCTAGTCTTCAGTTAACCAAACAAAACATTTTATTCCCAATTCTAGTCTTCAGTTAACCAAACACAATATTTTAGTCCCAATTCTAGTCTTCAATTAACCAAACAAAAGATTCCCAGTGAGGGCTTGACATTTTCATACGCTATAAATCATCCCATCGTCTGCATTAGCCCAAGTGTGCACAATAGTCAAACGTTAAACATAAAAAAAAAAATGTATCCTACAAATCTACAAATTCGATTCTAGAGCTATCAACAAAAAGCCACTTATCTACCTTAAAAATCAGATTTCACTCAATTTTTTGTTATACAGATTCTTACCTTAAGTCAGAATATCAAATTTGAAATAAAGAAAATTTACAGTTCTGAGGCAAATTACAGAAAACCAAAATAAATCATACTGCTATCAGAGTTTTTTTGTGACTGTTTTCAAACTGGAATTTTTGGGGAAATCCTTTCACACTATGATAAATTAATTTTATTATTTTGGGGAAATAAACAACCTATATAGTTTATTTTAATTTTTAACCTTTTCAGGACTAAGTTACAGTAAAAACGAATTCATTAGACTTGGTTATTTTACTATATTTAGTCATACTTTCACAGTCACTGTGATAAAATAACTTTATTACTTATTGGATTTATATTTTGTCTATTATATTTGTTAACACAATTTTGTTTAAATAATGGACATACTAAAACTATCCTCATTTGCTGATTTGTCTGTATGATCGTCACTGGAAGATTTCCGTTTACATTCATATTGGACTTTTCATTTGACAATATTTCACTTTATTCGGTTTACGAAAATTTCTTGTTTTGTCCACATCCTGGAGTTGACCATAACCAACAGATTATGTTTACTAACAGTGCAACATAACCTAGTTTTGGATCGCTGGTGACATATGTTCTAGTCACTGTATTTGTATTTGTTAATTGCAACTTACCGAATAATATAGTTCGTTACACAAGGCGTGTACAAAGAGTAAGTACTGTTCTGAACAAAAATTGTAAAACTAAACAAAAAAATATTTTCTTATTAAAGAGGACACCTTAAACTACTTTTTTCCACCAATATTAAGACTCTTGTTACAGTGGTTGATTAACGTATCCAGTCTTTCCTCAAGGAACGATCCTGCCAATGATGACAGCTGTACAGAATTTTTCACATCGTTGTCAGTTTCAAAGCGCTTACCATCAATCTTCATGTACAAGAACAGGTGTTAGTCAGATGGTGTCAGGTCTGAGCTCTATTTTGGGTGTTGAAACGGCTTCCAATGGAACTATTGAATAAGAGCTTCAGTGTCATCAGCGGCATGGGGGCAAGCGTTGTTATGAAGCAAGACAATTCCTTGGCTGAGCAACCCTCTCCTTTTGTTTTCAATTACCAAAGGTTCCTCAAGGTCTCACAATATCATGCTGCATTCATGGTACGACCCCTGGGAAGGAATTCAATAAGCACCCCTTTTCTGTTCCAGAACACTGTACACATGATTTTCTTGGCTGACATTATTGTTTTGAGTTTTTCTTCTGGATATTGAGTTTGTTTCGTTATATTGACTGTTGTTTCAATTCTGAGGTGATTTGATAAACTAAAGTTTTGTCACCAGTCACAGTTTGATTTAAAGTCTATTCCTTCATAGTGTACCGAGTAAAAAATGTCAAAGTACTGCCGAGTTGTTGAGATTTTTGTGGACATCAGTAAGCATTTTTCAAACCCAGTGGGAAAACAGCTTGTGATAACCTAAGAAATGTCTGTTCTCAAGAATTTTCTCACCAACTTTTCTTATCAAGTCATTGTCGACAATAGAAGGCCGCCCCTCCGTGCTTCCTTATGGACATTGGTTCCGTCCTTCATTAAAGTACTTAACTCACTTTCTCATCATTCCATCACTCAGTGCACTTTCATCGTAAACTTCTTCAATTTGACGATGAATTTCAGCTGGCTTAACACTGCGTTCAAAAATGAAATAACAAATCCCACAGTCGGCAGGTTCACATACTCTTAAACATTTTAAATGCACACAGAAAACTATAAGCTACTCAGATCAACCGTAATGGCATCATTGAAGAGGCAGTGAACCAGGAAGACTAACGCTGTGGTGATGGTACTAACTTTCTAGATGCACCTTGTAAAGCCAATAAAGTACTGCACTTATCTGTGAAAAAAAATTTAATACGATGATAGTCCTTAAATTCTAAAGTTTAAAAACAGGTCTACATGATTATAGTCTGTGCATGCATTTTACTGTTATCATGTGAACACGACAACTGTCCGAAAAAGATTAAGGAGTGATTCTTTACAAAATAATAAATTACCTGTGAAAAAATTTGTGCAATGTTTTTGTATAATTTAAAAGATTATAACTTGTAAATGACGAGTAAAGGTTGAAACCATTAATGAGGAATAATCTGTTTGACTTCCACTTAGTTAAAACTTTAGATTTCAAAGTAAATATAATTTATTTAGACTTACTTTTTTGAAAACAGAAATTTCTCCAAAAGTTAATTTTATTTAAACAAAAAAAACACTACAAACAGTACAGTAATACATATGTAAATGTCTTCAGAATATTATTTGCAAATTTCTATTGGGAAATGAGATATTCGAGCACAGTCATCATGATAAGACAAAACCCAAGGACCTTGACGTAAGACAATCCTGGACTTACTTTTTGAGTGGAGATTAAAATTACAAATATGATGTGCGTGTGTATCTGTTTCTTTTTTTTCTTTTTTTTGATTCTGTTTCAAACATGGCATGAAAATCAAGTTTGTTTATAGGTTGGACAAGTTTGTTACCCAGCATAATCAGTTCAACTAAATTAAAACGGCATTCCAAATCTTACAAATTTGTAAAATTATTTATTTTATTAACTTTACACTTTAAAAAAAATTGTATTTGCTATCACCATTAAAATCTTCATGAATTAGTTTATTTTAATAATTTTTTGCTTTTTATATCATTTTTTAAAGGATCTACTGGTTTTTTTCTGTATTTTTTGAACAATCAGAACATGGTAGTTCGTGTATTCCCATACCATCAAATGTATTACCTAACCTAATCACCCAAAAAATTGATTTAAAGTGTGTCATAGTTTAGTTTAAATAAATAGTAAATAAATAGTAAATAGTAAATTTAAATAAATAGTAAATAAATAAATAGTAAATAGTCATAGTTTAGTTAAAATACTCCAATAATTACTCCATAATTATATTAATATAATTACTCCAATATTGGAGTGTCACTGCCAAATGTAAAAATTAATGCAAGCCTTAGAGCAACGTGAAATGTATAAACATATCAAAAATGACATATTTATTACGTAATGAAAAGTTAAATTTCGAATCAAACATACTGTGTAACACAATAATAAAAGGTATAGATAAGAATCCGTCCCATCCCCCATTTGTACAAGTAAACTTTTTTGTACAGTATGCCAAGAAAGTGGGCTCAATATACATGTATGAGATGTATCCTAGTTTTTTGTAAATGTGTAAATGTGATAGCGTTATAGGCTTTCACCCCGAGGACCCAGGTTCGATTCCCAGCCAGGGTTTGGCATTTTCATACGCTATAAATCATCCCATCATCTGCATTAACCCAAGTGTGCACAATAGTCGAATGTTAAACACAAAAAAAAATGTAAATGTTTATGTGATACATGTATTTTTAATGTTTATTGAAAACAGACAATTTGGCAAAATTGATAATGATTGAATAGACGAAACAGCTGTTGTGAAAAAAGAAATAATCACTACAGATTATACCATTATTTGCAATGGAAATTGATTTAATATTTTTTTTATTTAAGCATTTGTCATCATTTGCGTGGACATGACGTTTCAAGAGTGTGGTTCAATTTTAAAGTGTTTAATTTAATTCCTAAACTTAACAACTAGAACGTAAGCCTGTTAAGTAAAAATGTTGGTTCGCAGGCTTGTGTGTTAGTGAATGTCCGAATTAAAAATAACATGAATATTTTATCAATAAGTAACAATTTGATAAATACTTTTATTGTTCGCAGTGCCCTAGATAAGATCATTGTCCAAGGCTACAAGGCACTACAGTTGCAGTATTTCTTCACCGCAGGTGCTGACGAAGTCAAGGCTTGGACTATACAGGTGAGCGCTGCGTTTGAAGTTTATAAATAAATTAACTGTCTCCCTTTTATTCGGCACTTCGTTTGTTTTACAAAATGTGTTAATGACTTTAAAACATAAATAACATTGATTTTAATGCAACCATTGTGCGCTGTAATTTTAGCGATTTCAATTTGAAAATTCTGTGTCACTGAAACAGCTGTTATGGTAACATCCGGATTCAGGATTATGAATATACGAAAATCGTCTGTTTTGAGCCTATTAAAAATTTTATTTTAATTATAACACATTATAACTACAAAGTATGTTTTTAATTAAAACTATTAATGAAAAAATAGCTGTGTTGTGAAATTTAGGTTTTTACGTAAACATTACTTGGTGGGCATCCTGTTTCACTACAGGAGCCAGTGGTAATAGCATCCTCGCCCTGTTGAGAATGCAAACACCAGGCAGAGCAAACAAAATCTTGATTCGAAAACTTTGTGTGCTGGCCAATAATTAGGTGATAGAGAGGTATTCTAATGTACTGTGTAGCCATTCTTTCTACACATAAATATGCATAAATTTGTAATGCAACCCCAATTTCAACAGAAATTTTCTAGTCCAAAATTTGTGTGAGTAAATGTGATTAAGTAGCAAAAGGTGGATGTAGAATTTGTCCACTCACGATCCCCTCCCAGAACTATAACTGAAGGATAATAGGTTGACCTGCAGTCTAGACTCGTAGAAACTAACAATGTCTGAAACTGCTAAACAATTCAAAGCGCTCTTCGTTATTTGCACCAATATTGGAATAGATGTAAAACAGCAATATATTTTTTTAAATTATTGTCAATTAAGGTTTATAAAATTTATATATAATTTAATTTTAAACTATACGGCTAGGTAAAAAGTATGAAGAAGGCATTTTTTTTAATGCACCTGAAATTTGAAGAGAGCTGTACATGTGGAACCTACTCGTTTAAAAAATACAGTCAACCTCGGATATAACGCGGTTGAAGGGCTGAAACGTATATGAGCGCTGTAAACGAGATAGCATTGTAAACGGTGGAAATACTGTATGTAGTGAAAGAAAAGCATACTTTGTACTGTATACATAGTTAATGGATATTTTATTACAATTTGTTACACTTATTACATAATTTTGAAATATATTTTAATTAAAACTAATAGAAATTAAGTACACTACAGTCTAGTATGTATACATGCAACAAAGTGAGGACACTGTTGTGAGGGTTTGTGAGATTGACCCCCTCCCCCGCTAAGGCATACAAAGTGTGTGTGTATGTGTGAGTGAGAGAGAGAGAGAGAGAGAGAGAGAGAGAGAGAGAATACTTTTACAGGAACATCACAATTTACATGGTTCAGCCTGCAACAAAATTCTAAGAAAGGGTTTGTTTCTATTCTCAACCTTTATTCTAAAAGTAGAACACATATTGTGTTTCAAGTGAGAGTGACTATAGGTCAGCAGCTTAGAAAACTGTTAAGAGCACCAGTGGGATAGAAAGAAAAAATGTGCGAGTGAGAGGTCATGTCCCCACTCTGTCACCATAGCTCCTCCCTTTTCCTTCACCATCGCTGAGTAGCAACAGTTTCTAGACTCAGATTGGACGCTGTGTTTCAAGACGCTGTGTCCCTGAACTGTTGGAAGGTAATTCTCCTACATGTACGAGAAATTCTCGTGCAGGCCGTTTACTACATGGCTGGACTATAACAGCAGTGTGACAGCGTTGTATCTGAGTTCACAAAGCGTTGTAACCGAGCCTAAAATGCACTTACACTTAATATAGAATATTGGGGACATTATGAAAATAGCGCTATAGCCGAGTTAGTGTTCTAACCGAGGGCGTTATAACCAAGACCGACTGTACTATTTTAGAATGAATTAAAAAATTTGGTCCTCTATCTTAAAGTTATTTTTTTTAAATAGAAAGGTAGTCATGTGATATATGAATTAAATGCAAAATTTCAAGAGAAACAATGGTGGATATCAAACAATTTCGAACACCACAAGTACAGTGCATAGAAAAATGAAAACACTAATAAAATTTTAAATTTTAGATGCACCAATTTTTATCTACATGCTTCTTCAACAGAAGGTTAGCTTGAATTGATCAACAGTTCAAAATATCACAACCAAAGCATTATTATTTCTTTTTATATTCTTCTTTTCTGCTGGGATTATTATCACTATGTTCAGTATAATGATCTGCCTTCCCTAGCTTCGGCAATTCTACTTTCGTTGTCGCGTTTCCTATGTAGGCAGTATACATAGAACAAACGGGACAAACTTTTAGAACTAGGTTTAAAGAACATGCAAGATCATTCAAATACTGCAAAAATAATTCAAATTATGTGTCACATTTAATAAAAGAGGGATACATACCGTGAGAAATAGAAAACTCAATGAAGGTACCACATATGGCAGAAAAAGGAAGACGTATGAACATTTTAGAGAACTTGGAAATTTTTAAATCTAAATTAAAGGAAGAAAACATAATAAATGAACAGATATCGTCACAAGCAGATATTATGTTTAAAAATCTAAAAATTTTCAAAAATTAACAAGAGGGACGACTGTTGAAGAGAAAGTTTGAAAGGAGCCAATCAGAAGCGAGCACATCAGGTTTAATGTACACATGTTGAATTTTTGTGTACACATGTTGAATAGAGGAGGGGTACGAGGTGGAGATAAAAAATTATAAATAGGACGGGCCATAATATTGGTGACCAGTATAGATATAGTTTTTGAAGATGGAGGTTCTCCGAAATGCATCAACGAAAGTAGAATTGACGATACTAGGGAAGGCAGATCATTATACTGAACATAGTGACATTATTATTTATATACAGTTTACACAGTATAAATATATACAGGCTAGCAGTAAGAAATAATAGTGTATTATGTTCCTTCATTGTATTATAAATGTTTGTTAGATAACAGTATTAGATATAGAAATATATACAGCTCAAAAAAGGATGGCGAGTCATTAAATCCATTCATTATCAAAGTGAACTGACTGTACATACTGGGTGAGTGACAAAGTGCGGGGTTTCACTACCTCACTAGTACAGGGGTCACGAGCGGCTAGACAAGACCTTTCTTCTGCTCTACAGGCTGGATTACTAGCCAGCTTTATGCGCATAATGTGTGTACGGGGTGAAAATGAGATTCAGAATAAAATAGATAACGTACAGATAATTAATAGGGTATTAATAGTTTCTGAGGTAGGTAGTAAGAGTGCTCTTTTTTTAACACAATTCCATGTTGTCAGTGATTCGGCAATTCAGGGATGAACGTCTAGAAATTCACCTGATTCTTATTGGCTCTGCAGCTGTGAGATGACGTAGCTTGTATTTGTTAAAGTTGCAGGGGAGCACATATTTAACAAGTTAACCACAGTCAAGTGGAGTCCGTCTCATTTTCTCTATTTTTGAGCAAGTAAAATAATAATAACTAGCAATCCACCTAACACACATTTTATAGAACCCTGGGTCCTTTGTCATGATTGTTTAATAGCTCCCATAAATTATAACCTTATAACCTTTGTGATATTTTTTTTAGCGTATTAGACCTTGTGTTTTTATATCTACAGATTTGATATGTCACTGGGCAATGGAAAAATGAAACAGATCCGGATCTACCCATACAAGTAGTAACATGCCTGTTAGTTTTTTGACAGCTGCACATATGTATACAGTGTTTGTAACTTTTTATTAAGCATTAAGGAAATGGGCTAGGGATGAGTACATCAGAAGATAGAAGCATTTCCTTGGTCAGAGATTGGGGAAATGCCTTCTCTCAGGACCAGACCCTGTACTGACAAGGACACTTGTTCAGTTTAACAGGAGGTCACTGAGGCAGGTCGTTGCCACTGGTCACAGCTATGTCTGGAATCATCTACTTAAGGTGGGATTGTTACAAGTCTTACCTGAGTGTCGTTTGTGCGGGCAGGGTGTTAAAACCGCAGCACACATACTCCTTGAGGCAAAAAGAAGGAGACTGAATCTCAGCAACCAGATCAGGAGTGCAACCAGGACACCTTATACGAGATTCGGAGTTCGTTAAGGGCACTGGAGTCGGCTTAAGGTGAAGTGATAGGGTTACACAAAAAGCTTTTAAGCTGATGTATCAGGAACCACAGAGCCTCTGTTAATCCCCCTCCCCAAAAGAGAAGGAAAGAATTTTTTAATTAAAATTAGTATTATTAATATTAAAAAATGTAGCAGGTAAAGACAGATTACCAATGCTGAATTATAAGAGAGACAGAATTATTAATATTGTTGTTGTTGTTTTCCAATGGCTTCTGCTGGCTCATGCCATCTTTGATCTTGCTTCCCAGTAGAGGCCAGGGAGGTCTCCTCTTCTCTGCTTCTCTTCATCTAATTTTCTGCAGACCAGGAGGTGGTCCTTGTTCATGATGGTGTCTGGGCATTCACACAATGTGCAGTTGTCATAGTTTAATATCTTAATTTTCTTCAGGTGTTCATTCAGACAGTCGTGTCCAGTTGTCAGCCGAAAGACCTTTAAGATCTAAAAGACCACGCAAATTACATCGCATCAAAGATCTCCTCCAAAAACAATATACTAAAAAGCAGAATTATTAATATTGATCACTATAAATTTAAAAAGACAGAGTTACTCATATTGAATCTACAGTTTTTGTACTTATGTTCGTTAAAATGCTTTCTTGTTGTATAACCATTTAGAAGGTTACCACACTACATGTTTCATATAATTCCTTATTCCACGAATTCTTGAAGTATCTTTCAATCAAAGTTTTTCATCTCAAGCACACAGCTTAATTATGCAAAACAACGATGAAATTAATACGAGGGTTATCCAGAAAGTCGGTTAGGTTTTGCTGTGTAGACGCTAGAGGCGGGGATATCATGGCTATCTTGGTGTCAGAGCGTTCGTCTGTTCAGTGGCTATCCAGCTGTGATAATGAGAGGTTATTGTTGGTGCTCATTCCCGTACAATACTAGTTTGAAATGTGCGCCGCTATTGAAAATCCCATGAACTGTGAAGTGCGGTCGGTGATACGGTTTTTGTTGGCTAAACCAATTGAGATTTATCGCCAACTCTGTGAAGTTTTTGGGAACGATGTGATCACCGAAGGCGGAGTGCGTCAATGGTGTATTAGGTTTTAAAATGGCGAAACTAATGTGCACGACAAAGAACGAAGTGGATGGCCAAGCATTGTGGCCGATGAAATTGTCTCTAAAGTTGATGAGAAATTTAAAGAAGACTGTCGGTTCACAATAACAGAGCTATCGCTTAGTTTTCCACAAATTTCAAGAAGTTTATTGCATGAAATTGTTACACAAAAGCTAGGTTACCACAAATTTTTAGCAAGATGGGTACTGAAAATCTTGACTGAAACAAATAAAAATCAGCACATAGCTGCTTCAGTGATTTTTTGGACAGTTATGAAAAGGATGGTGACTCAGTATTTGATTGAATCATTACAGGAGACGAGACTTGGTTGAGACATGTCAACTGCAAAACCAAATTGCAGTCTATGGAATGGGGCACACAAATTCCCCCAAAAAACCAAGGAAATGCATGCAAACGTTGTCTGCAAGGAAGATCATGGCGACTGTTTTTTGGGACAGGAAAGGAGTCCTTCTTGTTGATTTCTTAGAACGTGGCACGACAATAAACTCTGTAAGGTATTGTGAAACCTTGGAAAATTTAAGAAAATCAATTCAGTACAAGCGCAGAGGAAAGTTGAGTTCAAAAATTCTGTTTCTCTACTACAACGCTCGACCATACACAGCCAATCGAATTCGAGAAGTCCTGGATATTTTCAAGTGGGAGGTGTTTCCACATCCACCTTACAGTCCAGCTATTGCTCCCAGAAATTATCACCTGTTTCCTGCAATGAAAACCTGGCTTGTGACGCAGCATTTTGATGATGACGCAGAACTACAGGAGGGCTTCTATGCTGAATCTCCCCAAGGGTAGTAAAATATTGTACAATACCTGGCTGAAGTCTCAGGTGGCAGAATTCTACGACACTGGAATTTCAAAACTGGTTCACCACTATGATAAGTGTCTAAATTTGTATGGCGACTATGTAGAAAAATAGTATTTTAGTGCCATTTTGTATATAATAAAAATTTTATCTTGTACTTCGTTTTTTTTATACCAAAATGTAACCAACTTTCTAGATAGCCCTCGTACTTTTTTTATAGAATACAACACTTAAAAACTTACTTGTATGACATACGATGAAGTTTTCCTTTTATTCTTTCCTAATGTTTGCACTGTGTGTAGTGCTCGTAGAAAACTAAACTTCTTTCACTCATTATCTTAAATTTCACAATCAATTTTTCTTGTCTGTAACTGGCTAAAACTTAGACACTCATTTAACCCGCTAATATTACTCCCAAAATGTAGCTTGGCTCAGTACCAACATTTTAAAACAAAATTATTCTAAGAGAACAGGAAAAATATTAGTACCAATATTTCAAAACAAAAATTATTTTAATCCTGTGTTTCCCTCTTGTAGTTACAGATTATTTTACAGGTGATATGTTAATATTATTAGTATAACGTACACATACGAAAACATATGTTAATAAGTTTATCTATGTTAGTTAATTTTGTTTCTTTAAATATGTTATATGTTAGAACAGAAAAAATACATTCTCCAATAAAAAAAACTAATTATTTTTAAATATTTAAAGAACAGTTAATATAATCTGTTATTTTATAATTGACTATTAACAGTAAATAAATTTTTCAGAAAGGAACAAAAGCACCTCAAGCAGCTGGAAGAATTCATACTGACTTTGAGAAAGGTTTCATAATGGCAGAAGTCATGAAATATGATGATTTTAAAGAAGAAGGTTCAGAAGCAGCAGTTAAGGTAATTGTAATTACTTTCTTATTTAAAGTGTCGATAGACTGAGTAACTTTATCAAAACTATTATTTATTGTTTTTGCTAAACACAAAAAAACGAGATGCTCAGTTCTGTTGGAAATGTGTTGTGTAGATAATACAGCATATAGGTTTGATTAGAAAGTTTATTTAAAGCTTTCGAAAAACTCTATAAAGTTATAATTCAACCATGTTACTTTTTCGGGAAATATTAATTGTAAGCCAAACCATTTATAATCCCACCGTCAAAAAGTAAACAGAATTTTTAGTCTCTTAATTTCTACGAAGATGGATCAAATATAAATAAGATTTTATTTTTAAAAAATTGTTTATTTGGTAGTAAAATATTGAACCGTACATAATTTTTCAACATAATCTTCTGATTCAGAAATGCATTTTTCCTAACGGTTTTTCGTCCCAGAATTGTAAGATAAAAATGGTTAAGTCAGAAGCCAAAGTGCATAAAAGCCTTCACCATTACATCGGCTTGGAATCGTTCTCCTAATACTTTTTTAAGAACTACAAAAAGATTAAAATTGTGGAGTGATAAGTTTGGTAATTAGGATCTATTACCTGTCAGTGGTCTATCTACTCACCTCGTAAAGGCTGCTGTGGTTTTGACACCCTATTGTTTCATCTTCACTGAACACAATTACACGATTAAAATATGTACGATGAAATTTGGCTTAGCCAAACAATACGTGCGACTCGAATGTCGTTACATTCCAGACTGCAGAGTCTTCATCACTAGTAGCGCACCCGTCAGTGTTATCAGTTACGGTGCGCCTGTTGGTTTATGTTATTTATTCAAATCACTTATCCTTAGAGCCATGTCATATATTAAATTTGATTTAAATGAAAGTTTTTCATTGAGGATGTTGTGGGAATCTGATTTTTTGCTCTTGTAAATCTCAAACTCTTCAATCGCATCCATATAACTACTTTTATGACATAAATGTAATATTTCCATGTTGGTATGGATTTCTTCAAATTTATGGTTTTTGTCCATAAGATGTTCTGCGAAAGCCGAGTTTGTCGATAATGCACTTCTGGGTATGTGTTCTTTAAATCTTTTTTTTAAAAGAGCGAGATGTCTGACTGATATAAAAGCGTAGGCAATCACTAAATTTCATCTTGTATATGCCAGTTTTTTCAAAGTTATCTCCACTTGTATTTCCAACTGGCTTCTTTAATAATGTTAACAACTTATTACTTGTTCTGAAAGAGACATTTATATTTTCTTTGGCTAATTCTTTTTTTAGGGTGTGACTTAAAGTTAAACCATATTCCGTGGAGATATATGTTTGTTTATTAGGAATGATATTTTTGTTTTTGTGTTTGGCAATAAGCCTATCAACAATTGAGCTTTTATATTCATTAGAAACAGCTATGTACCAGCTGTTTTATGTTCACTTCATTTCCATTGCTTCCTTTGTCCATAGGGAATGAAATTAACCTGTGTACCAAACTATTTTAGGCTGCCATTTTTATATTGTATGGATGGTGGGATGAAGAATGTATTGTTTGGCTGGTTGTGGTAGGTTTCCTATAAACGCTGTATTTGAAATTATTGTTTATTTTTGAAATGGATATGTCAAGAAAATTTAATGTATTATCAGTCTCTTCTTCCAATGTGAAATGAAGGTTCGGATGTATTGTGTTAAGGAATTTATTGAAATTTGTTAATCGTCTACTATTGCCTTCGAAAAGTACAATTATATCATCCACATACCTGTAATTAAAAAACTACTTTTTCTCTATTGTAGTTCATATCCGACCATAAAAATTCATTTTCGATATGGTTTAGAAACAATTCTGCCAAAAATTGCCGGAAAGGGAGAAGCCCATGGCTAAACCTTCATTTTGAATATAAAATTTATCATTGAACTTGAAATAATTTTGTTTTAGAATAGTTTTAGTCAACGAAATTAGATCATTTATTGCATTCGTTGTGAACGAAGAATGCTTGATGAGGTTATCTTTTAATATAATCACGGTTTCAATGATGGGTACGCTGGTATACAAATTGGCTATGTCGAATGAGGCTAACTTATAGTTGTTTTTTATTTTTATTTTTAGTTTATTAATTCTTTCAACCAGATCGAAGCTGTTCTTCAGGCTTAAATTATTTTCAAAAACTATTTCGTTCCTAATTAAACTATCAATCTTTTTTGCGATAATTTATGCTGCGGAAGGTTTGAAATTTACCGAAGGCCAAATGAGCATATTTGGTTTATGTACTTTTGGCAGTCCTCTTAATATCGGGGCATGTGGATTCGGTACTTTTGAAGCTCTGATGCAATCCTTTGATAAGATTGATGTGCTCTTGTTTATTTCTCTATTGATTTCTCTGGAAAAAGATAAGGTTGGGTCTCTACTTAATGGCTGGATGATATTGTTTGTAATGAAATCTTGAACTTTATTTACATAATCGGTACTAGGAAGGATTACTATTGTATTCCCCTTATCTGCTTTTGTGATCATTACATCATGATCATTGAGCTTGTTTCTAATGGTATTTAAATTATGTCTCTTCTTTTTCACAGAAAAATTACCTGTGAAAACCAACATTGTCCTTTCTGCAGGAAATATCTTTGTAACTGTTACCTGAGATTGTTTATTGCTTATTTCTTTTTTATCAGAAACATACTATGCCATCTAATTTATTAAGTAAAACCATCTTCAGTTTTTAAAGCAGGACAAGCCTAATCGAAGTTTGATTCAAGACAATATTTGATCATGCACAGCTGTTTTGACTTGAGAAAATTGGAAAAGATTTGCTAGGAACCACACAAACATTTGCCCCCCTACCCTATAGCCCACATTAATCTTCCAGTGATAACCACAAGTTCACACCACTAAGAAAGAAGAAAGACTCACGAAGGCATATAACTAATCTGGTTTGTGTAGCAACTATAAAGTGCACAAAAAGCCTATAAGCTGAGGTGCCAGAATAAAAATGAAAAAGAAAAAATTAGGGGCACAATTTTGATGGTAATGAAGTAATAGAAGGGTTAGTGCACAATATTATTGACAGCTAACTTCATTCTTTGCTGTTAGAATTAAGAAACGTCCATTTTTTTAGAAATAAAAGTAAGATTATTTAGAAAAATGTGTTCACTGTAATAATAAATGTAAAAAAAAATTAAAATTCTCTTTTATATTTGATCTGCTCTTTCTTAGAAACGCTTTTACAGTCACCATTGTGCCAAAAATATACCAAATACCATTGTCAGTCTTTCTTAATTTCCTTTTTCAGCTGTAACATTCAAATAATTTGTCTGCCTTTAGTATTCTTAATTTGTTTTAAACAAAATAATTTCAACTCTGGTGATTAATGTGTGTTTCTTGTTATCGTTATTAGTCGGCAGGAAAGTATCGACAACAAGGACGTAATTACGTAGTGGACGATGGTGATATTATTTTCTTCAAGTTTAACGCAGGCGCAGGATTGAAAGAGTATAAGAAAAAGACGTAACAGACAAACACCGTATCATCACCCATCCTGTTCAACAGATTCTCGTATTTGTTCCAATAACAAGAGTGAATTTTGTTTTGTAAGCATAGTTCGTTATTTACATTTCCTATATCCTTTTATCCAAATTTATTGTTATTTATTTGAGAGTAATTTTAGTTTTTTTAATAACGTTTTAATCACTAACCAGGTAAGTTTTGTTTTAAAATAATTTTACAGTTAAATTTTCTTTTAAATTGTTTTTATAATTGTTTTATATCACTTATTTTAAAGTGTTACCTGTTTTTAACAAATTCGTAACTAAATTTACAAAACAAAAAACAGATGTTTGGATTGTCTAATTATTGTTTTTTACATGTGGTTTGTTTTTTCCTATTTCTGTATCTAAATTAAAGCTATTGAATAACTGGACAATTGTGGAAATATTTTTATTTTCATATGTCTTAAACCATTAGTATAAAGTTATATATATATATATATATATATATATATATATATATATATATATATTGTGTTTAACGTTTGACTATTGTGCACACTTGAGCTAATGCAGACGATGGGATGATTTATAGCGTATGAAAATGCCAAGCCCTGGCCAGGAATATATCTATATCTATCTATCTATCTATCTATCTATATATATATATATATATATATATATATATATATATATATATATATATATATATATATATATATAAACCAGCTGTGTATCATGTTACATGATACACAGCTGGTTTTTTGTTGTTATTTTCTGGCAGATGTTTTCATTTTTGAAACAATTTAACAAGGTACTTTTTCGTAAAAATTTAAAAGAAAATTTGTAGTACATTCAATATAGATTTGTTGGAGACATTATCAGTGGTAAATTATTAATGGTTTTTCTTGTTTAAACTAGTAATGTTTACCAATTTTAATATATTTTCTAATCGGAGGTTAAGGGAGTCCATTTTTATCATTTACATCTCAATTATAATTTTATTGTAAATAAATGTGTGCAGTTTGAACGTAGGTGGATATTAAATTTGGTTGAGAAGAGGTTGGTATTATGAGGTGGCTGTGCATACACACACATGCACACATTATCCTTTTATAAGGATGAGAAAAAACAGATTTTAATATGTACACTAGGTAATATTTATTTACAGAATTAAGGAAAGAATTTAGAGAAATTTAACTAAGTATCACAAAAAGCTGAACTGTTTTCGAAGCCTGCTGCGAAGCCAGTAATAAAATTCGTACTCTAATTTTAGGCTTGTTTTAAGTTTGTTACGCACTTTCTCACTAACACTTCTCGGTCTTTGACGATTTCTGTTTCTGTGCGGTTCTGAAACATGTGATTAAATATTAATCAACTTGCAGATCTGTGTCGATAGTAAATACATTTACTATAATAAGTAAATTCTTTAAGAATATAATATTATTTCGATATATAACTTGTTCAAAAATATAACGATTAAACTACAACTTTATTTTGAGGTTAAGTGGAAGCTAGAATCTTATGGTTGGTCAAAAATCAGTAGCAAGGAAGACATCATGGAAACTCTTATTTCATTTTAAGAAATGCAATGTTATTCGTTTTTAACTGGTGGAAATTGGTCAGTTTTGCCAGTGTATGTACAAGGGTCATTTTTAAAGTAAGAACCGTTTGTGCATCTTGTCCATACAGGTTGTCACATGACATCTATTCAAGGTTAGTTACTCTCGACCAGTCCCTAACTGTTCCAACAGTATGTTTCGTGTCTCTGCTTGTGTTCATTGTTGCACAATACTGCTTTGTTTGTCATCTTGTTCATAGTGAATCCTGCCAATTATGAAGTGCAATTTGTAATTCAATTTTTAAACATAAGAGATGTTCACCCTGCTGAAATTCACCAGCAGCTTGTTGAAGTTTATTGAGAAGGTGTAATGACTGATGGTGCATAAGTGATGCAGGCTTTTTAATAAAGGAAGAATAAATGTTCATGATGAAGAATCCGTACAACCTGCTGTCATGAATGAAGAGTTGATACAAAAGGTTGACAAGGAAATTCATCAAAACAGGTGCTTCACTATTGACATGCTTCATCAAAAATTTCCTCATGGTTCAAGATCAGTAATTTATAAAATAGTTTCTAAAAAACTGCAGTACACAAAAATTTGTGTAAGATTACAAAAAAGAAAGAGGTCCTTAAATGCATTACATAAGAGACATAAGAATACACCCGTATTCTTTGTCATTGAAATAGCATACGGCATATTCTTTGTCATTTGTGTAGTGCTATGCTATGACAAGAATGGTAATGAGTTTTCAGTCACATTTTCACGGGTAATGAATGTGGATTGCTTACTGCATTTCAGAAACTAAACAGTCCAGTGTGTGGCATCATTCAAATTCTCCGACAAAACCACAAAAATTCAAGCAAGAACAATCAGTACGGAAAATCATGAACAGAAAGGTGTTCTGATAGACATCCTGCCAAGAGGAATGACAGTAAATGCTAAAAAGTATTGTGAAACTTTATTAAGCTTAGACACAGCATTCAAAATTGTTTCAAGCAGCACCATTATGCTTCACGATAACACTCTGGACGGAACACTGGACCATCCACCAAACAGCTCTGATTCAACACCATCAGACTTTCATCTTTTTCCAAAACTTACAGAATTTTGTGGAGGCAAGTGCTTAAAGAATGATGGCTGAGTGGTTAAATGGACAGGCGGCAGAGTTCTTTGAAGGTGATATTCAAAAACTTATGTTAGACTTGACAAGCACTCAGGTATTGTTATTTCTCCAGAAATGACCCTTGTATAATACTTTTCCAATTGTTTTGCTATTAGAAAATGTATGTACTTGTACAAGCAGCCAATACGGAATCGTAAATTTACTGCCACCTTTATTAAATATTCAATAATATTCAAACTAGCTGGTCATCTCTTCACATCATCTTCAAAGACCTTCAACTGTCAAAATTATGTGTATTATTACAATTAAAAAGATGGTACTTGCTGAGGTGTTTGTGCAATCAACTGTCAAAATTATGTGTATTATTACAACTAAAAAGATGGTACTTGCTGAGGTGTTTGTGCAATCAACTGTCAAAATTATGTGTATTATTACAACTAAAAAGATGGTACTTGCTGAGGTGTTTGTGCAATCAACTGTCAAAATTATGTGTATTATTACAACTAAAAAGATGGTACTTGCTGAGGTGTTTGTGCAATCAACTGTCAAAATTATGTGTATTATTACAACTAAAAAGATGGTACTTGCTGAGGTGTTTGTGCAAATCTAATTTTCTTAAAATTTCTTTCATGTTATAGAAGCTGAGAATAAACATTATACCAGAAATTGACTGAGTCAATGCAATACACTCAAACAATTTCCAGTTTTAAAATTTAGAATCAATTATTTTGATTTATGATCACTTTAAATTACTTTGTTTCATAATAAATGTGGCCTATTCTAGCATTTTGTTAATTCAAAATATAGTTTCTTGTGTTCTTTGAAATACTATAAAGGCATTGTTAGACATAAATGAAATTCCATACTGTATTCTTTTTATATTCTTCTTTTCTGCTAGGATTATTGTCACTATTTTGAGTATAATGACCTTCCTTCCCTAGCTTCGTAAATTCTACTTTTGTTGACGCATTTTGGTGAACCTCCATCTTCAAAAACTATATCTATACTCTAGTTTTTGTATATAGAGTTTTTTTTGATATATCTTCTGAGTATAGATATAATTTTTGAAGATTCTCCAAAACGCGTCAACAAAAGTAGAATTGACAGGTTCTGCCTAGGGAAGGCAGATCATTATACTCAACATAGTTCCATATTGTATTTTCATAAATAGGCTTACCTAACAGTTGAGTGAAGTACATGTCCTGTACGCCTTTAAAAAAGTATGGCAATTTTCTCTCCAGTACTGCTAAAGTTATGTTCAGTTCTTCCAGAACACCCACTACAGGATAATAACGTTCTACGTTTGCTTTTGCCTTTTCATAGGCTCTTCTGTCATTTAGTGCCCTGAAAAAAATAAGCAGCTCTGATGAATTACTAAGTTGTATTATTACCGAATATAATGTCAACATTTTTTTTGAATTTACATTTATTGCTGTCAGTAGGCTAGACCAGGGGTCTCCTAACTTTCCAGCCTTAGGGCCATACTGATTACTCCAGTAAGTTCCGAGGGCCAAAACCATATTATCATTGTTGCCGGTGGTAAAAAGTGAAATAGTCCACTGATGAAAAAAAAAGTCCGAAAAAGTACGCAACGTTTAAAAAAGGCTGCAAATCGGACTAAAGTCCGCAAAACGGCAACACTGCATATTATTAATTTTCCTGTCATTATCTGTAATTTCTAGATTAGTCGTAGAGTACGAGCCATGAGGAGTAACGTGACACGACATCTGGTGGACACAAGCGGAAGTAGGTAGTACCTTCTATCGCTAACAGATGGCGCTAATAGCACGTACAGAATAATCTCGTTGGTTCGAGAAAGTTCTGGTGTCTTCCACTCACTTCTAGATGACAGTAATTGGAATATATAAGAAGGCTAGTGGCGCAACCACAAGTCATTTCCTATGACACTGTTGTGAAATAAAATAGTGCGTACCTCCTTAAAACGTGTTTGTGCATGTTTTCAAGTATGCTAGCTCTCCGCGGGCCGGACAAAATCTGTCCGCGGGAAAGATGTGGCCCTCGGGCCGTAGTTTGGAGACCCCTGGGCTAGACCATTCCTGGTAGGTTGCAAAAATAAACCGTGAACTGGTTTACTTTTGTTTATTCCAAATTTATATTGTTCATAAATTGTTTTTATTTTAGACAATTTTATTATGGAGTTGTCCATTTTCATGTAAGAATTATATTTGAGCAAAATGTATTGAGCCTATATTGATAATTAAGGTGTAATTTTTTATACTGCCAATTTTGTTTACCAACCGTTACTGACCCAGAAACTATATGGTTTTTCTAGAAAGTAATGTAATTTGTTTTTCCCTCACCGCTCCTGGCCAAAACATGTTCAGGCCAGTTGGGTTAGGTGATGGGTGGCTCTTAACTTTAGAGCACTTTCAAGCTCAATCTGCTCCGAGCTCTTGAAACACTACAATCACTGTTTCCAACAACCTCCTGTTAGTGCCTGTTCACATGCAAAGGAGAAAACTCTCAAACTCCACCCTATCAAGTTCTGTGCTACACTGAATAAGACACCGATACTTGCCAAATTGTCAGGAAACCTACCAGGACCATCAATCTCTTATTCTCAAGTTTCGAGGATGTTAAAGTTGTTTAAAAATGGCATAGAAGAGATGGAGAATAACTTTCACTCAAGCAGCAAAGTGATTAAAAGGTGCCTCGTGTTCTTGATCTCAAATGGCAGAGGAAATTTTTTTTTCCCTAAGGTCTATATTTTATGCCAGTTAGACTATTGAAGATGAGGGATTATTGTTAATGGTAAGAGGGAAACTGGGAGTAACTATAAGTCGAACTAATAACCTTTAGGTGCGCAGTTCAAAGATGCTTTAGCCGCATTGACTCTAGAGCCCCACCATGCACTCAATGTACAGATTGAAAGTACAAAAAATACAGGAAATTACTGTTATTATTAAAACCACTGTGCATAACATCTTTAGTAATAGATCCTTTACATTCTGTTGTGAATAAAAATGTATTAAACTATAATTGAATATTCTTTTTATATTCTTCTTCTTTTCTCCTAGGATTATTGTCACTATATTGAGTATAAGGACCTGCCTTCCCTAGTTACGTCAATTCTACTTTTGTTGACTCGTTTCGGAGAACCTCCATCTTCAAAACCTATATCTATACTCCGATATAGAAGATGGAATTTTTGAAGATGGAGGTTCTCCGAAACGAGTCAACAAAAGTGAGTATAGATATAGATTTTGAAGATGGAGTTTCTCTGAAATGAGTCAACAAAAGTAGAATTGACGAAGCTAGGGAAGGCAGATCATTATACTCAACATAATATAATTTAATACCCTAAATCATTGGTGGAATTTATGCATTTTACTTCTTTATTTGGGATCTTGCAATGTATCTTTTAACAATTCTTAAATTTTATTATTGAAATGCCATATGGTGCTTTGAGTAGTTCATAAAATCTTGTAAATATAATAAAACTTACATGCACCATTTCTCGTGACCGCAGAAATAAGGTATGGCAAGATCGTATACGTTCCCACTAAGAAAAGTACATTCTGGATGTTCCAATTCAACACATTTCTCAAAGTTTTTTATTTTGTCCAAACGACCTTTTGATGTAGTCCGTGGCGAACGTAGGTCTGGGTTTGATGGATTAGGTGTTGCTCGGCTGTAGTAAAATCTTTTAAAAAAAGACAAACATTAAATTCTTAGTATATGTATAACTGCTACCATTAGTAGGCTGCTGTTCCCATCAGTGCCCATTTCATGGGTATTCCTAGGTTTGTCACTTAATTCCTTGTTAATGTTTTTCAGGTAAAGTTCACAGAACAAAATTCAGTTCAGAGAGAGAAAACTCTCAATGTTTTCAAATGAACATTTGTCATAATATAAGGTAATGAATATTGAAATTTACAAGTTACATAAAAACACAAACTGTTATTTGCCTTATCATATTCTCAAAAAAATAGTACATACTAAAAACATAATTTTTTCCAACAATTTTTATATCCGTTTTTTCCTTTCTCGCTGTATGATGTACAAAGAAAATTTGGTGATTGTAAAAAAAATCAGTCTTGATATGAGGTGTGTTCAAAAAGTAACGAGAATTTTAATTTTTTGAACAAAATATTTATTTATTCTTCTACATTGATGTTGTCGCCTTCAAAATAGTCCCCATTGGTGATTATGCACTTGTACTAGTGCTTCTTCCAATCCTTGAAACACTTCTCAAACGATCTTTGAGATAGCCTTTTCTCGATCTTTGAGATCGTTCTTTCAGCGATGCGCTTTTAATGTCATTTACGGCTGTAAAACGACGGCCCTTTAAAGTTCTCTTTATTTTTGGAAATGTCTCACGGAGCCATGTCTGGTGAATATGGAGGCTGGGGCATCGTTACAGTACTGTTTTTGGCCAAAAATTCACAAACAAGCAATGAAGTGTGAGCTGGTGCATTATCGTGGTGCAAAAGCCATGAATTGTTTTTCTACAGATCCGGGCATTTTTTTCGGATTGCTTCACGCAAACGGCGTTGAACTTGTAGGTAGTACTCCTTATTGACCGTTTCACCTGGTGACAGGAATTCATGATGCACTATGCCATTAATATCGAGGAACACAGTGAGCATAACTTTCACGTTCGACCGCTCTTGTCGAGTCTTTTTCGGTCTTGGCGAGCCAGAATGCCTCCACTGGGATGATTAAGCCTTAGTTTTGACATCATATCCGTAAACCCATGTTTAGTCACCTGTTATAATACGTTTCAGTAAGTCTGCATGACTTCATTTAATGGCTCCTGAGCAACTTCCATTCACCGCTGTTTTTGTTCAAAATTCAACAATTTTGGAATTAATTTTGCTGCCACGCGTTTTATACACAAAACATTGGATACAAAATCATGACAATCCAATTGATATTTCAACATCATGAGTGACCTCTCTAATTGTGATTCGGCGATTGTTCATAACCATTTCTTTCACTTTTTCCACATTTTCATCGGTTGTTGATGTGCTGGGCGTCCAGGGCGTTCGTCATCTTCACTGTCTTCACGGCCTTCTTGGAAATGCTTATACCACTCGTAAACTCTTGCTTTACTCATAACAGACTCACCATAGGCCTTTTTTAACATTTCACATACTTTGTTACACTTTATTCCATTTTTAACATAAAATTTGATACAAATTCTTTGATCCATTTCTTTTTAACAAACGAAAATCGCCGAGCTCATAAAAACACGTGTAATCTTAGTGGCTGTCACAAAGTCAACAATGAAAACAGCTGAAAGTTTTATCATACTTCAAGGGCATGTATACCAACATAATAAAAAAAATGTTTGGCAATCGGACTCTCCAAGCCAGCGAAATTAAAGAATTTTCGTTATTTTTTGAACACACCTCGTATTTTAGTAGATTATCCGCTTTCAAGTCAAAAAAAGTGGATGTCTTCCTGTCTGTACACATCAATTAAAACTATATTAATTAATCAGTTTTTATCAAATTTAATTCTCCATAATTCTAAAATATTTTTTAAACAAGATTTTTTTAAAACTTGTTTGACCAAAATAAATTGGATTTCATAAAAACCATCATGGTGGTTTTAATATATTTTTTCAATTCAATGTCAAACCACTCTTTTATTTAAAAAAATTGTTGTAGTGACTTGAATGATTATTAATTTTTTACTGAAACTTGATCTACTGATTTTGGCAAATTAGGTTGATTTTTCTCCGTAGCTTCTAAATTGGAGTTTTTTTAAAGGAAGTAACTGATTTGAAAAAGTTTATGCAATTTGTCACCATTTATTTGTAATAATAAAAGTATGTGATGTTAAATAAAGATATAGTAATTCATTATGAACATAATCTTTTAGCATAGTAACGTTATAAATAAAATTAACTGGTACAGCAACATATAAGTTAATTTATATACATTTTGGTTATTTAGTTTTTTTTAATAATCAATTATGTTGTCAAATAATAATAAAACAAGCTTTATTGTTTATTGAACACTCTGTGGTGAAACTCCGTGGTCAATTTTCCCAAATAGTTTCACTAAATGGTTTAATTGTGATATGTTTTTACCATGAGGCTTCGCAGTTGTATTTTCAGATTTTCCTTTGTTCAAAATAAAAGTTTAAGTTACACTTACCGCGAGACAGCTTTGTCAACTGGATCACGAACTAGGTTAATATAAACTGGTGATTGTCGGCCAAAGGAAGTAAAGTTAACAAAGTAAACATGGCGGTCAAATGTCAAAGGTATTGTTTCATCATGGAGTGCTGAGGTAACCTTCTCCACTAACTGCTCCTGAATAAAAAAACATCTTTGCTGTTAATTGTATATGTGACATTCGAACAGTTTTACTTCATTCACTTATTTATTTTTAAGTTTATGCCAGTTTGGCTAGTATTGTTAAACTGAATAGATGAAACTAATGGGTCATGTTTATGATAGTATTAAACATTTAGTCCAATACTTATGTTAAATCTAGTTGTATAAACAGTATAAAACAATTTTAGTAAATGTTCGTTACCCAATAGAAAATTATTCAAGCGTTTATTGTTTCTTGAATTCAGCACCTTGTAAGTTTGGTTAAACAGTTAGTTTTTAGAGTTAAATTACCAATTGAAATAATAGGCTGTTGTTATTTTTATTGAAATATACCTAAAAATTGTTATTTTTTCTAATACAACATCCATTATAAACTGTCCATCAATGCATACATTTACACAACCATCCATTCCATAACACAAAGTTTTATAATAGTAATAATGTAAACTTCCACAATTCTTTCTTCAGTTCATTTAG
The DNA here is from genome assembly GCA_022606455.1 of Callitettix versicolor. Classification (NCBI taxonomy): domain Eukaryota; kingdom Metazoa; phylum Arthropoda; class Insecta; order Hemiptera; family Cercopidae; genus Callitettix; species Callitettix versicolor. The sequence goes on along the minus strand of CM040186.1, from coordinate 103,342,482 downwards.
ATATGTAGCAATTGTTTCAAATACACCAGAACCAGATGAAATACTGTTCATAAATTGTTTCAAATACACCAGAACCAGATGAAATACTGTTCATAAATTGTTTCAAATACACCAGAACCAGATGAAATACTGTCATAAATTGTTTCAAATACACCAGAACCAGATGAAATACTGTTCATAAATTGTTTCAAATACACCAGAACCAGATGAAATACTGTTCATAAATTGTTTCAAATACACCAGAACCAGATGAAATAATGTTCATAAATTGTTTCAAATACACCAGAACCAGATGAAATACTGTCATAAATTGTTTCAAATACACCAGAACCAGATGAAATACTGTTCATAAATTGTTTCAAATACACCAGAACCAGATGAAATACTGTCATAAATTGTTTCAAATACACCAGAACCAAATGAAATACTGTTCATAAATTGTTTCAAATACACCAGAACCAGATGAAATACCGTTCATAAATTGTTTCAAGTACACCAGAACCAGATGAAATACTGTTCATAAATTGTTTCAAATACACCAGAACCAGATGAAATACTGTTCATAAATTGTTTCAAGTACACCAGAACCAGATGAAATACTGTTCATAAGTTGTTTCAAGTACACCAGAACCAGATGAAATACTGTTCATAAATTGTTTCAAATACACCAGAACCAAATGAAATACTGTTCATAAATTGTTTCAAATACACCAGAACCAGATGAAATACCGTTCATAAATTGTTTCAAGTACACCAGAACCAGATGAAATACTGTTCATAAATTGTTTCAAGTACACCAGAACCAGATGAAATACTGTTCATAAATTGTTTCAAATACACCAGAACCAGATGAAATACTGTTCATAAATTGTTTCAAATACACCAGAACCAGATGAAATACTGTTCATAAATTGTTTCAATACACCAGAACCAGATGAAATACTGTCATAAATAGTTTCAAATACACCAGAACCAGATGAAATACTGTCATAAATTGTTTCAAATACACCAGAATCAGATGAAATACTGTTCATAAATTGTTTCAAATACACCAGAACCATATGAAATACTGTCATAAATTGTTTCAAATACACCAGAACCAGATGAAATACTGTTCATAAATTGTTTCAAATACACCAGAACCAGATGAAATACTGTTCATAGGTTGTTTCAAATACACCAGAACCATATGAAATACTGTTCATAAATTGTTTCAAATACACCAGAACCAGATGAAATACTGTTCATAAATTGTTTCAAATACACCAGAACCAGGTGAAATACTGTTCATAAATTGTTTCAAATACACAGAACCAGATGAAATACTGTTCATAAATTGTTTCAAATACACCAGAACCAGATGAAATACTGTTCATAAATTGTTTCAAATACACCAGAACCAGATGAAATACTGTTCATAAATTGTTTCAAATACACCAGAACCAGATGAAATACTGTTCATAAATTGTTTCAAATACACCAGAACCAGATGAAATACTGTTCATAAATTGTTTCAAATACACCATGAAATACTGTTTAAATTGTTTCAAATACACCAGAACCAGATGAAATACTGTTCATAAATTGTTTCAAATACACCAGAACCAGATGAAATACTGTTCATAAATTGTTCAAATACACCAGAACCAGATGAAATACTGTTCATAAATTGTTTCAAATACACCAGAACCAGATGAAATACTGTTCATAAATTGTTTCAAATACACAGAACCAGATGAAATACTGTTCATAAATTGTTTCAAATACACCAGAACCAGATGAAATACTGTTCATAAATTGTTTCAAATACAGAACAGAACCAGATGAAATACTGTTCATAAATTGTTTCAAATACACCAGAACCAGATGAAATACTGTTCATAAATTGTTTCAAATACACCAGAACCAGATGAAATACTGTTCATAAATTCATAAATTGTTTTCAAATTGTTTCAAATACACCAGAACCAGATGAAATACTGTTCATAAATTGTTTCAAATACACCAGAACCAGATGAAATACTGTTCATAAATTGTTTCAAATACACCAGAACCAGATGAAATACTGTTCATAAATTGTTTCAAATAATATAAATTGTTTCAAATACACAGAACCAGATGAAATACTGTTCATAAATTGTTTCAAATACACCAGAACCAGATGAAATACTGTTCATAAATTGTTTCAAATACACCAGAACCAGATGAAATACTGTTCATAAATTGTTTCAAATACACCAGAACCAGATGAAATACTGTTCATAAATTGTTTCAAATACACCAGAACCAGATGAAATACTGTTCATAAATTGTTTCAAATACACCAGAACCAGATGAAATACTGTTCATAAATTGTTTCAAATACACCAGAACCAGATGAAATACTGTTCATAAATTGTTTCAAATACACCAGAACCAGATGAAATACTGTTCATAAATTGTTTCAAATACACCAGAACCAGATGAAATACTGTTCATAAATTGTTTCAAATACACCAGAACCAGATGAAATACTGTTCATAAATTGTTTCAAATACACCAGAACCAGATGAAATACTGTTCATAAATTGTTTCAAATACACCAGAACCAGATGAAATACTGTTCATAAATTGTTTCAAATACACCAGAACCAGATGAAATACTGTTCATAAATTGTTTCAAATACACCAGAACCAGATGAAATACTGTTCATAAATTGTTTCAAATACACCAGAACCAGATGAAATACTGTTCATAAATTGTTTCAAATACACCAGAACCAGATGAAATACAAATGTACTGTTCATAAATTGTTTCAAATACACCAGAACCAGATGAAATACTGTTCATAAATTGTTTCAAATACACCAGAACCAGATGAAATACTGTTCATAAATTGTTTCAAATACACCAGAACCAGATGAAATACTGTTCATAAATTGTTTCAAATACACCAGAACCAGATGAAATACTGTTCATAAATTGTTTCAAATACACCCAGAACCAGATGAAATACTGTTCATAAATTGTTTCAAATACACCAGAACCAGATGAAATACTGTTCATAAATTGTTTCAAATACACCAGAACCAGATGAAATACTGTTCATAAATTGTTTCAAATACACCAGAACCAGATGAAATACTGTTCATAAATTGTTTCAAATACACCAGAACCAGATGAAATACTGTTCATAAATTGTTTCAAATACACCAGAACCAGATGAAATACTGTTCATAAATTGTTTCAAATACACCAGAACCAGATGAAATACTGTTCATAAATTGTTTCAAATACACAGAACCAGATGAAATACTGTTCATAAATTGTTTCAAATACACCAGAACCAGATGAAATACTGTTCATAAATTGTTTCAAATACACCAGAACCAGATGAAATACTGTTCATAAATTGTTTCAAATACACCAGAACCAGATGAAATACTGTTCATAAATTGTTTCAAATACACCAGAACCAGATGAAATACTGTTCATAAATTGTTTCAAATACACCAGAACCAGATGAAATACTGTTCATAAATTGTTTCAAATACATAAATTGTTTCAAATACACCAGAACCAGATGAAATACTGTTCATAAATTGTTTCAAATACACCAGAACCAGATGAAATACTGTTCATAAATTGTTTCAAATACACCAGAACCAGATGAAATACTGTTCATAAATTGTTTCAAATACGCCAGAACCAGATGAAATACTGTTCATAAATTGTTTCAAATACACCCAGAACCAGATGAAATACTGTTCATAAATTGTTTCAAATACACCAGAACCAGATGAAATACTGTTCAGATGAACCAGATGAAATACTGTTCATAAATTGTTTCAAATACACCAGAACCAGATGAAATACTGTTCATAAATTGTTTCAAATACACCAGAACCAGATGAAATACTGTTCATAAATTGTTTCAAATACACCAGAACCAGATGAAATACTGTTCATAAATTGTTTCAAATACACCAGAACCAGATGAAATACTGTTCATAAATTGTTTCAAATACACCAGAACCAGATGAAATACTGTTCATAAATTGTTTCAAATACACCAGAACCAGATGAAATACTGTTCATAAATTGTTTCAAATACACCAGAACCAGATGAAATACTGTTCATAAATTGTTTCAAATACACCAGAACCAGATGAAATACTGTTCATAAATTGTTTCAAATACACCAGAACCAGATGAAATACTGTTTCATAAATTGTTTCAAATACACCAGAACCAGATGAAATACTGTTCATAAATTGTTTCAAATACACCAGAACCAGATGTTGTTCATAAATTGTTTCAAATACACCAGAACCAGATGAAATACTGTTCATAAATTGTTTCACAAATACACCAGAACCAGATGAAATACTGTTCATAAATTGTTTCAAATACACCAGAACCAGATGAAATACTGTTCATAAATTGTTTCAAATACACCAGAACCAGATGAAATACTGTTCATAAATTGTTTCAAATACACCAGAACCAGATGAAATACTGTTCATAAATTGTTTCAAATACGCCAGAACCAGATGAAATACTGTTCATAAATTGTTTCAAATACGCCAGAACCAGATGAAATACTGTTCATAAATTGTTTCAAATACACCAGAACCAGATGAAATACTGTTCATAAATTGTTTCAAATACACCAGAACCAGATGAAATACTGTTCATAAATTGTTTCAAATACACCAGAACCAGATGAAATACTGTTCATAAATTGTTTCAAATACGCCAGAACCAGATGAAATACTGTTCATAAATTGTTTCAAATACAAATACCAGAACCAGATGAAATACTGTTCATAAATTGTTTCAAATACACCAGAACCAGATGAAATACTGTTCATAAATTGTTTCAAATACACCAGAACCAGATGAAATACTGTTCATAAATTGTTTCAAATACACCAGAACCAGATGAAATACTGTTCATAAATTGTTTCAAATACACCAGAACCAGATGAAATACTGTTCATAAATTGTTTCAAATACACCAGAACCAGATGAAATACTGTTCATAAATTGTTTCAAATACACCTGAACCAGATGAAATACTGTTCATTAATTGTTTCAAATACGCCAGAACCAGATGAAATACTTTTCATAAATTGTTTCAAATACGCCAGAACCAGATGCTGTTCATAAATTGTTTCAAATACACCAGAACCAGATGAAATACTGTTCATAAATTGTTTCAAATACGCCAGAACCAGATGAAATACTGTTCATAAATTGTTTCAAATACACCAGAACCAGATGAAATACTGTTCATAAATTGTTTCAAATACACCAGAACCAGATGAAATACTGTTCATAAATTGTTTCAAATACACCAGAACCAGATGAAATACTGTTCATAAATTGTTTCAAATACACCAGAACCAGATGAAATACTGTTCATAAATTGTTTCAAATACGCCAGAACCAGATGAAATACTGTTCATAAATTGTTTCAAATACGCCAGAACCAGATGAAATACTGTTCATAAATTGTTTCAAATACACCAGAACCAGATGAAATACTGTTCATAAATTGTTTCAAATACGCCAGAACCAGATGAAATACTGTTCATAAATTGTTTCAAATACACCAGAACCAGATGAAATACTGTTCATAAATTGTTTCAAATACGCCAGAACCAGATGAAATACTGTTCATAAATTGTTTCAAATACACCAGAACCAGATGAAATACTGTTCATAAATTGTTTCAAATACACCAGAACCAGATGAAATACTGTTCATAAATTGTTTCAAATACACCAGAACCATATGGTTCATAAAGCGTATCTTCACTGCCAGTCTGGATCTCTAGTCTTAACACAATCACCATTCATCTCATTTTAAATAAATGTTTAGAGTCTCATTGATAAGATTACTTAATGGTGGAATTAATTATGTAATTTATCTATGTTTACACTTATTCGTTTGGTGATTGATGTTCGCAGTACCGGTAAGTGAATATGGTATGAGTGGAAGAGCTCATATGACCAAAAGATCAAACAACCAAAAGTTCATTCGACAAAATTATACTTAAATATTTTGGTTGAATGAACTTTTGGTCATATGAACAATGTTTTTAACAGAGTGGTTCATATGACCAAAAAATCAAACAACCAAAGGTTCATTCGACCAAAAATGTGTAACCTGCAGTTTTGTCAATAAACAATAACTTAGAGATTTATTAACATCGAGGTTCGTATTTCCTTCAAAGGAGGATATTTTGTAAAACACTGTTTTTTTATTATTGCATATAGATCAGTGTCAATACTGATATTTAAATTAATATCAGACCATTACACTACATACCCAGACCAGCCATTACTATATTGTTTTAGCGTTTAGGCCTACAGTTGAATATTCTGTCAATATTTTATATATTAATTTTTTTTTTTATTGCATATATTATTACCTATAGGTAAGTTTCAATACTAAATATTTAAATTAATAATGCACGCCATTATACAATTAACACTTGAATACTAAATAATTAAGTTGAACTGGGTAAGGAGTGTGATTGCGTTTAGCATAATTTAAATATTTATTATTCACACCTATCAATATATAATAAATGTATAAAACGTCACTGTTATAGAATCAACACTTGAATGCTAAATAATTAAGTTGGAGTGGGTAAGTAGTATGATGGTGTTTAAAATAATAACAGAAACATGGTTCATGTGACCAAAAGTTCATTCGACCAAAATATTAAAATATAATTTGGTTGAATGAACGTTTGGTTGTTTGATCTTTTGGTCATATGACCAAACGGTTCATAAGACCGAACGTTCATTGGGACAAAATATTAGTATATAATTTGGTTGAATGAACGTTTGGTTGTTTGATCTTTTGGTCATATGACCAAACGGTTCATATGACCGAACGTTCATTGGGACAAAATATTAGTATATAATTTGGTTGAATGAACGTTTGGTTGTTTGATCTTTTGGTCATATGACCAAACGGTTCATATGACCGAACTTTCATTGGGACAAAATATTAGTAGCCTATATAATTTGGTTGAATGAACGTTTGGTTGTTTGATCTTTTGGTCATATGACCAAACGGTTCATATGACCGAACGTTCATTGGGACAAAATATTAGTATATAATTTGGTTGAATGAACTTTTGGTTGTTTGATCTTTTGGTCATATGACCAAACGGTTCATATGACCGAACGTTCATTGGGACAAAATATTAGTATATAATTTGGTTGAATGAACTTTTGGTTGTTTGATCTTTTGGTCATATGACCAAACGGTTCATATGACCGAACGTTCATTGGGACAAAATATTAGTATATAATTTGGTTGAATGAACGTTTGGTTGTTTGATCTTTTGGTCATATGACCAAACGGTTCATATGACCGAACTTTCATTGGGACAAAATATTAGTAGCCTATATAATTTGGTTGAATGAACGTTTGGTTGTTTGATCTTTTGATCATATGACCAAACGGTTCATATGACCGAACGTTCATTGGGACAAAATATTAGTATATAATTTGGTTGAATGAACTTTTGGTTGTTTGATCTTTTGGTCATATGACCAAACGGTTCATATGACCGAACGTTCATTGGGACAAAATATTAGTATATAATTTGGTTGAATGAACGTTTGGTTCTTTGATCTTTTGGTCATATGATCAAACGGTTCATATGACCGAACGTTCATTGGGACAAAATATTAGTATATAATTTGGTTGAATGAACTTTTGGTTGTTTGATCTTTTGGTCATATGATCCCATCGGTATGAGTATTAATGGATGACATCTATTGTACAATTATTTACAATAATATTGGTTAATATTAAAAATTAACAGAGTTCGTTTTATATTTGTAAATATTTTTTAAGGTTATGATTAAGGCACTATTTTTTAAGGTTATGATATAATTCTAATTTGGACGAATGCTACATATACAATACAGGAAACGTTAAGAATACCTTGCATTCTTTAAGTGCATTGTAAAACAGGTGTTCAGGTAAAGATTATCTCAACTGCGTTAACTTCTTTGAAGAATGTAACATTCCAATTACATACCTGTTGTATTCGATCCAGTCTGCGAATATTACTTCCTGGAAGGCGGATATGTTTGAAACCGTTGAGCCCCTGTAACCACTGCATCAGCAACACTAACATTTCACTGCCCGCTTTTGGTACTCGATTGAAGAAAACAACATGATCACTCAACTCGGGTAACTTGGCGAACATTTCACTGATAGATTTAGTCACTTTCTTGTCCTGATGTAACGTCGGCATCGTTCTTGGTTTGCTTATAACGGTTCCAATCTCATTGTAACTGTTAGTTTGTTGATAGCGTAGAGTTGTTGTCGCAATAAATGTAACTGTTATTAAGAATATGTATAGGAACGTTTTGTGTATTCGTCGTTTTGAGAACATAACTGAGTTTATGTTCAACTAATTTGGTGTGTTAGGAGTCAGGAATACAGAAGAAAATTAAATTATTTTAATGTCTTGACTATCTCGTGTTCTTCAGCCATTTTAAAAATACAATGTTTTAAGCAGCTTAAAAAACTTTCACTTGGAGGTGAAGCTATTGAGATAAATACAAAGTACAGGATCATCAAGAAAGAATAACAATATTTTATAAAATTACTATTTGAAATATAATGAACATTTTGAGGTGATTTTAGTCTTAAAATGAAAGTTTAGTTTATTCTTGAGCAGCCGGTAGGCTAGTTGTTTTTCATGATCTTTACATATTATAGTGGCCTCTTTTCTACAATAGCTGTGTGTTCTATGTCATCTGTCTAGCAACCTTGAGAAAGCTCAGTGCTACCTTTAATTTGAGAATTTCAAATTAAATTTCACGTTCAACAATATATAATTTTAGACAAATTTTAGA
>CM040186.1:103278605-103328605 GCA_022606455.1 Callitettix versicolor | reverse complement strand
CAGCTGACCAGTGTCTTCTGCACTACACACAGCTCATAAAGCAAGATTTAAGAAGCTTTTCAAACTTATTTCCTGCCGATACATAAAAATTACTTTTCAATCATATTCTACTTATTTTTAACCCATTGCGTTTAAACGTCGAACGGCGAAAAAATCCTTTTAATTTTTTAAAAAAGACTAAAAGAAAAGAATCTCACCTATAATGTTTACATTTTTTTGTTTTTTTTTTAACGTCCGACTATTGTGCACACTTGGGCTAATGCAGACGATGGGATGATTTATAGCGTATGAAAATGCCAAGCCCTGGCCGAGAATCGAACCCGGGTCCTCGGGGTGATAGCCCAATACGCTATCAACTAGGCCACCGAGGCGGCTATATATAGTGTTTAGATAAATTATTCTTATAGATAAGACGATTGTCCTGAAAATTTTGGAGCCGCCTCGGTGGCCTAGTGGATAGCGTACTGGGCTTTCACCCCGAGGACCCGGGTTCGGTTCCCGGCCAGGTCTTGGCATTTTCATACGCTTTAAATCATCCCATCGTCTGCATTAGTCCAAGTGTGCACAATAGTCGGACGTCAAACACAAAAAAAATTTTAATTTTGGATAGTGAATTTTAACAGACATAAAAATAATTGTAAAATTCAAAACAAAAAACGTGGGACACACGAAATAGATAACTGAGGGATGAATAATCACCAACAATTTGATTGGAAATGTTTTGAATTATGAGCGTTTTCTGAACACCTTATTCCTACAATTATTTTATTTCACGTACCCCACGTTTTTTGTTTTGAATTTTACAATTATTTTTACTGTATATCTATTAAAAATTCACTGCCCGACATTTCAAGGACAATTACCTTATCTAAAAGGATAATTCATCTGTAGGCGTTCACTTTAAAAACGTTTCATTTAACAATTCATTTAATTAATTATTTTCTGTTTTCTTAATCAACCCACTCTATCAACATTACGAACCTTGTGTCAATTGGTAATCATTTTAGCATATATATAATATGTATAAAATGGACTCTCGCCTCTCCTTTTGAATTTAGTGTTGGACAAAGTTATCAGGGAATGGGAGAACGAATTAATAAATTGAAGGGCACTGGAAACCAGTTCGACTCGGAAGACCTAAGGACAACACAGAAATCGCGTGCCTAGCTTTTGCAGATGACCTAGCCATACTCGCAGATAATGAAACAACAGCCATTAAACAGATAGAAGTCCTAAAGGAATGTGCAGAGAGGTTCGGTTTACAGATCTCGTTTCAAAAAACCGAATTATTCTGTTCAAAATTAAATATTCAAGAACTAAACACAAAATATGATAAGATAAACAGAGTCAAGCACTTCAAATATCTGGGAGAAATTCTTGAACCCACAGGTGGCGAGAAGGCTGCGCAAAGGGTTCGGCTACTGAGAATGAAGAGGGTTGTTGGTATAACGCGTGATATCTACAATAAGAGATGTATGTCGACGCACACAAAAATCAGACACTACAACACAGTCATAAAACCAGAGGCATTATACGCAAGCGAGACGCTAGCATTCCATACAAAAGGTACCATGGAAGACATTTTGAAGGAAGAACGCAGAATCTTGAGGAAGATCCTTAGCCCAAGATTAACAGAAGACGGATACAGGTTGCACTCCCGGAAGACCACAGAGAAGATATCGAACCTGGCAGCAGATATCAGAAGAAGGAGGCTTCAATTCTATGGACACATCAGTAGACTCCCAACAACGAGACTTGCCAACAGAATCCTTAAGTATATACAAAGAATCAAATCAACAATGTCGTGGATCACACAAGTCAGAATAGACCTACATGACGCAGAAATAGACTCAACAGACATTGAAGACAGGAACGCACACAGGAGAAAGATGCTCGGGTGGAAAATCCCAGAGAATGAAATCCCAAAGACAGCAGGGGTAAAATGGACGGAGGAGCGGAGGAGGATCCATGGGGACAGGATGAGGGAGGTGTGGAGGATTAGAAGGAACAAGGCATGAGTCGGAGTGCTTTGCGTGATCCAACAGGGTCTATACGCAAATAATAATAATAAATATATATATATATATATATATATATATACACGTATATATATATATATATATATATATATATATATATATATATATATATATATACACGTGTGTGTGTGTATGTGTGTGTGTGTGTGTGTGTGTGTGTGTGTGTGTGTGTGTGTGTGTGTGTGTGTAAAACTGTGTGCGCGCGTGTGTGCTCGTGTTCGCTCTAGTCTAACTGATAGTTCATGTTCGAGTTGCGGACAGGCGGAAGGACGGAGTGTACAAAGCGGCCCATAGACCACTATTATTGTGCAATGTGGGTTGCACAATATTTTGACAGCGGCCCCTAGACGGTCAAAATTTATTGTACAATATTTTGGTTTGTGCAAAAAATTTTACCGTATGGTTGTGCAATGTATTGCGCAATCGCGAGCACAGACTTACAACCATATTGTGACAGTCCCTGCAAGACTTTCAAGAAAGTCAACATGTTGAGTGACAGTGAATTGTTTTGCGTGATAATTGCTGTGGCCGCAAGTGCAAAAAAGAAAAGAAAAAGGGCTCGTAGAAAGGTAGAAAATGGACCAAACAGTTGTTTATTGATAGGGAGAAGTATACCTACGAAAAATTACTCAATGAACTGAGAGTAATTGAACCAAATGATTTCCGCAACTTTTTACGGATGGGCGGAGAATTATTTGATGAACTCCTCGCTTTGGTTATTCCTGAAACCGGTAAAACGAACACTATCATGCGCGATGCAATTCCTGCAAGTCAACGGTTGTCCATGAATCGCGAATAGTTTTGAAGACCTGAAAGTTTTAACTGCTGTTTCACCTCAGTCACATTGTTATGGAAACGTGCACTGCCCTAATCAACTGCCTCAAGGAATACATTAAGGTAAGTACTTTTTCCATTTTAAACCATTTTATTTAAAACATTAACAGAAACGTCTATCTCTACTAAAAAGTAGCGCGATATGAACCTGTATCTTGCGTGAAAGGGTTTGCTGATTCATTCTGACTGAATGAAGAGGTATTGAGTTGGGTTGAAGGGAGGGACTGAACACTATATGGGGCGGGCACACGTGAGGCGTTAATTTCCACTGAATTACGATGTAAGGTCCCCATTTGTCCCTCAAATAGAATTTCACTAATGGCCTTCTTCGCAAACAACTGTTGTTGTGGATCCATTTTTCGGAGCTCGACTGCCCAAGCTGCGGCAATTTTGTCGCTGTCGTCTGCTGGTTGTTGAAGGCGTTTGCAAACCAATTTCACCAATTCCTCAGTGGGATCTGGAGCTTTAATTTTCCTTTTCTTTCGGCGAGGTTCATCATTCCCCTGAGAAAAAGAAAACAGTAAAAACATTTGAGTGATAAGATTTTTAAAAAAAATTGCTTTTTAAAATGTTTAGCATTAAAAAAATGCTAAATTTCCCTGAAAACTAATTTTTTTTTGCTCTTATAAAGTTGTTTTTCTTTGTTGCACGTACCAACTACAAATCAAGAATGGATTTTTTGTGTTATTTTAAGGCGAAGAGCACATAGAGACTGTTACCGCCTCCCTAAATGTAAGTGTGAGTGTAAGGTGTTAAAGTCGTAAGTGTAGTGTTTAAGTGTAAGTGTGTGTTAAGACTCGGGTACCGCGAGGGACGTCTAAATCCTCTCAATAGGTGCAGCTATTCTGCACCCCCTGCGGAGATCAAGAATGGAAAGAAATTGCACAAGATTTCTACGATCAGTGGATTCCCCAAATTGTCTGGGTGCAATCGATGGCAAGCGTGGCGCAATAAAGAAGCCCGACAATTCTGGATCGCTTTGACTACAAAAAATTCTTCAGCATGTGATGATGGCTGTGGCAAATGCGAACTACGAGTTGATGGTTGATGTATGAGTAAATGGGCGAACATCAGACGGTGGTGTAATCAGTTACACGGAATTCGGGTAGCCGCCTCGGTGGCCTAGTGGATAGCGTACTAGGCTTTCACCTCGAGGACCCGGGTTCGATTCCCGGCGAGGGCTTGGCATTTTCATACGCTATAAATCATCCCATCGTCTGCATTAGCCCGTGCACAATAGTCGGACGTTAAAAAAAAAACGAAATTCGAGCAAGCGCTTGCTGGTTACATTGAGAATTCCAGAACCAAGACATCTGCCGAAGTCACAAAATATTGCCATTCGTTTTTTTTGGGGGGGGGGGAGATGATGCTTTTGGGATGAAAGAAAATTTGATGAAACCCTATCCCCAAGCGGTATTAAATGTGGAGAGGAGAATTTTCAATTAGCCTATCGATTGAGTTGCGCTCGCCGTTTAATCGAAAATATCGAAAAAATCGTTTTGAATTTTGGTCAGCCGATTTGATGTAGGCCTACTACAGAAGCCAATAGCACTCTCTCCAGAAAAGGCTCAAACAGTTGCCTTGGCATGTTGTTATTTACACAACTTTTTACGTAAACGTCAATCACGAACTTATGTCGCTACGAAAATCGTGGACGGTGAGGATTTGCAGGCAGGCGTTGTCACGAACGTATCGTGGAGGGATGTTGTAAATTAAATAACACCACTTCAGCCAAACACTATCTTCAGAAACGCAACACAGTGTTAAAGTAGTCACAGACACCTGTTCTAATTTCTTCAACAATGAAGACAATAGAAAATTGTAGGCGCAATTAGCTCAACCAGTAATTAAACAATAATAATAATAAAATAATATTATAATATAACCACATTAGGTGAACCAGAATGTATGTAAGCGGCAGAGACACTATCTGGAAGAAGACACTATCGGAGATCGAAAAGAAGAAAAAAAATTAAGATTTTGGAACCGAGAAGAGTGAGTGATGGTGAGTTCAAGTTCCATATGCGATCAAACAAAGAGCTTTATGAAAGGTTTCAAAAAATCATTATTACAATGAAGAAGAGGCGACTGATGTTTTATGGGCACATCAGCAGGATGTAACCAGAAAGAATAGCGAAAAGAGTGCTGACTTTCCAGGAAAACACAAATTCCATGGCTCAAGGAAGTCCATAAGGATCTGACTAGATGTGGAATGAACGCTGAAGAGGTACAAAATAGGAACACGTGTGGGAGGAAGATAGCTGCTGCTGGGTTGAAAGACATCTCTGAAGAGAATCCAAGAGGGAGGCGAGTGGTTTCGGAGGCGGAACGTCATAGAATGAGCCAGAGAATGAAGGAGTACTGGCGTAGGAGGAAATAAGGGTTAACAAGGAAGAACGTAGTCCATAGATGGTTGTATATATATATATATATATATATATATATATATATATATATATATATATATATATATATATATATATATATATATATATATATATATATATATATATATATATAATAATACATCCTCCGACTGGACAAAAATAGACTAACCAAAAAAATATTTGACTACTTTCACAATAAAAGAGCCAAACCACTTTGGTTTAGAGAAACGGAGAAAGACATGACGGAACTACAAATCACTGACACTATGCTCATGAACATAACAGCCAAAACAATAACCAGGGACAAGAAACAACGGTTCCAAGGCAAAGTCAAATCTAAGCGAACGATCCAAATCTCTGACGAAGAAAGAAAAGCAAGATCACAACGAATGAAGCAATACTGAGCTACGAGGAAGGCACAGAACATTAAAAAGTGATTGATTTAGTACACCCCAAAGTTGGGTGAAACAAATAAAGAGAAGAAAAAAACAGTAAAATAATTATGTTAAATAATATAAGTTGATATTATGTAACTTAAAGAGAACATTTAAAAAATATACAACTTACTGTGTAAACGTTGGTTTCATTTCCATCGCCACGATCCTCGTTGTCGTGAACCGCATCAATAACCTCTTCGCATGTGTCCATCGTGTTGATTGAAGCAGTAGGTGTTTCTTGACTTTGAAGAAACCTCATTTCTTCGAAATACCACAGCGAAGGTTCGACATCCTCCACACCTGCATCGCGAATCCGCTTTAATTCTTTCCGGAAGTTTGTGCGCAAAGAATTTATTTTTTTTACCACTTCTTGTTTCTCAGCATCCGGGTATTTTTCGCGGTATTTTCCTATCAGCACATCGTACTGCTCCCGCTTTTTAGCACGATTACTGTAATCTTTGCACTTCACATTCCACAGAGCCGGGAGACTACGATACACCTCAATAAATTCAACAATAAACTGTTTTTCGGCTTTTTTGTCACCCATGATGACGCGTAGTTGAAACGACCGCTAGTTGTGAAGAATAAAAAACAAAGAAGTTGTGAGAAAAGATAACCTGATAAGGGATTTCGTAGTACTAGGCCTGGACACTACAAGATACGGGATATTGCGCAATGCTGCCAACAGACGGCACAATATTTTCCCGTTTGCACAATATATTTTCAAGATTTTGAAAATCACACAATACATTGCACAACACTTCAATATCGCCCACACACGATCAATTATATTGCACAAACCAAAATAGTCCGCAATAAATTGAACGTCTATGGGCCGCTTAAGGGCTCTGTTATCGATGCGGTTAAAGCACGCGTCTTTGAACTGCGCATCTAATTGTTGCGAATCCAAGACGCAGTCACTGCCGTAGCTTTATCCTTACCGTTAACGCTGATCCTTCGACCTCAGTCTAATTGACGTAAAGTTTGGACACTAAGCAAAACAATAAATAAAATGTCGGCTGTGGTTTTGCCTACGGGCCCTAAAAACAAAAATTTGACTGCAGTCACAGTTTACTCCAGACTTTAAAATTCTTCCACTTCAAATCTGCAACACTTTCTTTAGCTGTGATCAAAATTTGATGAACCAATTTGTGAAATTAGGTCGTTTTATGTCGGTAGTTTCCGAATATGATTTTATCGAAGGAATTAAATGTATGTCAAGTTTCACAGCTGACCGACTTACCGTTAAAACGCTATCTTACATTACCGATAAATATGAGTCCTTACTGTGTTAATTGATCAATATCATAAACAACTGACATCATAGTTATGATAACGAGAAGTTATTAATTGGCCATGCAAGAATTTAGGTTAGGTTATGTTTTTCGTGATTGGATCAGGCCTACTCATGTTTATTAGTAGCCTCGGGTTACGTTTAGGTCTTTTGCGTACAATCTGAATTTCAAGGTTCCTCTCCTTTTATAAATGAAGTAGACTACATAGGTTACGCAGAATTTGTGAATGAAAAACAGTAATAATTATTGTACTGTCTGTAAGTAGCCTACAATTAGGCCTAGATTTCAAAAACTGTTTAACCTTTCAAAATTGTTGTAATATATTCAACACAGTCAAACCAAAAACCTTTATTTTCGTATCGTTTTTTAAATAAAGATTTTTAAAAGTAAAGTAACACATTAGTGTTTAACGTATTTTCATCAGGCATTCCAATCAGGCGGTCTATAACTTTTCATTTCACTTTTCTTGTCTGTTCAACTAATACAACGTCGAATCTTTAAATGTTTCGGAAAATTCTAAGATATATAGTATCTACAAATTAATTTTATGTTGGCCTAGTTTTCGATATCAACTGCAAAATATTATGAAAGTTTTAAAGACATCAGATAGGCTAAAAGTTGAAATAAATTTCTGCTATTGAACTAAAAGTAAAAATAATGTATCATGTTTTCTCTTCCTTTTTTTAATTTTAATTACGATAATTTGTTTGAAACTAGTTTTTAACAATATAACATTGTACACTGTACAAGTAGTGCGTTTATAATTTTACGATTTAGTGTAATCTCGTCTAAAGGGAAAATTTTATCGTTAGATATGAATTAGAGTTTTGCTAGAGTTAGAGAAAGATGTGAAGCAAGTAGATATTTGCTGAAATTTGAATTAGGTAGTTCTTCTATTGACACGACACTGAAAAATAAAATAAAGGAAATAGTTTCAAGAAAATTCGAAAGCCAAAATTTGAAGGAATTGTTGAAACGGTTCTGTAGTAGTTTCGGCAGAATATTGCCTTTTTCTCACAATTAAAGACTTTACGTCGTATAGTTTTATTTCAATAATCTTTGCGCTCGAAAATTCAAATTAAGAATAACACTTTTTGCAAATAAAACACGTTTTGTATAAGTTTTGGTTGAGCTCTCTCTATAGCGAAAATCTCTTTATAGCGGCGAAAACTAACGTTCTCTTTAATGCCACTATAGAGACTTTACTATATTATATTTTGAGTTCTTTTCTCGTAAACACAAATTGAAACCAAATGAGAAGAGTTTTTTTTTTGCTCTACGATGATGAAATATTAAAATAATATATTAATATATAATTTTAAAAAATGGCGTTACATCATGAAAAACAACTGTAAGCTCATGCAGCTTTATTCAAATTGACATGAATTTTTCGGACGATAACAATAAAAAGAAAACAAGAAAAAAATTACAAATTTAAAAATAAAATAACCTTAGGTTAACAAGTAAAATTAAATTAGCTTCATTCTAGTTTCAAGCTTGTGCAAACCTATTCTTAAACGTTAAAAACATAAAGCGTGTATTTTAAAACTAAATAAATCGTCACTTTTAAAATCTAGTACCACATTCTTTGTGAACAGATACAACACAAACTTTTCACATCACAAGCACAACATAACCGATTACGAAGTCGCACTACCGTCTGATCGTGAGGCGGTCTTAGTAGGGCAGCACTTTCTCCAGCCCCCCTCCCCCCATTAAAACATTTTGTTCGCGGCCAGTATCTGCCCATTCGGGAAATGTAGAAAGCGAAAACATCTGCACGATCACTTTCATTGATAAACCAACCATTGCTGTTTCACCGGATAAATGTTATGGTTGAACATCGGCATTCACTGTAGGCCTACTTCCTCATTAGCGCCTTCGGAATATTGTCCAATGAAATTATCGTAATTGGTTGCATTAATTGGGTTACAGTTCCGATTTTTTATGTTGTATGAGTACAACCTTGAAAAATTCAAGTTTTCGAACCCCCACCACCATCGCGAGCAACGTCATTTTGAAAAAAAGCACTAGATTTTCGGACTTCTTCCTATTTTTCCAAAATAGCTCCTAAATTATTGGTCTCACAAAAACAATTACAAATATCTTTTTTAAACTAGAGTAAATTATCTACAATTTGTGACTAAAACGGAGTTTCTAGCTGTAATACTTTCCAAGAGAGAGCATTTTTAATTTTCAGAATTTTTATCAACTGTTAAAAGTATAAATTTTTCTTCGATTTTTGCTCGATAGCAAGTAATTGGCGAGTCCTACGGCAAATTTTGAAGCGGAGGCTTCACGCTTCCGTCTTTCCCTCTTCTACCCCCCCCCATCCTTCCTTATCAATAATAAGCCAGGACTCTGCAGAGGGGGGTGAAACAGCTCCCAACTACCAATCGACTACGGATGATCCGATATCGATAAAATATAAAAAAAACATCGCTCCGACGTATGTGTAAGATTTTCCCCCTTTCACGTCCGTTTCAAGATGGCGGCCTCTGTTTTAACGGTGAAGGATGTACGCAAATTTGACCGTTTTGAAATTTGGTAGAAATGTACCTTGTATAAAGCCCGAAAGACTTGACATATTTTCCTATTCACTTCCGTTTCAAGATGGCGGCCACTGTTTTAACGGTGACGGAGGTACGAAGCTTTGGCCAAACGCATTGACCGTTTTGAAATTTGGTACAAAGGTACCTTGTATAAAGCCCGAAAAGCATGTGCGTCAGATATTTCCTTATTCGCTTCCGTTTCAAGATGGCGGCCTCTGTTTTAACGGTGACGGATGTACGCAGCTTTGACCAAACGCATTGACCGTTTAGAAATTTGGTACAAAGGTACCTTGTATAAAGCCCGAAAGACGTGTCATATTTTCCTATTCGCTTCCGTTTCAAGATGGCGGCCTCTGTTTTAACGGTGACGGATGTACGCAGCTTTGGCCAAACGCAGTGACCGATTGATGAAAAACTAATAAGAGCGAAATAACTATTTTCGCCATCAGCGAGGGAGCTGAATGCCGTAATTATTTGTCTTTCGTGTAAAAAAAGAGAAAAAATCTTAAAAAAATCTCGTAAACTGCACACTATTTGGTAATCTGCCCTTGGTTTGTGCATTTCCAATGTTTGAAATGTAGATCTACAAAAGCATCTACTCTTTAAAGTTCAAACTGAAATGCCCCAGATTGTAACAAAGGCTAAACGGATTACCCAATGTTATAATTATGAATCATGCATAACTAAGGACTCTACACCCACGCTCGGTTCAATATCAAGGTGTGTCCTTACCTTTTACTATTACGCAAGCACAATATGAACGTGCGGGAGTATTGTAAGAAGCTGTTATATAATATACCAATACTTTTTACTGAATGAACAGGATCGTGACTTCAGTTTATCGTGGTTAAAATTGGAGTTAATATGGCTACAGATTCACGAATAGCGTTAATATTCTTTATTCAAATAAAAAGGAGCAAAAGCATTAATTCACAAAATCTGAAGCACATCCTTCAATTGATACGAACAAAAAAATATGAATCAAATACTTTTAATTTTGCGTAAAGCAAATCCTTCTTGTGTTGATCGATTTGCTTTGTCCAATCTGAAGATTAAGCAACATTTGCTTAATAATCAGTTCAGTTCCGATCCCACATGCAAACACCGCTAAGTACTTGGGAATGACTCTAGATGTTAGACTCAAGTGGAAGGAACATATTAAAAAGAAAAAACAAGAATTAAGTATAAAATTAGGAAAAATATATTGGTTGCTGGGGAGAAATTCCCAGTTATCAATTCATAACAAATTGTTGTTATATCGGCAGGTACTGAAACCGGTTTGGACATATGGGATTCAACTTTGGGGATGTGCAAAGAAGATCAATATTATTATAATACAGACATTCCAGAACAAAGTGCTTCGCTGCAGAGTTAATGCTCCGTGGTATGTGAGTAGAGATAACCTACACAGAGATCTCAAAGTGGAACTAGTCAACGAAGTGAAGAAGCACGCAGTGAGGCATGGACGACGCATCTCTAGACGTTTACATCCTGAGATGTGCACTTTGCTGGACACTGGTACGGGAGGTAGACGACTGCGCAGAACAAAGCCACTGGACTTAATTGTTAATTGAGAGTAACCAATGGGTTATATCTCTTAAAGTGTTTTTCATAATAAAACTAAATTACTAAATGAGTAAATCCTCAGTTGTAATGTACACAATAAAAAAATTGCTTTGTCAGCAGTAAATGGTTATATAAAACCAATCATTTATTCTAAATAAGAAGCAAATCACTGTGTTCAGTATAATGATCTGCCTTCTCTAGCTTCGTCAATTCTACTTTCGTTGACGCGTTTTGGAAAACCTTCATCTTCAAAAACTATTTCTATACTGGTCACCAATGGCCTGTCCTATTTATAATTTTCTATCTCCACCTCGTACCCCTCCTCTATTCAACAGGTGTACATTAAATCTGACGTCTCGCTTCTGATTGGCTCTTCAAAATCATACGTTTTCGCTCGCTTCTGATTGGCTCCTTTCAAACTTTCTCTGCAACGGTCGTCCCTCCTGTTAATTTTTGAAAATTTTTAGATTCTTAAACGTAATATCTGCTTGCGACGATATCTGTTCATTTATTATGGTTTTCTTCCTTTAATTTAGATTTTAAAACGTCCAAGTTCTCTATAATGTTCATACGTCTTTCTTTTTCTGCCATATGTTGTACCTTCATTGAGTTTTATATTTCTCAAGGTATGTGTCCCTCTTTTAATAAAACTGTTAAAGAATATAGAAGAAAAGGACAAATATAGTAAGAATGGGGTATAGAGAATACAGTCTGGATGCGAGGCAGTCTACATAGGACAAGCGGGACGAAAATTTAGAACTAGTTTTAAAGAACATGTTAGATCATTCAAATACGGAAAAAATTATTCAAATTATGCGTCACATTTAATAAAAGAGGGACACATACCTCGAGAAATAGAAAACTCCATGAAGGTACTACATGGCAGAAAAAGGAAGACGTATGAACATTTTAGAGAACTTGGACATTTTAAAATCTAAATTAAAGGGAGAAAACATAATAAATGAACAGATATCGTCGCAAGCAGATATTACGTTTATGAATCTAAAAATTTTCAAAAATTAACACAAGGGACGACCGTTGAGGAGCAAGTTTGAAAAGAGCCAATCAGCAGCGAGCGAAAACGTACGATTTTGGAGAGCCAATCAGAAGCGAGCACGTCAGGTTTAATGTACACGTGTTGAGTAGAGGAGGGGTACGAGGTGTAGATAGAGAATTATAAATAGGACGGACCATAATATTGGTGACCAGTATAGATAGTTTTTGAAGATGGAGGTTCTCTGAAACGCGTCAACGAAAGTAGAATTGACGAAGCTAGGGAAGGCAGATCATTATACTGATCACAGTGATAATAATTCTAGCAGAAATGAATATGAATATAAAAAGAAGAAGCAAATCCTTTGACAATGATGAATCTAGTCAGCAGGAGATTATCCTGTGAAGTAAATGGTTATGTTGTATATGCCTTGTTGTCATGGCGCAGTTAGTTCGTGTGCAAAGTGTCAGACATTGTAAATCACCTTCTGGTCCACTTACTGGAGATTTTAAGAGCTTATTAGATTCAAAGAATAGAATATGAAGTACCTAATGAACAGGTATCTAGGCATTGACGAAGACTCGAGGTGGGGATCTCTCTTCATCACCAGGGATACAAATATGCGTTAACTGATCCTGGATATCAAGAAAGTATCGTTTGGGAACTTGGTGTGGCTCAGTCTACAGTGTCAAAAACATTAAAAAGTGTTAATAACGATCAAGCGACCGATTGGTTGACATTTTTTGCTACACCAAGTGCAGTTCTAGAGGCGTTAGCGACCTGTTCACAAGACAAAACCTTCTTGGAGTAAATACACGTTTAAAAACAAATATATAATCAACACGAAACCAACACGCAACCGTTACAGCATACTTACAACAAACCTACGAGGTTTGTTCTGAAAGTAACGAGAATTTTTAAATTTCACGGGTTTGGAGAGTCCGATTGTCAAACATTTATTTTTATTATGTTGATATACATGCCATTGAAGTATGATAAAACTTGCAGCTGTTTTCATTGCTGACTTTGTCTGTGACAGCCACGTGTTTTTAAGAGCTCGGCGATTTTCGTTTGTTAAAAGAAATGGATCAAAGAATTTGTATCAGATTTTGCGTAAAAAATGGAATAAAGTGTAACAAAGTGTGTGAAATGTTAACAAAGGCCTATGGTGAGTCTGCTATGAGTAAAGCAAGAGTTTACGAGTGGTATAAGCGTTTCCAAGAAGGCCGTGAAGACGTTGAAGATGACGAACGCCCTGGACGCCCCAGCACTTCAACAACCGATGAAAACGTGGAAAAAGTGAAACAAATGGTTATGAACAATCGCCGAATCACAATTAGAGAGGTCGCTGATGATATCGGCATATCGATTGGATCATGTCATGACATTGTTTCCAATGTTTTGTGTATGAAATGCGTGGCAGCAAAATTCGTTCCAATATTGTTGAATTCTGAACAAAAACAGCGGCGAATGGAAGTTGCTCAGGAGTCACTAAATGAAGTCAACGACGATGCAGAATTACTGAAACGTAATAAAATAGGTGACGAAACATGGCTTTACGGATATGCCGTCGAAACTAAGGCTCAATCATCCCAGTGGAGGCATTCTGGCACGCCAATACCGAAAAAGGCTCGACAGGTGCGGTTGAACGTGAAGGTTATGATCACTGTGTTCTTCGATATTAATGGCATAGTGCATTATGAATTCCTTGCACCAGATGAAACGGTCAATAAGGAGTACTACCTACAAGTTCAACGCCGTTTGCGTGAAGCAATCCAAAAAAAACGCCCGGATCTGTGGAAAAACAATTCATGGCTTTTGTATTTTGGCACCAGCTCACACTTCATTCGTGAATTTTTGGCCAAACACATTACTGTAACGATACCCCGCCTCCATATTCGCCAGACATGGCTCTGTGTGACTTTTTCCTATTTCCAAAAATAAAGAGAACCTTAAAGGGCCGTCATTTTACAGCCGTAGATGACATTAAAAGCGCATCGCTGAAAGAACTAAAGGCTATCTCAAAGATCGAGTTTGAGTAGTGTTTCGAGGATTGGAAGAAGCGCTGGCACAAATGCATAACCTCCAATGGGGACTATTTTGAAGGCGACAACATCAATGTAGAAGAAGAAATAAATATTTTGTTCAAAAAATTAAAATTCTCGTTACTTTCTGAACACACTTTGTACATACTACAAAAATTAATAATATTTCATTTCAATTACATTTAACTACATGAAGGTTTTTTCAGTTGATGCTTTTAGTTCTAGACTGAAGGAAAAGGTAATTGTTATTTATATGGAACGAAGGAAATTCTTTTGCTTCTACATTTTACTTAAAGTAAAACCTTTTGCTTCTAAGTTTTTCTTCAAGCATTTCCTGCTTTTTTATTCATACAGATCAATAACTAACACTGCAAGTGCAAATACAACCCTGAACTTCGCTATTTTGTTTTGAGCGTAGTTAACAAATATTAGGCCTATAGATAAACCTGTAGTGGATAACGAATTAAAAAATAAACGATACAAAAACAAGGCATGAACTTTCACATTATACAAAAATTCAAGATCGAAAAACTCGTAAAATCGGCCCACTTTATCAAAATCGGTTCATCAGATCTTGTTCAAATTGTTGTAGAATTAAAAGGTTTTAACAACTGAGTAAAACTTTTAAATAAAAGAAATTAACAGTTTCAGAGTAAAACGAAATGGAAATAATCCCTACGACGGTCAGGATTAATTTTTCGTTTGATCGTTTTATCGTTTTATTCATTAATTATTAATTTTTTTAAATTTAAAATTTGCAATACTGAAGAGCAAATTAATTATGATAAATTTTTCCGCGTGTGTGTGTGTGTGTGTGTGTGTGTGTGTGTGTGTGTGTGTGTGTGTGTGTGTGTGTTTGTGTGTTTGTGTGTTTGTGCGCGCGCGTGCGTGCGTGTGTGTGTGTGTGCGCGCGCGTATATATATATATATATATATATATATATATATATATATATATATATATGTATAGGCTCATATATATATATGAGGTAGAGCTTCCGAACCGGACACTTTGGGGATAACCTATAATAGTATTAATATAACCTGCAATATTGCTTGTATAGAACATTACATATATTGTTCAAAATCTTGAAACTCCAAAAATTCTTTTCCTAATATTTTGAAATTTTAACACAACGTTGCATTCGAATACGCACACGTATCATGTGTTAGGACTGATTGTGATTTTGCGCGACGCGTGATGCGAGTAACATGTTTATATTGATATATAACAGTATATTTTGCGCATTGCAAGTCTCATTCTGTCCGGGATCGAACCGGGGACATTGTGCATGTAGGCGCGCTTGATAACATCTACACTAAGGAAACTTTGAAGAAGTTTGACCGATTTAAGTGTATGAAATGAATCGTCAATTTATTTTTGGTAGTTATATTAAAAGATCAGTTGTTTTATATTAATCCGTAAAGATCAGCTGATTTCATTGAACAGCTGATAAACTGTAATACGTTTCAGGTTATGTTGTTAAAAATTATCTATGTTAATTTGTCGTGTTTGCGAACAAATTATCGTAATTAAAATAAAAAAAAGAAGAAGGAATAATCTGATGCATAATTTTTATTTTTGGTTCAAAAACAGAATTTTTTTATATACCTGCTATTATATAAGTGTCACAGTTGTACAAATAAAAATATGCTTTTAAAAAAAATGTATAATAACAACAACTTCTGTTATTAAAAAAATCGTGTAGGCTATCATGTTTTCTCTTCCTTTTTATTTTAATTACGATAATTTGTTCGAAAACACGATAAATTAATTTAGCTAGTTTTTAACAACAACCTGAAACTTATTATAGTTCAGTAAAGTTATTGTGCAACCGCCTCGGTGGCCTAGTTAATAGCGTACTGGGCTTTCACCCCGAGGACTCGGGTTCGATTCCCTGCCAGGGCTTGGCATTTTCTTACGCTATAAATCATTTCATCGTCTGCATTAGCCCAATGTGCACAATAGTCGGACGTTAAAAAAAAAAAAAAAAATATTGTGCATAATTCAATCAGCAAATCGTTAAGAATTAACATGAAACAACTGATATTTTACTATTACATTAATAGTGTAAAAATTAGTACTACCAAAATTAAATTATCGAATAATTTCATATACAGTATTTACATCCGACAAAGTTCTTTGTATTTTCTTAAGTGTAGTGTTTATTTCGTGCACCTCACACGCATAAGGTCCCCGGTTCGACCCCTGGCAAACACAGGGAATTTTAATTATAATTAATTTAATATGAGACTTACGATGCAAAATATACTATTATATAACAATATAAATTTGTACATTCACATCACGCAAAATCCAACATCACAACTAGTATGTTCTAAAACATGATACAATACATGTTAAAAAAACAGCGCCATCTGTTGGACTTAAAAACAACACATTATTAGTATACTGAATATATTAGTAACATGTATAAATTGTATATAAACATGTACATATATATATATGTATGTATATATAATTATTATTATACATAAAATTTAGTCTGTAGAAGAACACTTCTAGTAAATAGAAGAAATAGTCGGAAAATGCGTGAAGCCTGAAAGAGTATGCATAAAATATGTTACTTATGTATGCATAAATATGTCACTTACTAAAATACTGAAAGTTTATGTACATAGTATAAACAACTCTCGTTTTGTAATAATATTCTAATAATCTGGGTATGACAATGATTGTAATAGCAGTAGCATTGGACTTTAGAACAAAAACACCAATAGAACAGGTATTTGGTAGTGGCATTGGCAAGCAAAGCAAAACATAACAACAACGAACGGATAATAGAAATGGCCTATATGACTCGAGTTAGTGACTGTATTGGAGAAGATCTTCCAAATTTAAAAATCGAAATCGAAAATGATTTTAGTGTACCGATGGAAACAGAAGATGATGACATTATGTTGGAGGAAAAACGTAGTACTACTTCAACAGAAACAGAAGAAGGTGAATTGGTTGATGATGATGAGGAAGTTGGGTTAGATCACAATACTGCTACACAACCAAAATCTAAGTTCCCAGTATTACAAGATTTAAATGCTGGAAGGTCTCTATTAACCTATGAAACTCCTAAGGTAAATTTCAGCAATAGTTATGGTGTTAAAAAATTATTTCGATAAGCATCGGTTGCCAAATTAGTGTAGTGATCAGTGACTTACTGACCCTAACCTCTTAAAGGGAAGCACGATTTTGTAAGTGACTTCTAGTATGATATTGGGACCTCATTATTAGGCTGTATTTAATCAATATATTGGCTTACAGAAAATTTGAACAAATATTTTTAATACAATTTAAATTTAGTATATTAGGTTATGATAGGGGTTTCCATGCCTATGATAGTTCATACATAAGGCTTTAATCATACATAAGGCTTTGTGTTAATTTCTGTGACAGGTTAGGTAAGATTTTAAAATAGGTAAGGTAGTCAGTGGTGCTGTGAACAAATGCGTGCTGGATTGAGCACACCTAATTTGTTTGAAAATATGGTTTAAAGGCCTATTTTCTAAAAATGTTTTTCTGTTCTTATAAATGTAGAGGTGAATAAAGTATGTTTGCAGCTGGATAATGGAATAATACAAAATCTACATTAATAAATATTTGGTATTTATGCAGTTAAACTTGTTTTTTTCAAATAGTGATTTTTGAATATTTTTTTTTTATATATCATTTAATTAAGAGATATTCATTGGCAGAAGTTTCTTTTTTAGGATTACTTATGACTTCAGGCTATGTTTAACGGAACTAAATTATGATGTCATTAATATTTGTAATCTGGACGTGTTCATCTACTTTCTTAATATTTTGTTGAAACTGGCGTGACTAGATTGACATACACAACTTTGTTAGGTTTCTCATACACAACTGTATTAGTGTGTTTCTTAGGATTTTTTAAATGTTTTATTGCAAGCAGTGCTCTTAGGTTTAACAAACAAAACCGATTTAGGTTTAACATGAACTGTTTTGTTTAACATACTCACAACCATGTTAGTTAGATTTTTAAGTGTTTTTTTTAAGTTTCTGTAATTTTTATAGTACAAATTTACTATTAAATGTGTGATGAAAAACACATTACCTACTTTTGTGCAGGAGTGATTTTGAGGTTTGCAGGTCATGTTTACTTTAAATTTTTTTTCAAACTTTTTATACTTTTTGCACTTTATATTTTGAATTATTGCTTTTGGGCAATAATGTACTACAAGGACTTTATTCATATAACAGCAAAAGAATACTGAACATTACATGAAATAAAAGTTAGCTTATTAAAAAGGTTTTGGCAAAAAAATTATGAAAAAAATCTAAAACAGGTTATATTGCATATTGACCAAATATTTTTTTTGAATTCCTTACTAGAGTTTTTTTTTATTTTTAAAAGATTATTATGATTTGATAGCGTGTATTAAAAAAAACTTTTTTACTCAATGTGTTTACAAGGATTTTTTTTTAAGGAAAAATAAGGAATGGTCTCAATGGCCGAGTTGACTTGGACTGTTTAAAATAAGAAAGTAAGAGGTCTGTAAAAATATTTATAGACTCTTAGGATGTAGGCTATTTAAGAATTAAAATATATTGCTTACTTATTAGGCTCTGTTGTAGAACTGCCTGCAGCTCTGTAAGTGTTCTTATCTGTGGTGTTAGATAAGCACAGTTAAAGTTGTTTCCATGAAATAATAGTTTAATTTTAAATACAACATGATTTACTTCCTAAATTAACAATAGAACAAATAATATACAAATCTTTATTTCACATGAAATCATATTAGGCTTGGTTGTTTGTCGGTTTTTAAAAGGGAAAATTTTTATAATTTTGTTATTAGTTTACAAATGCGGTAGCTTATAAGTCTTAGATAGGGATTGGTGGTGAATTACTAATAAATTCACATTTTGAAATGAAAAAAGTTTGTAGAAAACTGTATTTACGTAATCTAGCATGATACACTAGATTTGGGTTTAGTTTAGATCCTGTAAAAAGTTAATTGGTCCAGGTATTGTTAACAGTTAAGAGAAAATTAAACTAATTTTTTTTGGAAAGGTTGGAGTTGGCTATTTAACAAATTATAAAGATAATTTTAAAAAAATGTGTAGTCAAGTGGCCGAATGGCATTAACAAAAATAATAATTTTTTGTTGTCAGTTATATATACAGCGGAACTTAAACATATTGGTATTTAATCTAAGAAATTTAATATTTTTTACATAATTGAAAATTTACCTAACCTTACCTGACTGTAAGTGATTCGCCAAAGTATTAAAATTACAATTTTGCTATTTAAATATCAAAGCCCTATCTTATTTAACATTGTTAATTTAGGCCTAGTTTAGTTCATTGAAGGAGCAAAAGTTGAAGCATAAATGAAAGGTTACTTATTGTGATTTTTTTTTGTTAACACCAAAAAATATAGAAAAAAGTGTGGTAATACAGAAAACAGAACTGTTATGTTCTTTACTTCTGATTTTACCAAAATTGTGCTTAAATTATTTAATTGCAATTAATTCTCTTTTTATTGTATTTTCTTTTCTTTTCTTTGTCAAAGAAAAATTATTTTAATATTTTTTTTTTAGAAGTTGCCTAACCATATATTGTAACAGCCTACTTCAATATATCCTAGCAGATGACTACTTCATTGTGTTTACTTTGTTACTCTTTTAAGAAATAATTATTAGATTCATTGTTTCAGATTCCAGAGGCACCTGTAAGCCTGGAAAAGTCCTATGAAAACCGAAATGGAAGTTTTGTTACTGGTGTTAATATATTTGATCCGGAAGAACAAGCTAAATTAGATAAACGAGCGGCTCGTTTTAATCTAGATCCCTCTGAATCTAAGCCATTAACTGAAAAACAACTAAAAAAGTTATATAAAAGGTACTTGTTTCATACTTTATTTTATTTGTAATTAATTCCTGTTTGCTAAGGCCATCTGGTAGACTCCTACCTTTACACTTTAAACGTTACAAAGTTGCTGTATATTGTGTATAACTATAAATGCTATGTGAGTTCAAATAAAATTAAACTATGCCTGATGTTTTTCTCTTTATAGCTATATATACTTTACTCTTAATTAAATGAAAATATGTCTTGTTTTTTCTCTTTAATAAGTTCGAATTACTTGTAAAACGTGTGGGAATTAATTACTGTGTTACACCTGGGACTCGATTATCTGGAAATTATTTATTAGTCATTCAGGTCATTTAGTCAGTATTTGTTTTATTGTGATGCTTGAAGGAGAAGGGACAATAATAAAATAATAGCTGTCCTTGTAGTGTCCAGTTTATGTTTGGACAGCTATAAGGAGAAGTCTCCATTTATGAGGGGGTACCCAAAAGCAACTGGAATAGCACTGTCATGGGCAGAGCTTGAATAGTACGCATTTCTGCCACCAGGCGTGTATAGCAAAACTCATTGCCAGGTCAATGCTATTGACTTTGATTGTTGTGTTCATCTGCAGTGATTGCTTTAGTTGGCACTGTTTTGTTCTCGTTTTGTTTTTTATTATGGCAAGTTTAATTGAACAACATGCAGCTGTGAAATTTTGTTTTCTGCTTGGTAAAAGTACCACTGATTTTTAACTGTTTTAATGTTGAAAACAGCTTACAAGCTTACAAATATGATGCTATGGGAAAAACTCAAGTTTACAAGTGGATTTAAAATGGTGACTTGTCAATTGATGACAGGTCCTGTTCTGGTCATGCATCCACTGCCTGAATCGACGAAAATGTTGACATAATTTGATAAGCTTGTGCTCACAGACTGTCGACAGACAATTGATCAACTGTCAGAGAATAGTGGGTTACCTTGGAGCTCAGTTCAGCGAATTTTAACCGAAGATTTGAAAATGAAAAAAGTTGCTGCCAAGTTTGTTCCTCAGGTTCTGACTGATATCAGAAAGAACGTTGAGTCGAAATAACAGCTTGAAACTGATCCAGATTTTCTGTGAAAGGTCATTACTGGTGATGAGACATGGTGCTATGGTTATGACCCAGAATCAAAGCAACAGTCAAGGAAGACATCATTGTCGTCCTATCCAAAAAATTTCATCAGATCAAACATCAAAACAATGCTGATTTGCTTTTTTGATGCCAAAACGTTGTTCATTAAGAATTTGTTCCCATAGGTCAGACCATCAATCAAACCTTTTATTTGGAAGTATTAAAAAAATTGCACAACAGTGTTTATAAAAATGACCCGATTTGTGGCAGACGGGATATTGGTTCTACTACCACGACAATGCATCTGCACAGATATGCTAAACGTTTTTTAGCTAAAAGTAACATGTTTCTATTACGCCCACGCACTTTACTGTCCTAACCTGGATCTGTGTTTTTTTTTCTTATTTCCACGCATGAAAATGGATATGAGAGGACACCGTTTTGACAACATTGAAGAGGTTTACAAAAACAAGGGAAGAGCTGTCAGCCATTTCTAAAGATTAGTACAAAAATGAACAGTTGGAAGCACCGGTGAGATAAATGTATTACTTGTAATGGACAGTACTTTTAAGGGAATAAGGTTGTTATGTAAAACATTTTAAAATATATAGCTTTTAAAATATAATTCTGGTTTCTTTTGGGTATACATCAATCAGTTATGTACATCAATAAATTATGTTAATGGAAGGATATTGTAACATCAGTTTTTCCTTACCTCACCATTGATTACAGCAAGCAGAAAACCTGTAAGACTGTTAGAGGTTGACTGTTGCAATAAAACAATAACCTGTACTATACAACTAGTGATTCCTGTTTATATCTGGTAACTGAGTCTGGTTTATTGCATTTGTAATATTAAGAAAACATGTTTTGATATGTACAATAGTTTGTACTGTACTATTTTATTTTAATGGTAGATTTATTTTATGTTTTTGATTTTGGCATCATTAGAAAGTGTGATTATTTATAAATTATAATTGACCATAATTTGATTAATGGAACAGTTTCTCAGCAAGGGAAAATTGTACATTGGTATGATTAAATCAAAGTATATTTTTTTAAAAAAAAGATTGTCTCTTGTAACTGCTAATTGTTCTTTATCGTTTTCCTAATTTCTGTTATGCCTGTATCAAGTTTAGTTATATTAAAATTCATAAATATGATTTCGTTAGATTATATTATAAATGTGTATTTGTTATAGTAACAAGTTTTTGTCCACAGTATGGGAATAAAACACAACGACAATAATGTCAGACTTGAAGCGTTACACATGAGAGGTACAGCAGGGATGGACACAAAAGCCGTGTTTGATTATTTCAAAGACTATGGACCAGCATCTTTGGAGTGGATCAGTGAACAGTCATGTAAGAAAAACATGTTTTATTTTTAAACTAACATTGTTTATGTAGCTTTGTATAGTATGTGTATGCTTGTATTCATAAATTTTCTGTGAATAGCTAACTTAGAGCTGAGACTGCCTTGGTTACAGAATATTTTGTTACAAGGCTATCTTTGAAAAATGCACAGTGGTCTGTGCAAACCAGAAGTGGTTTGGTTTACTAGATATTTCACATTATGAAACAAGACATAAGTGTGGCTAATAACAGGTTAATTGTACAGTGTTTTACGTAAGGGTGTTTAGAAATAATAATTAGGCCTATAAAATAAAATGCCACAAAACAACTGAACAATCTTTTTATTGGTTATAATATTATTTTGATATCATTCTTAGAAATGATGTGCGGAAATGTATGATTGGCAGAGTGTTCAATTTTGAGAAAGGTAAGTCTGAAGTGGGCTTGGTGTGACAATTAAATAGTATGAATCCAGATGGCGGTATTCACACAATGTTTTCCTTTCAATATTTGTATAAAAATGCCACTTAGATTTTAGGTTATGACTGACTAGGCATATCTTTGTTTTGCATTATCATTGAAAGAAGATAATAGGATTGTGCAGCTGCTCTAGTCAGTATGAAGAAGCGCTAAAGAACACCCACTGTGTTTATTGTCAGATTACTAAGGTTCATATTATAAAGGTTCTGCTGTATTCATGCACCTTAAAGATTGTTCTTTACTTTATCTCAAGTACTGTTTATGAAAACCTAGTTTCAAAAGAGAGTGAGCACAAAATGTTATTTTATAAAGATGTCTTAACAAACCGTGTAAAATAATACCTCAATTAAATTGGGGTCCATTAAACTGCAAATAAAAAGTAAGAAGATCTGTAACGTTCATGGTTGTTTAAAATAGAAATTACATCAGGTATATGGGGGATATGACAGCAGTGCTAGTGAATACTCTTTTCCTCTGAAACTTCCCTTTGAAAACACGACTGGTGACGTGTCGATTTATGACAAACTTTGTTCTGGACGTTCATCAACTGCCTGAATTGATGAAAATGTTAACATATTTCAGGAGCAACATGTTTTAGTACTCATCATTGTAGAATGATGAATTCCAAATTGTAATTTTGGTTCCAGTGTTAGTTATAGTTTAGGCGCAAATGATTTTGTGGTGGAATATAAAGATCCTAGAAGAGAAGGGGTATGGAATAGCTCAACTGCCTAAAACGTTATGTCTAGGTGTTAGACTAAGTGATAGGCCTAACATTAATGTATATACAAAATGGCTTAAAATGTTAAATATCGGTTGATAGACCGTCGACAGACAATTGATCAACTCTCAGAGAAAGTATATGCAGAATCAGTCTGGATATGAGAGATCTAGACAGAAGTTAATTTTCTGTATATGTATTAAATGAAAGATTTGACCAGTTTTAATTGGATTATTATGTTGCGTTTTTATATTGTATCATCTGAGTAATGATGAATTCGAATTATAAGGATTCTTCGTTCTGAAATTTTGTGTCTAAAATTTGTTAAATCTCTTGTTGGAAAGTTGCACTATTTTTAGAATAGCTTTGTACATTTTGTTTTGATGGTTAAACAAAATTAAATTAATTTTGTTGATTATTAATTAAATTAAATTTATCTTATTAATTAAATTAAATTTAATTAATTAAATTAAGTTTTATTAATTAAATTTATCTAAATTTAAAGTCATTATAAATGCATACTTATAAATGCATTATACATTATAAATGCCTATGTTTTCAGGCAATGTCGTATGGCTGGATGATATCTCTGCTGCTAGAGCTCTTCTTGGCTTATCAGTACAGATCAAGGATTTGCAGCCCGCCTTTTACAGTCAACACAGTGATTCTGATAGTGATGTCGACATGTCACAACCTTCCAAAGGAAATAGTGATGATGATGGTAGTTTGTCTGAGGTAAGCGGTTTTGTTTTCATTTTATGCATCCTGATTCTGTTATGATAGATTGAAAACATAACTTTGCCGACTGTTGAAATATAGTCGAACAATTGCAGTTGTGTATTCTAGGGACATTTCACAGTATATTGAACAATTATATTAAATTTGTAACAGATGTTTAAGGGTTTAAAGTCGGCATGAACACAAACATTGTGTTTGTCAACTAGAATATAGTGGCTTGCAGTTTGGTAGGTTTTGTGATTGCGAAATAATAATATTTTATAGGAGCAAGATGAATTTCAAATTGTGATAGTTATAGTTCAGGTTCAAATCATTTTGAGGTGGAATATAAAGATTCCGGAGGAGAAGGGGTAGATATGTAGTAGGTCAACCGCCTAAAACATTATACAGTGGTACCTCGGTTAACAGTCATAATTCGTTCCAAAACTAAGACTGTTTTCTGAACAGACTGCTGTGTGTCAGCGATTGCAATAAAGTCTTAT
Source organism: Callitettix versicolor (assembly GCA_022606455.1). Taxonomy (NCBI): domain Eukaryota; kingdom Metazoa; phylum Arthropoda; class Insecta; order Hemiptera; family Cercopidae; genus Callitettix; species Callitettix versicolor. The sequence continues at coordinate 103,303,738 of CM040186.1, read as the reverse complement.
GGAAAACATTTTAATTTGTTATATAGAAAAAAATAATTGAGTTCTCACCATTAACAGTCAAAAATTAAGAATAAAGATAATTCACAGAAGTCTTTACTTTAACTAAATTCGTACAAATGTAATTATGTTACTTATATACACACAGGACAAATCAGTACTGTATGTTTTTTTAGTTCATAGTGTAGCTTTTTTCATTTTGTCTTTTTCAAAATTTGTCTTTTACTTCTAGTACCACAAGCACTTCTTTTGAGACCCATTTAATTAATATTCACAAAAAGAAAAACACGATTTAAACTGCACACAAAGACACTTCACGTTTTGTTAAATTAAATTATTTTTTTTTATGTTTAACGTCCTATTGTTGTGCACACTTGAGCTAATGCAGATGATGGGATGATTTATAGCGTATGAAAATGCCAAGCCCTCGCTGGGAATCGAACCTGGGTCCTCGGGGTGAAAGCCTAGTATGCTATCCACTAGACCACCTAGGCGGCTTAAATTTAAAAAAAACAAAAGTATGTAACACAATAATATTTTAACTGTTTACATTTTTTATCATGTTATCAAATTAAACACACAGTAAAAGAGTTGATGACACACTAAGTAAAATTAGGTACCATGACAGAAAAGGGAATAGGAGTGGGCATTCTGAGAAGAGATAACTAAGAAATATAGTGTTAAGTGTTTGCCCTTAGAAAAACTAAACAGCCATCAATCAAAGGCTTGTTTGTGTTAAACTCAGCACAAAGTTCGTTTCTGTAGCACAGCACAATGTTATCTCTATATTTACATGTCTGCTTGGTAAGAATTTAACAAAATGAAAACACTTATAATATGTTCAGCTCTTTAGCTTAACCTAAACTGTTATGCAGGTCATTTTTAGTTGTCTAGATCGAACTTTAGCCAGGGTATCACTGTATTTAGTAAATAGGCCTAACATTAATGTATATGCAAACTGTTAAATTAAGTGTAAAAATTTCATAACTATTGAGTTAGTATTTAATTAGTTTGAATGTTTATTTAGGTAGTATAGAATGAGTTATGGTTTAATTAATTAGTATTTAAGTGTAGTTTGAATTCTAGATGAATGCAGTTGGCTAGTTGTAAGGTCTGGGAAGAAGCACTTTGTGCAGATTTAGAATTTAGATGAAAGAATTTAAAAAATATTGTTTAAACTAAAATTCATATAATATTTTTTTACCACTTTTGATTTTAATGTAGGTGTTGGGTATTGTGGGTATATACCCAAGATTTTGTGCTGAGGGGCAGATTAGCTTTAAGCTTGTGGACTTTTTGATATTGGGGTGATCTCCACTTTTAATCTAGTCTTACCAGTGCATGAGAGGCTCTGCACCTCGGTGGCCTTGTTGATAGCTTACTGGGCTTTCACCCCGAGGACCTGGGTTCAATTCCCGGCCAGGGCTTGGCATTTTCATAAGCTATAAATCATCCCATCGTCTGCTTTAGCCCAAGTGTGCACAATAGTCAGACGTTAAACACCAAAAAAAAAAAAAAAAAAAATCTGTGTGGGTGGATTTTTAATTTCCTTAGCTGCTTGAGGGATTTTGACGGCTTGAAATAACCCGTCACCTAACCCATTGAACCCACAAGCAGTGAGTCGTAGTAGACTGTACTACAACTGTAGCTAGGTAGAGTTACTCAACCTGTAATGCAAGAAGTGAGAGGTAGGGGTTGAACATCTCAAATAAGTAAGGCGATGGTCTGTATCGAATCAGAAAGACATTTGTAGACACACAAATGTAGTGCATCAGTTTGTTGATGTTATTAGGCAAAATTGTAGGTGATGTTTGTACCAATTGGTATTGGTGTAGTTAATATTACTCATGAGTGCTGGTATCCAGAATTTTTGTTTGCATTATATTTTCTTCTAACTGTATCAATACAAAGGATAGACACATAAATGTCTTTTGGGAACGCAAACTGAGAAGAGAAGAGGCGGTAGGAAAGGGGCTTCTAATTAAACTAGAAGCAGGAGACCTCTCGGTGATCAAACCTTGGGAGTGAGAAGTACAACCCTTATGGGACTACCAAGAAATAGTATATCCAAGTTTGGAGTCTGTTAGCCTGGAATGTAGATCTATTGAAAGAAGTACCTCTAGCTTCACTTAGGAGGACAATAGGGACCCTGTTAAAGGGCAACTCAAAAGAATCGTGGGACTAATTACGAGACACTGTGGTTTGAGAATGCATCTGAATAGAATAGAAATTTGTATGACAAGAGGAACTGTGAGTAGGCTATGTGAGACGGATAAAGGAACTGCAGATCATGTATTCTATGATGTGAGGCTCTTGCTAGCAGGAGTTTGCCTTTCAGGACCATGAGGAACCCTGAATGAGTGAGCTAGTAGTTGATTGACCAAACTCATTAAGGTTTTTTTTTGTATTTTAAGGCGAAAAACACATTGAGGCTATTATCGCCTCCCTAAATGTAAGTGTGAGTGTAAAGTGTTAAAGTCTTAAGTGTAGTGTTGTAAGTGTAAGTGTGTGTTAGACTCGGGTACTGCGAGGGACGTCTAAACCCTCTCAATCTTTGCAGCTAGTCTGCACCCCCCTGCGGAGGCCAAACTCATTAAGGAACCAGCATACTGAACTGGTATCTGAAAGTAACAACAGACCCATTCTTCGCAGTGTCAAGAGCTATCAAACTCTGCAACTTCTAAATATCTTATCTATCTGTATGCTGCATACGAGGTGAAATTCCATGTAAAATAAAAACTAAATTTTTTCCAATGTACTAAACTACATATACTACTTAGTACTGACTTAATGTATTAAATGTAGTACTACTTAGTACTGACTTTTAAATTGCATACAACTTCAAAAATAATAAATTGTCATTTGAAAATGAATTTTTTAGAATAGCCATCACGATAAAAAAACAGGTGCACTTATAATGTTTATTATTTTTTAATATCTGTTTTTGAATTAACGTACTGAAATTTTTGTCCAGGAATCGGATGCCATATCTTCTTCACAAGTCCCTGTTTTAATACCAAAAGGTTGCTGGAGGAGAGGGGCTCCCTCGCCTCTTTCTAAGTGTATTCTGCTACGTTTTGCGACGATATCAGACAAAAGCGCTCCTCGTACAGAATCACAGTTTAAAAACTATAATAATCCAGATTTCAAAGGTAAGCTACAAGTGAATAATCAGTAGATTGGTTAATAATATTCAGTAACTGGGTTATAACAAGAAAAATATTGAGATTTGTTTAGTCTGTACATCTGTATCGATAAATTAACTCGATTTTAGTGAGGTGACTATAATCTTAGATTTGGTTATGGTAAGCACTTTCATTTTCTGAAATCGTACAAAAATATTAATTTATAAGAACTAGTACTTACATAATGTCTTTAACAGAGAAATTATATTTTCAATTATGTATATGTAAAGCAGAGGTGGGCGTTTCTGCTATTTTTAAAAAATGTCAACAAACTGTTTGTTGAGGAAAAAAAGCTGCTTTTTAAAGCAGTTGGAAAAAACAGGTTTAGAAAATTGAAACTCAAAGTTGTATTAGCAGCTAAAACATAAAGCACATACATTCAGTTTTCTAAGACTACTTTTTCATTCCCATTACCACCATGTCCTTAACTTGTTTTTGGGTATAAAGCATTTAGAAAGGATAAAAATAATCCTTGTAAGTGTAGTAATAATTAAATTACATTCTCAAAACGTAATAATTATGTATGCCATTTTATATTTACAAAATGCAATGAATTTCTAATAGAAGCATTCTTTTTTTTACTTAAAAATTAAATAGTCCTTTGCATATTTACCAAAATGCAAACGATTTAGAATATTTTTAGTTGATTAAAAAATATTGATGATTGAAAATAAATATAAAAATTATGTTTAAATAAAATTAGGCTCTGTATCTACAAAATGTGAGAGGTTGTTACTACAACTCGCAACAAAATAGAGATAAACGTTGACATTGACCAAACAGTTCTTACTTCACTACAAGCAACAAGCAGCTTTGGAATAAAGGGAAAAAGCATAAAAGCAGTTAAAAGAAAAGCAGTTAGCAGGCAAACATCAGGAAAACGGTTTTAGCGCTTGCGGCAACGTTCGAATAAAACAGTCCGTTCCTTGTTTAACAAATCATAAACCAGTCCAAATCAAACTGCTTGTTTCCGTTTGAAAAAGTAGTTTGTCGTTATAGAAAAGCAGTTTTTTTTAAACAGTTTGGTGTTTTCTGCCCCACCACTAATGTAAAGTACATGTAAAATATGACAGGAAATTAAAGCATTTTATCTTAGGTTTGTTCAAATCCAATTCGGAAGCGTGATCCATAAAGTGTGTGACAATGCCTGTAGTTTCATTGTTGTTAATGTAGTTGGTATTCATAAATGCTACCACAACTCACAGAAACATAGGTGCTCACAGTTTTTATTACAAATTTACAGGGATGACCCGGCCCAAACAACTATAAAACCTGCCCTAACAGTTCCGTTATCCATCTAACTCTATAACCCACCCCACAGCAGGTAAATTCAATAGTCGTAACTTTCCATTCTTATAATGTCAATGAAACAGTATGGTAAACCATCCTCAGCATAATGAATACACAGTAGCCAATACCTGTCTGTAAGTGACTGCGTTATCATTTTAGTGTTCAGTGCTACAAAACTGTGTTTTTTTTAACCCGGGTACAAATTTTAATGCACAAAGTCTGGAGTTAAAAGGAAACAGTTGTCAGGGAGTGATAAAACCAAACTGGAACGAGGTTTATCAAATTTAGATATTTATAATATGGACTTTCCTCATCAACAATTTCAACTGTATGAAGGATTACAAGAAAGTATTAGGACGTAAAAAGAAATACACAGTTTTCACATATTTTCATTAAAAGCAAAAATTATTAACCCTTTAATTAATTAAGATGTTATATATATATTTTTTTTTTTTTTTGTGTTTAACGTCTGACTATTGTGCACACTTGGGCTAATGCAGACGATGGGATGGGGATGATTTATAGCGTATGAAAATGCCAAGCCCTGGCCGGGAATCGAACCCAGGTCCTCAGGGTGAAAGCCTAGAATGCTATCAACTAGGCCACCGAGGCGGCCTAAAGATGTTTTAAAACAATGGTTCCAAGGCAAAGTTAAATCCAAGCGAATGATCCAAATCTCTGACGAAGAAAGAAAAGCAAGATCACAACGAATGAATCAATACTGGGCTATGAGGAAGGCATAGAATATTAAAAAGTGATTGATTTAGTGTACCCCAAAGTTGGGTGAAACAAATAAAGAAGAAAGATGTTATATGACGTCTTCGGAGCTGGGATCAGAATAAAGTAGCGTATTAACATCAAAACTGACACAACTGTAGAAAAATTGTTTTTAATCAATCAAAACTCACTTATTGTATTATAAAAATATAAAAAATGAAAAATAATTTATTTTTCTTGTGTGAACATCCTCAGAACATGGATATGTACACAGTGCATTATTACACTGTGGACATTCAAAAACAAACAACACTTCCTTTGAATTTTTTTTTCCGTTCACTACCTGTTGGTAGAGGTCCCATGAAATGATGTCCTGTGAGCCACAAAGAATGTGTATCAGTACTGGAGACTGTGTGTCGAGGAACCTGATCTTTTTTAGGCATGTAATGTCTACAATTTGCCTAATCAGATTGAGGCGATAATTTATTAGTGACTTTTTTTTTTACCAGTTTGGAAATTGAACGTGTGATACGCATTTAACACAACAATATCAAGTAAATATAAATCATAACGGAAAGATAATAACAAAACTACAAAAAAGAACAACCAGGTAAATAATATATAACAAAAATTTAAAAAAATAACCAAAACAATTTTGAAAGAAATTGTTATTGTCTTACTTCAAATATGGCCAGAGGTATAATTACCATTAAGCCACCAATATTTCAGACATCAAACTATAATGACATTGCTGGCCTATCTCGTTTTCCGGGAACGCCCAATTGTCATTCACCAATGCGTATAAGTTGTATTTTATTTAGCGGGAAATTGTACCAGTGTGTTGGGTTTATAAAATAACTTCATATTGTCTTCTTTTATTCCGTTTTACACAATAATTGCAGCATGTGAACATAAAAAATAACGACACCATATGATGTCCATAATAATTAATGTGTGAATGACGTCTCCTGATGTCCTTAATCAATTTTGCACTTGTATTTTTTGTTGTTGTTGTTATTTTAAGATGAAAAGCACATTGAGGCTATTATCGCCTCCCTAAATGTAAATGTGAGTGTAAAGTGTTAAAGTCGTAAGTGTTTTGTTAGACTTGGGTACCACGAGGGATGCCTAAATCCTCTCAATAAGTGCAGCTAGTCTGCACCCCTTGCGGGTTTTTGCACTTGTACTCTTGAAAGGCTAATATTTAATAACTAAAAGCATTTAAATTTTACTTTTTGGCCTATAATTCAAACAGTAATAAATATTTTAAAGCTTTTATGGACAATTTCTTTACGGCAACTTCAGAGTAGTGGGCACCCAGTTATCAGTATATTTGGTTAGCCCATGAAAGTAAAATCGATTTCTACAGTAAATTCACTGCTCTGTCCATTATTCCTGTTGTGGATGAAATAAGAATTTCAGTTAATTGACGATGTTGTTTACTCTGTTATTTTAGCTAACACTGTAACTTTAATATTGTAAATTTTTAAACTAAAATTATTGTTGTCAAATATACTACAGTAAAACATAGATATTTGTCAAATAACTTTTTAATTATTTATTATTTGATAATTTCTTACACAGTATGAGGGTCATTTTAAAAATAATGCAAACTATTTTATTATTATATAAAGTAAAAAAATGTTATTTTATGCAGTATAACTTTACAACCCTTTAATCTAGTCCCCTTGCTCAACAATTTGGAAGGTTTATTATGCCAGTCAGCTCAAACTACTTCTCTTCAACTGTCGAATGCACTGGGTAACAATATTAGAAAGCTTGTTTACAGAGGGAAAACACAGTCTGCTTATAACTTGAGCTCTTTAAACTTTGGATACAAATGGTAATGTTTGGACTGTGTGATGCGTAACATTAAGACTTCTCACCTTTCGTCAATAGTGTTGTATTTTCCTGACGTTCTTTCTCCTGTTCGGTAGTCAGGAGAAAAAAAATTGCAAACAATTTTTTTAAATGCAGAAAACTGATGTTGAAATTCCACTGGAACAGGATATTTTCTCATATGTTGCTCAATGATCTTTATGAAGAAAATTTGAGATTAGCTTCACACTTTGCTTGTCAATTGATTTTCTTGGGCGTGGATCATCCCTTATGCTTTCACGGCCATCAGAAGTGGCTAGATTAGCTTCACACTTTGCTTGTCAATTGATTTTCTTGGGCGTGGATCATCCCTTATGCTTTCACGGCCATCAGAAGTGGCTAACCCAACTGGGCACTGTCTACAGTTTAATGTCTGTTCACCTCACTTAAAGTCCAGTGAATTCCTGTAGCCTTTTTGCCATGTACATTTTCAGTTTTAATGAAAGACTTTTATCTTCCAATTTCGCAGTAACCGAGACGCCTGCACCCACCGTTTCTATCGCACAAAAAACCAGCTATGACTATACAATCAGCCAAAAGCATGATCATTCTTCAGATATTCATTTACAATTGTTTCAATTTGTATTAAGATTTGCATCATCCTTTCTGTGCATTATTTTCGAAATGACTATCGTAGCTTCAAATATACTGATATACGCTTCTTAGACATGTTTTTTTTACATAGTTTAAAAGCGCAGTATAAACACTAAATGAATAGGAATTCCTGTTTTGCACAACTCTAATTAAATGATTAAAGTCTGTTCAACTTTATTCTGGTGCAAATACAGTCGAACTTGGTTAGAACACTAACTAGGTTATAGCGCTATTTTCATAATGTCCCCAATATTCTATATTCAGTGTATGTTTATTTTAGGCTCCGTTACAACGCTTTGTGAACTCGGATACAACGCTGTCACGCTTCTGTTATAGTCCAGCCACACACACAAACACACACACACACACACACACACACACACACACACACACACACACACACACATACACAAACACACACTTTGTACGCCTTAGTGAGGGGAAAACTTCAATCTCACGAACCCTCACAACAGTGAACGCACTGTGTTGCATGTATACATACTAGACTGTACAGTATTTATTTTCTATTAGTATTAAAATATATATTAGTATATTAGTAGTGTTAGTAATTAGTATTAGTATATATTTTAAAAGAATGTAATATGTGAAGTAAACAGTAATAAAATAGACAGTAATTATGTATACAGTACAGAGTATGCTTTTCTTTCACTACATACAGTATTTCCTCCGTTTACAAACTCGTTTACTGTAAATTCTATTAAAACGCTAACTCGTTTACAGCGCTCATATATGTTTCGTCCCATCAGCCACGTTATATCTAAGGTCAACTGTATAAACAAACACGTCTGTACCCAACCTTTAAGTGGGTAACATGAGGAATGATCTGTGTTCTTTAAAGAAATTTAATCCATAAAGCGTTTCAATAAATTCACATTAGAAAGGAAACTTTTGGAGTGGTGTCATGGTAAGACCCATGGGACGTAGTTAAAAAAATTATATAAGTAAATAAAATTTAAAAAAAAGGATGAAAATATGATTTTTTAAAATGTTTTGAATTGTTACTATTTTTAAACAGAAGAATGAATTGATGAGGCACTTATCTAAGCTACCTAATCAATTTGTATCATGTTTGATTTTCGTGTAGCGAAATTTTTAAATTGTTATTTAATATTATTAGTTTTTATAAACAAATTCTGTTAAAGTTGACGATGCAAGATGTGTGGTGTGATCATTTTAAATTTGATTTTGTTTCTGCAGGTTATGTTGGACTTATAAGTGAGTCACGCAAGAGGCGAATGCAAGGCGCAATGCTCACCAATGTAATATTTGATGATATAGGAGACGAAGTTCTAACAAAGCCTAGCGACCGTATAGACGAATCCAATCCATGGGGCACTCTTGCGAAAAGTTGGAACAATTTTGAGAAACTCAGACCTTCGTCGAAACCAGGTAGACTAAATTGTAAACGTTTATTTTATGCTTTTCTGTCTGTGTACTTTTTTAATGTCATGATTTTTAGGTAGTTTTTTGATTTTTTGATCATAAATAAAAGTGATATAATAAAACCTATGTAATATGAAGGTTGTTATTTTCTAAACCTGCTAAATCCGCAAATTTACGTTAAAAACTAGCCTAAGCAAGGAAAGTAAAAAAAAAAATATCCAAACCATTAGAAAAATAGGTCTGTGGCCAATAACTTTTAAATTATTTTTTCTTTTTATGGAGGATACGACTGAAATTGAACTGCCTTGTATAGATTTTGTTGACTTTTTCATATACTAATTCATATGTTTTGCAGTTTTTCTTTTTTCGAAAATTGATTGTCTACTACAATTGCTCAGTTATGAACCTTTACTATTCTAGTTTTCCTGAATTTCTCTATTATTTGTTAATGAGAAATATTTGCTGGTTTAAAATTAACTACTATGTGCACAATATACAAAACTTCTCATTTCAAGGTTATGTAGTGGTCTCAAAACCTGATGACAGCATATTGGTAATAGTACCTAACACAGGATTACAAACCTTTCCAGATGATATTACTAGATTATTAATCATATTGTGTGGAATACAATTGCTCAGCATTATATTATGTGGTTTGAATGAACGAATATTTTGATATTCAAGGATTACAAACACACTGTAAAATATATATATATATATATTTCTAATTCCCCCCACTAGGGGTTTACGGGCAGAGTTTTTTAGAGTTCGGGTCGGGCCGGGTTGGTTTTTTTTATAGCGCTTGGGCTTTTTGGGTCGGATCGGGCCAAACTGTTAAATGGGGAACCCATTACATTTTTAGCTAGGCCAAAAAAAAAATTAAAAAAATAGAATCAAAATTTTCTTTATTTCATATTTAATCCTCTGACCGCCACGGGCCGATGTAATACGGGCTCTGTTTGTCTCACTGAATACAGTGACGGACTGATTACAACAGCGTGCAAAAAATTTGTCAATACCGCCACGGGCCAATTATATTGGTGCACAAAAATTGTGTAAATATCGCCACCGACTGATAACATCAGAGTGCAAAACGTGTGAATACCGCCACAAGCCGAGTATATCGACGCGCAAAAGTTGTGTGAGTACTGCCATGGACTGATTACATCGGCGCGCAAAGAACGTGTGAATACCGATACGGGCTGATTATACCGGCGCGGAAAAGTTGTGTAAATAGCGCAACGGACTGATTACATCAGCGCGCAAAAATGTGTGAATACTGCCATGTTGTTGATTATATCGGCATGCAAAAAGTTGTGTGAATACTGCCATGGGTCGATTATATCGGCACGCAAAAGTTGTGTGAATACCGCAATGAAACGATGTAATACGGGCTCATTGTGTGGCTCATTTGATTTTTATCTTTGAAAAAATTACATCTTTTAATTTAGTGAGATAATCATGAAACGATATACATTCGGAAAAAGGTTATCTGCAGATTCTTTGAACTGATTGTGTACTGTTGTCAATATCAGACATATTTATTTGACAAGACAGTGTGTTGACCCGGCCCGATTTGTAAACATGCACAGTCCACTTTGTCCCTTCTCATTGTAGTGTTAGGAGTACAGGGTCCTTCGAACAATTTTCTATTGGTGGTTCATTATAAAAATTACCTTTAATTATTTGATATGTGTTACCTTACAACTATTGTTGGTGACAACCCCAAGAATGAACACTACTGTCTTATGTGAAATAAAACGTTCCCCAAAATATATATTAATCCCTTCAAACCAAAATAAAAAAAGGGGGAAGAAGTGTACGCTAATAATCGTCTACTTACATTTTAGCGCCGATTTGCCACTTTTTGGCACCGCCCAGTTGGAACAGAAAAGTCGCACAGTCTTCACAGAAAAGTCACCCGGAGTAAACTGATTTCCCAGCCCCGCCGGAATCAACTGTTCTCGCCCTACTTCTTCCCCATGCTTTTGTTCAGCTGCTGTTCTAATACCTTGTTACTTATTGCAACAGGCAGTACGTCAGCAATTTCGTAATTTCGCCTATGTTTTTTTGTCAATAGTGTTCATTCTTTGGCTGTGACCTCATTATCATATTTAAAACTAGTAACTAAAAATTAATATTTTTTTTCTAAATCCTAACAGTAGCATCACAATAAATAAAATGACTAACCGATAATACTGCACTCACTGACATGACAACAATTGGTTTTGTCGAGTAAAACAAATAGAATGATTGTAAGTGGTTAGACACTTGACCTTCGATGATTAATTCATTAGTTCTTTGTTTATATTATTTGTATATTACGAATTTTGGTAGTGAAAATATTTATGCATATTGCAAACACTATTGCCTAAAAATAAAAGTTAATATTTACTTGGCCCGAACCAAAGTCGGGCTTTTCAATTGACCTGACCTGACCCATAAAACTCGGGGCCCCACAGACCCCTATCCCCCCACATACACTCTCGATTATAAAAAAGTTGGATTATTGGAAATAAAATATGCATTAGCTGCAGCTGTTGGAAGTCAAGAAGTTCGTAAGAAATTCAAACGGTGCATTTGTAAAGAAAACATTGAAAGTAATTTACATAAAATTATATAAAAAAATTAATTAATTTACGGAATATAGTTTATTTAGAGGAGGCTGTCTTAAAAGACTAAATACAGTAATCACTCGCCAACTGCACAATTTATCAATCACCGTGTGTGTGTGTGCACGCGCATGCGCGCGTTTGTGTGTGTATGTTCTGAGGACTAAACTATCATTTTCACCAGTTAATAATCTTATATATTATTTCTGGAGTCATCCATATTCGTACAGGCATAAATGAGGTTTCTTTAGAAAGACTTTTTAAACAGTTTTTGACATTGCAAAACGATTTTGCGCTAAAACTTACTGTTTGTGGAAAATTTTAACGCAAAAGACACTTTAAACTGCCATAGGCAAAACGGCATCACGGATGCGCATGCGCAGCATCACAAATCAGATAATATTTTGTATATTTTACGAAGCTAACTTATTAATCACGAATAGACAATCCCATTACAAATGTCTCTTTTTTGCATAACGTGTTTAGAACAATTTTGATATTTACTTTAAAATCATTAAACGTATAGGTTATGTGACCCTACTGACAGTCCCCTATTCCTGCCCGTCGTACAAGTCGGGACAAGCATTTCGAATACCAAACACATATTGTGACACTGTGTTTACACAAATATATTTGTGATTTCTCCTTCTATCGTGCATTTGTCTGTTGTTAATCAATCACTTTTTGATTTATTTTTTCCCTTTCTTCCAACTACCGCCTTCACCCCAACGACTACTCTTATTCAAAAGGCTTTGTTTACTTAAAATGTTCATAGTGTGAAATTTGGCATGGGCCCTCTGGTTATAAGTTATTTTGCATAGATGGAATGTATAATTACTTTCAAATAATTTGTGCGGTTTTGATTGTTACATTATCGATATACTTTTATGGTGAACAATGTTGAATGTTTCAGTTGTTCGTATAATTCCTCCTCTTCTACTAAGTTCTCCACGGCTAAGGTCACCTTCACCAGTAATTATTCAGCCTTTCAGAAAGAAACTTGTAGCTAGAACTAAGTTAAGAAGAGAGGCTATGGAAAGAGGCGAAGAAATTGAGAGACAGAGATACAACAGTGAAAGTGAACAGGATGAAAGTTCAGAGAGCGGCGAGTGGAACGCACGGATTAAAATGCCAAGAATGAGAATGCATGCAGACGACGAAGAAATGAAAGTAGAGAAAAGGCAAAAGAAAGATAAATCTCGTCGGAAGAAAGACAAATCACATCGTATCAGGTAAATACAAGTTATTTTTAAAATGTTTAAAGATGAATATCACTGTACTGGTAACCTTTGTTGTGCTTAGCTTGTTACTGATGCTTGAAGGTTTATCATGTTCATTGGACTGGCTATGAACACTGCTTCTACAACCAAATTGAATTGGCTCATAACCTCTGTTAACAAATTAGCTCATAAATACCAAAGCAAAACATAGTTATGCTATATATTAAAAAAATATAATAATAATAGGCTTAATTTATCAAATTTATTTTATCAGATCTTTGATGTATATGATAATAAGTCAGTGTAACAAATCAATATATGTAGTAGCTGTAAGCATGGTATGTCCATGCTATAACTCCACAACCAATCCTCTCATTTCCATGGTGGGTTATATGGTATGGCAACCAACCATCTCCCTTCCATGAAGATAGCTTCGGTTTGGAACTGCAGGGGTTGGTTTTGGGGATATGGGTGTCAAAAAAGGGCATCACACCAATAGATTTCTTTTGAGAAGTCGATGAGTCAGCTGACAATCGAATGCCGAAAAATTTAAATTAATGTGTCTAGGCTATCGATTAGAATTTAAAGCCGTGTGTGTAGATATAAGTAAAACACAGCTGATCGGCAGTATTCCAATGTGTCACCTTTAAAATAAAATTAACACTGATCTAGGCTAATCAAAAGGATATTAACCCTTAAGTGAAAAATGTAACGTGAAATACCAGAGTCAGATAAAAGACAGTTTAATTAAGGCATAAATTAGTAATGTAATATCTAAGATGAAATAATCAAAATAGTTTAATTCGAAATTCATAGATCACCTTGAAAATAAATATAAATTAAACCAAAGCAATGTAAATAGTAATTAAATTAGTGTTATCAAACTATACTTATACTAGTTAAAGTTATGACTCCTGTAGTAGGCTTTTTGTTTTACTGACCAATTTTCATTTTGTTTTTAGTTTTATTGATTAAATGTTTCTATTGTACTTATGTATTGTAGGTTGTTTTAGGTTTTATTAAGCACCTTAAAACTTGCCACTGATATAGTCTTTTAGTGTGACTATATATCAACGATGAGCAGGAATTCTTTGGCTCATAAACTATGCTCATTCGTGACAGGTCATAATAATGTTATTTGATGTCCAGACCCTGTTGATTTTTATTGTGGTCCTTTTTACTGAAATTCTGTTTATCCGAAAGGGCCTTGTTCTAATCATGTTCAGATAATCTAATGCCTATAGCGTCCAGCAGAAACCATTTCAACTAAAATAAGTTGTTATTCTTGCCCATAATTTATTTACTGTTAAAAAACCCCCCCTCCGTTAAGCTTGATCTCATTTTGGTAAAAAGTATTTTTTATATACATACATAAATCAAAGCTGAGGAAAAAAGATATGTCCTATGAATGGTTGATATCAAGTGCCACTTTGCATATATTTTTTCAGGAATACCGTACGTTTAATATATTCTAAGTTGTGGATACATAGAGTTAAAAAGTGTAAAGGAAATTCCAAAACACAGTATGCCATAATGTCATATTAAGGTTCACCAGTGGTATGTAGAAATTGAATAAAAAAGATTTTTTTGTTTTATTTTATATATTGCTTTCAAAGTTATTAATAATTATAGCTGGTGTTTAATAATTTCGGGAGAACTTATTTTCTTGTTGTTTTTTTTAGATCTAGATCAAAGTCACCGAAAAAAAGTAAAGATTTACGCCAGCGTTTAAAAAGTCGAGAAAACCCTCCAAAAAAGATTAAAAGTTCAGATTCAGATAGTGAAGAAGATGAAGATCAGGAAGACAATGAAATACCCGACCTCAGAATCGCAGTTGCGGCTGACCGTGAAAGTCCGGAAGACAGTAAAGTTGGTGTGCGCGAGTCTTTGTTTCACGTAGGCAAAGTGAAGTCAGTGTTAAAAGGTGCGAGAACTCACAGCAGTGACGAGGAAGACAAACGTTCTGGCGAAGAAGACGACCGAAGAAAAATGAGATCTTCCGTGAGAAGACATAGAAGTAGATCGAGGGAAAGGAGGCATCACAGATCACACAGAGGTGAAACTGCTCATAAATCTTCCAGAAGGCACAGCAGAACCAGAGATGATTTACGAAGTACCATAAAGCGTAGAAGTCCTCCGATGAGAGACTATGATAGCGATGAAGTTATACAACGAGTAGGTCAAGATTTAAGATCAAAATTAAATAAAAAAAGTAAAACCAATGATTTTAATAAGGAATATAGGTCAAAATCACCTTTGCAAATAGAAATTGATAATGACGAATATTATAAATTAATAGAAAGTGAATAAATTATTGTTTAGGCAATAATTAATTAATTTTGAATAGCAACACATATGTAAGTGATCTCGATTGTAATAATATTACAACTAGTGTGGTTTATATTATTTTGATTGATATTTACGTAAATTCTGATACTGGGGGTTATATCAGAAATGTAATGTTATTTATAAAATCTATTTGAATCTTCTTATTGAGGGCAATATATAAATTTATTTATGTAAAGTATTGGGTGGGTTGTGAGTGAGTTGTCATTTACAATAAGGGTGATTCTACACAAGCATTTTATACAACTTTATATTATTAATGTTGACACTCGGTTAGAAATGTCAACTGTTAACAATACCTATATAAGTTATATTTTATTTATAACTTACTTATATTTAAGTTTGTTTATATTTATTAATAAAGAATATTTAAAATGATTACTTAATAATCTTACGACGTTTTTGACTTGTTTTCTGTCAGTTGGACACCTTCTTGAAAACGTGCCATGTAGTTTAACAAGTATTGCAAAAATAAATACAGATTCATTCGCAATGTTCAGCTTAGGCTAGTAGAAATAATACACTTTTTTTACTATATATTTGTCAAGTCTGCAGAATCATACTATGGGGTGAAGACAAAATGTAATATCTACAAAATGTTTTAAAAGAAATGCAGTCTTTTACACTTTTCATTTATATATGCTATTTTCTCTTGTCACAGGATTGTTGGATTGGGACTGTCTGATATCTCATTTGTACATTGTACATTGTCGCTTTCCTGTTTGACGAGTGGCAAAAATATATTGTGTGGCATCAGCCTGTTACCGACTACTCATTGTTTAAAATGCTCATAGATTGAACTATGTAACTATGTACACATGCTAGCAACAATGATTAGTTAGGCAGCTGATTTTCTTTTGCCAGCTTTTGTTGTAATTAAACGATCCATATTTTTTAGTTGAAATTCTTTATAGCTTTGCTTTCGTAAATAAATGTGGCAATTACTGCCCACTCTGTAATTATATTATTTCTTGCACGGAAATATTTATAGAATTAATTTCATTATTAAAAACTGTTGTCAGTAATGTATGTATTATATTTTAATTATTGAAAATTAAATAAGTGTATTAAATGTACTTTAAAGTATCAGCAAAATAGCTTTGTAAATCTTTATTAGTAAATAATTGATTATAAAATATTGCTGCAATAAATCTTTAAATTAATTTCTTTGATATAAAAGGTATACAACTGCTGATGTAATGAGGGAATTTTTAAAAATTTACATATAGGTATTTTAAACATTGGTAATGATAAATTGTTCAAAGATAATTATTGCTAATTAATATAACTTTTGACAAGGTTATTATAGTGAAAACAAACTTTTTTTTTATTCATTGTAATACAAAATGTAAATTTAAAGAACGCCCACCATTTTGAACAGATTGTCAATAAAATTAAATTTTAAAAAGAGTGTAAGATGTAAAAAGTATAATATAAAAACTTTTATTTTTAACTAGCATATTTGTTGTTTAAAATCCTAGTCAATTTTTTACACATTCTTTGCACTTGGTTAAATTGTTAGGCCGGGTGGTCACCAAATGCAGAGCAGATCAGAATACACATTCAATGGGATACACTGCGAATGGAGCTGAGCGGCATCGCTGGATTGGGAGTCTGATACTTCTCATTGTATATGTTATTGTCGCTCATTGTATATGTTATTTAAGCAGAATCCACTTTGCTTTCAGTGGCCGCACTTACATTAAAAATAATAGGTTCAGTTTTGAATGTGTAGTCCGCTCCATTCAGCACAACTCCAGTCTGCATTTGGTAGCCTCTCGGCCTCAGTGTTGATGGTACAAAGTTATCATAAACAGCCTTTCAGATATTATTATTAATTATAAAAGACTTTCAACATTGTTTAGACTTGAGATGGAATGTTTTAGATAAGAAAATCTTTACATAATAGGATCACTTTACACTTCACGTGTAAATTTATCACTTTAACACTAGTGGTAAGATAGTGGACAGTTTATTTCAGATCTGATGTATGCAGGTTTGAGCCCCGTTTCTACCATAATTTTGTTGTGAAGATGTTTGTCATGAAGATGTTTAAAAAAAATCGTGTAAAAACAAATATTTTGCCACCTGTAATTATTGGTATTGCCTTTCGAAAAACTCTGTACGTAGTTAAACTTTTTCTTTTTACTTTCTCAATAAAAATACTAAAAAAAGTATGGTGATTGTGGAAAAAACCGATCTTGTTTTATGTATGGGTTTTTAAAGTCCCCTGTGCTTAGCCAATAATCGATAGTTTGATTCTATTGTCAAAAAATTATTGATAGTGAGCTATATTATGTAACAGTTTTTATAAAACACCATACACAAAGTTTATAGAATTAGAAAATAAATAAATAATAAATTGAATAGCGAAAAATTATTATATTTAAATTTATTAATTTACAAAAAATGCCGAAACATTTACTGGAATTTTTTATCTATATCTGTTCTGCTAATGGCCCCTCAGTATTACGTGGGGCTACCAATTGTATAAAATTATCAATAAATCGATAGTTATTGACTATTGGCCGTCCCTAACATGCACAAAAAACAGTGATTTTTACTTGGATGTTTGTCTGTATGCATCTGTAAATCACTGCAAGATTAAACTTATTGATTTTGATGGATATAGGTCTTATTCGCCTATAACCTTATTTTAATTTATCCAAAAGATTTTTTAAGTTTTTTTTTTATAAAAAGACTGCTAATCACATTTTCTGAAAATTGGCTCTAATTATTTTTATAAAATTTTACTCAAATGTACAAACAAAGTGCCCCAGAAGATACAGTTTGGGAGCTACTGAAAAACTGGCTCAATTCCTCAAAACCAGATTTTGCTCAAGTTGTGGTATACAAAACTTCATAACTCAAATTTAAAAAAATAACATTACATCCTGTAACATAAAAAGGGAAAAATTAAAAAGTAAATATGGACAATAAATAGTAATAACTGTTTTACATAAAACAATAAATATTAATGTATATTTTAAAATATAATACAGTATTTACAATGGTGTTTTGAACATTTAATTCCAGTACACTGTGTAAGTCAGGTTTTTCAAAGGAATATGATCTCTCAGCACTTGGCAGGAACCTACAAACATAAATTTTACTAGATATTAGTTTAACACACAAAAGATTTATAGTCATAACTATAGACCATCAGTACACAATGTAAGTTTTACAAAACTCAACCTTTTAATTTTTATCATATTGAAAGATTACAATATAATCAATGTATTATCATTCTTGCCTCACAGAATATTGATTATGCAATATTAAAAGTGTAAGACAATATATATATATATATATATATAAACAAAAAAATATATAACTTTTTAATAGTATTTATTAATAAGCTAAGGAACAGACTATTGAACTCCAGAAGTAAACGTTAAAAATGGGTCTCAAAGTTTCATTTGAAAAGACTAAAATATTGACAAACATACAAAAACCACCAAAAAAGCTTCAAGTGGGAGAACAATACATTGAGATAGTCAAAGAATTCAAATATCTTGGGGAATGGATCAGCTGGAACGTCCTAGAGAAAAAAGTTATGGAATCTAGGAGAAATAAAGTTGAATTAGCCTTCCAACTTACCAAGGACACATACAACAAGAAGTCCCTCTCCTGGAATACAAAGATAAGGCATTATCGTACGGTAATTAAACCAGAAGCCTTATATGCAGCTGAAACATTATCTTTCACAACCCAGGGCCCACTTGAAAGGCTGGAGATCAAAGAAAGAAAGATATTACGAAAAATCTTTGGCCCCAAATTCCGTAACAACCAATTACTCCATATCAGTAATGAAACTCTTTACCAAAAAACTGAAACACTACAGACACCATAAGAAGAAGGAGAATTGATTTTTATGGTCACATCCTCCGAATGGACAAAAATAGACTAACCAAAAAAATATTTGACTACTTTCGCAATAGAAGAGCCAAACCATTTTGGTTTAGAGAAACAGAGAAAGACATAACAGAACTGCAGACCACTGACACTATGCTCATGGACAGAACAGCCAAAACAATAACCAAGGACAAGAAGCAACGGTTCCAAGGCAAAGTCAAATCCAAGCGAACTATCCAAATCTCTGACGAAGCAAGATCACAACGAATGTTGGGCTACGAGGAAGGCACAGAACATTAAAAAGTGATTGATTTGGTGTACCCCAAAGTTGGGTGAAACAAAGAGAGTATTTATTAATAGTGATCATGATAACAAATAGATACAGTGATAATAGTGAATGTAGTAATAATTATCATAAATTCATAGAAATAATAATTATAATTAAGAAGAAAAAAATATAGTAGTGAAAATCTTAGTAATAAAGGTCACAGTAGAAGTCACCTAATTTATATAAGTACAGTTGTTATTCGATAATTCACTCCTCTATAATTCATAAAACTCTAATTTGTACTAAGACATTAGACCTTTAGAAAACTCAATTAATTGTATGAAAACAAACGTATTTTGGTTCCTTCCTTATTACATACTAAGGAAGCTCGATGTCCACTCTATTCAATTTGTACTCTGCCCAGCCTTCGTCTCTATAAATCGTACTAACTGGGTAAATTTCTTGTTTATAGTGTGTAGGTACAACATTATTTGTTGGATCGGATATCTACTGCAATCAACTGTATACCCCACTTATTTCAAACACATGTCACAGAGCTGGTGCATAAATAAACGGTACTGTTAAACAGAAATGACACTGTTTAGCCGCAGAGACTAAATAAATGAGACAGTAAGTGGTTAGATATAAAAGAATAATAGAGGCTTATTTATTAGGCAGTGTCATGTGTTGGCCAGTTCTTATAGAAACTGCTCAAATACAATTATCATTTATGTAGAGCTGCTGTTATTCGTTAATCATGAAAATGAGTGTATCAAAATGTCTTACTCTCAGGGACAAAAAAATTATATATCAACTGTACTGTAAATTGTTAAATACATACTCGATTTTCAGATTTTTTTTAACATACATATTTTGAACTATATTTTATCACTAATTTGAATTTTTCTCCTGGTCAAATATGAAATATCAATGGTCACTGTATTATAGTAGTATTGTTATGATAATAAAGATTGTAGATTACTACTGATCAGAGTGATTATTGATAACTGTGATTACAGTAACATTAAAAACAGTAAATAAATATCACAGTAACAGTAACTTGATCGTAGTGATCAATGTCATGGTAAGTGGCCATTGTAATAATGATTAGTGAAATTATTGTAATAGTCATAAAAGTAATGTGTTAATATGTTTATTATTATAATCACTTAAATATTATACTATAATAATTACAATAGTGATACTTATAGTAAAAATACAGTGATCCGTTGGAGTTCTACAATTTGATATGCGCTGATTCAAAGATATGCTGTTTTGGTTGTTTAACAGTCCTATCGTTGTTGGCACATCAGCATTATGAACATAGCAATATGTAGTCCAGAGATAATATGACAAGTTCAGAGGTAATGTAATTTGGATTGGAGACATTATGATTGCAAATGATCGCTAAAACATCAATCAAACTGGTCTTTAAAATATTAAATCTTCAGAGCTATTGTTCAATCCTTGTCTTGAATATCTTGAAGCTAATTTTTTTTATTAAAACATAATTTAATTTTCCCTCCTTAAATTAAAGTTTGTAATTATAATTTTCCAACTTATTTTACTAATAAAATACAAAATCATTTTTAATTATATATAAAATAGTCTACATTTTTAAAATGTCAATGTATTTAAACATATTTTATTCACAAAAGTTTCCTATATATTCATCTAATTTCCTATATATTGTATGGTTCACTTGGCGCAGTTTCATTTAGCAAGGTAATATAAGCGAGGGATCACTGTAATCACTTTCAACACAAAGTTATTATGACATTATTGATATCATTATTATTGATAATATTATTAAAGGTTAGCCATAAATACAAACACACATAGCCTAACTACTTACTAGTAATTTTAGGGCATCCACAGAAGTCAAGAACACTCAATTTTTTGAAGTTCTGAAACACTGCATTAATTCCTATGTCGCTCACTTCCACGCAATTTATTAATTTCAATTCCATCAACGTTGACTTACAGCATCCGTTACTTAGTACCATTAAACCAGCATCGCTAACCTTTAACAAGAATCAAATGAAAATTACAGTTTATCAGTTTGCTGGCAGAACCAGGGGAAACAAGGCCCCATTAACCTCTAGAGCTTAAACCTAATCTACAGTTTATCAACTTGCCAATTTGTGATATATATTGTAGATGTAATAATTCTTCTTTTATAAAATTCACCCCTTGTGTGCACGTCATAGTCACTTAGCAATCCAGTCGCACAGCTATGTGACGAGCAAATCACAAAAGTAAGCCTGATGCTTAATCCGAGTGTAGGACTATGTCATTTCACAAGAAATAAATATTTAGGTGTAATTCACCTCAGTAGAGAAGCAGGAGAGAGTTAGTCCAAGTTCAGTAACTTTGGTAAGAATTATTTTGTTGTTAATAACCTTTGTGTATGTAGGTTGCCACTTGTTATATGGAGAAACATACACAACTGATCATAAATTTAAAAGCAAAATTGCAATATAATCATTTTTCAAGTTCAACTAGTAATAAAGAACTGTTAGATACAGGTCTTATGAACTTAAGTTATTTTTATTGATAAAAATAAATGTTTTTCTATCCAAATCAGGTTAAATACTCAAACTTTTAAAACAATATATTCAAATTAATTTCTATATTTTTATCAAATGAGGCTTTGAGAAAAGAAAGGATGAACTATGTTCAGTATAATGATCTGCCTTCCCTAGCTTCGTCAATTCTATTTTCGTTGACGCGTTTCGGAGAACCTCCATCTTCAAAAACGATATCTATACTCGGATGGATATATAAAAGAGAAAGATAGAGTATATAGTTTTTGAAGGTGGAGGTTCTCTGAAACGCGTCAACGAAAGTAAAATTGACGAAGCTAGGGAAAGCAGACCATTATACTGAACATAGTGATAATAATCCCAGCAGAAAAGAAGAAGAATATAAAAACAATTAGAAAGGATGAACATTCTATCTGTCATTATCTTAACCATTTTCATGTTGAGTTCGCCCTTTCTATATACCAAAAAACAATACAAAAATGAGTGACAATATGAGGTGAAGCAGTGTTAGAAGTGTTGACAGCACTGAGGGTGAACTCTATCATCATACCAAACAACAGGATCGCTACACTCTGTCATGTGATAACGTAATGGCCTTCAGTGACTTCGATTCAATGTGGATGGTCCAGTGAAGTGGTTAGTTCTTAAAGTTTTGTCTTTTGATTTTTTTATCAATACGATATTAGAGTGTTTGACATGAGCTGCATTAATTTACCACAAAAAATATCTCATAGTAAATAAAATTAGCACTGAAAAAAATAGTATCAAAGATTTACTTCCGTACATAACAAACAATATTTTATAAACATATTAAATGAACAAGCATCCCTTCATCAACATAATGAAGTAACAATGAAACACACAGTAACATTAGCAGAAGATATCAAGTTAGAATTCTAATTTCAGCACAGACTTTAATAACATTTAGTTAAATGTTTCTTCCACACACACACACACACACACACACACACACACACACACACACACACACACACACACACACACACACACACACACACACACACACACACACACACACACACACACACACACACACACACACACACACACACACACACACACACACACACACACACACACACACACACACACACACACACACACACACACACACACACACACACACACACACACACACACACACACACACACACACACACACACACACACACACACACACACACACACACACACACACACACACACACACACACACACACACACACACACACACACACACACACACACACACACACACACACACACACACACACACACACACACACACACACACACACACACACACACACACACACACACACACACACACACACACACACACACACACACACACACACACACACACACACACACACACACACACACACACACACACACACACACACACACACACACACACACACACACACACACACACACACACACACACACACACACACACACACACACACACACACACACACACACACACACACACACACACACACACACACACACACACACACACACACACACACACACACACACACACACACACACACACACACACACACACACACACACACACACACACACACACACACACACACACACACACACACACACACACACACACACACACACACACACACACACACACACACACACACACACACACACACACACACACACACACACACACACACACACACACACACACACACACACACACACACACACACACACACACACACACACACACACACACACACACACACACACACACACACACACACACACACACACACACACACACACACACACACACACACACACACACACACACACACACACACACACACACACACACACACACACACACACACACACACACACACACACACACACACACACACACACACACACACACACACACACACACACACACACACACACACACACACACACACACACACACACACACACACACACACACACACACACACACACACACACACACACACACACACACACACACACACACACACACACACACACACACACACACACACACACAGACACACACACACACACACACACACACACACACACTCACACACACACACACACACACACACACACACACACACACACACACACACACACACACACACACACACACACACACACACACACACACACACATACCACAAACACACACATACACACACACACACAGACACACACACACACACACACACACACACACACACACACACACACACACACACACACACACACACACACACACACACACACACAGACACACACACACACACACACACACACACACACACACACACACACACACACACACACACACACACACACACACACACACACACACACACACACACACACACACACACACACACACACACACACACACACACACACACACACACACACACACACACACACACACACACACACACACACACACACACACACACACACACACACACACACACACACACACACACACACACAGACACACACACACACACACACACACACACACACACACACACACACACACACACACACACACACACACACACACACACACACACACACACACACACACACACACACACACACACACACACACACACACACACACACACACACACACACACACACACACACACACACACACACACACACACACACACACACACACACACACACACACACACACACACACACACACACACACACACACACACACACACACACACACACACACACACACACACACACACACACACACACACACACACACACACACACACACACACACACACACACACACACACACACAGACACACACACACACACAGACACACACACACACACACACACACACACACACACACACACACACACACACACACACACACACACACACACACACACACACACACAGACACACAGACACAGACACACACACACACACACACACACACACACACACACACACACACACACACACACACACACACACACACACACACACACACACACACACACACACACACACACACAGACACACACACACACACACACACACACACACACACACACACACACACACACACAGACACACACACACACACACACACACACACACACACACA
>CM040186.1:103271105-103276105 GCA_022606455.1 Callitettix versicolor | reverse complement strand
TAACTTCAGAGAGAATCCAAACAAAAAATGTGAAGAGAATGAAGTCATGTCAATCAACGGGTAAATCATGCACTTGAAAAATATGATACATAACTAACATATATGAGCAGTATGAACGTGGCAATCTATATTTTAAACTAAAATTTTGTTTAAAATACTTTTCATCATTTTGATTTAGCAAGCACAGTTCATATTATAATATTTTTTCGCTTTATGATCTCTTTAAAAAATTACAGGTGTAAGATACCAATCTATGAATATGATTATGAAGTGGCCATTGTAGCCATCAATCATTTCAACCAGCATTTCCACCCAGTTAAGGTCTTGCTGTACTGGCAGATGAATCAAAGTGATTAGAAATACATTGTGCTAGGTATTCGCTGTCCTGTAAAATGATTTGGTCGATGTGTCTTACATAGTTTGGTAGTTTCTTATTCAAAACTGATTCTATCAACCAAAAGTGGAAGTGCTCTGTCCACCTTACGATGGTGGTATACATGTTCGTAATTGTCAACAATTAATGACTTATTCACAAAACTCGAGAATTTATCCACGACAAATAAATGACCGGTAAAATCTGAAATGATATTCAGTAAGCATGGAACTAGCCATGCGGAATCCTCACTCAAGCTCAGTGGCCAAATCATTAAAAAGGTACCAAACTCATTTGCTCTGAAGGTCTATTTTCTGTATACTGGTATTGCTTATAAATTATAGATATTTGAATATTACTTATATTATTTAAACTTAATTTGTCCAACAGTAGAAACAAATTAATGTACATAGAGCTCACTAATATTAACATAACTTATTACTACGCAATATATTTATAATATAAAACTTGTCTATTCGCTCATGGTCTCTGCCGCAGTGATATAATGAAAACAGCGTTCTGAATTGTTTAGTAGTTTCAAACAACTTTCTTAGTTCTTAGTCGTATAGTTCTACATAAATTGATTGTCCTTTACTTTTAGTTCAGTGACAGAAAAGTGAATACATATGTATAGTAACGCCTCGGTTAATCGCTCGGGTTATAAAAAATGCATTTAGAATTGCAAATCCCTTAAAAAAAAAAAATAAAATAAAAAACGTTACAAGGGACACAAGAAACATTGAAATTATTGAGTTTTTTAAACAAATAATTAATATGCTACAATCTATCTATCTTAAGTATAGTGTACAGTTTATTGATGAAAGCCTACAAATGTAATTTTTTGACTTCAATAAAGAACATAAATCATGTTCATTTGACCTTCAAAATCTTTACAATTAATTAAATACAAAAAAAGTATTAGAGGTACATGGATTAACCAAAAAATCGTTATCTGAAATGGCTTCTTTCCTTTTTCGGATAACCAGGGTTGTACTATGTTAGTTTTTTTCTGTGTTTCAAGGATGACAAGAGGATGATAGACAAGCTCTACTAATGTCAGACAGATCTACACAATTCAAATGTGAAAGTATAAGCATTACACTATATATAGTTGTTAACAATAAAAATAAAAATTTATTAAATATGACATGTTCACAGGATTGCAATAGAGTTGACTATAATAATAAAGGTTTTTATTTCTCCTTATAACTTATAGCCTATATGTTATTACAAATACATTGTACCTTTTGGAGAATGTCGATAATGCTCAAATAATCCAGGATTTATCTGTAAGGATCGTAACTGATTACATATACACAGTTCGTAAAGTTGTTCTTCTGTTACTTGGCAGTTGTTCAAGTCCAAACATCTGACTTTGGGGTGTAAGAGGCAACAAAGGTTTGCACTATGACCACGTAATGTTGCTACCCTAAGTATGTCGCTTTTTAATTTGTCGGGGAGAATTCTTAGCGATGGGTCAATATTTCTAACTTTTACTACAGCATCCACTGCCCTAAAAGCAAAATTAAGGTATAGAAATATTTAGCACTGATAGTTTTAATACACATAGCTTATTAAGCATTTAGTCAAGGAAATTTAAAAACTTGTAACAACAGACCTTTCTCCTTAACTGTATTTTATTGACTATAATATGTTAATAAACTTTTGGTTTTGTGAGAAAGTTATTGCATTCATTACGTTACACAACCCATCCATTGGTATTTATGTAACAACAAGCGAGTTATAAGCTTAATGTTTTTTTTAATACTTTATTAAGAGAGATATTTAATCTCTTACAAAGAGATTTTTAATCAAATCTCTTATTTGTATTTTTAATAAAATACAAAGTCATGATTTTATGCAATTTTTAACAGAACTATTTTGTGAACTTATTCCTGTCAACACTACACAGAGCACACATGATTTCATGTGCCAACAGGAGCTGCTTTATATTCGCTATAACAGTAATTACAATGTTAGTAACTTTCACGCATATAGTATTGGTTAGGTTAAGGAAATTTTTTTAAAGTTGTTTATTTACTAAACAAGAGAAATAGTACACTGTTTACATTACTTATTCACATTAAAAACAGTTTTTTCACATTAAGAAATCCCCACAGGTGGGTGCAGACTAGATGCACCTATTGAGAGGATTTAGACGTCCCTTGCGATACCCAAGTCTAACACACACTTATACTTATGAAGAAGTGTACACGTTACACACACACTTACATTAGGGAGGCGATAATAGCCTCAATGTGCTTTTCACATTAAAATAACAAGAACAACAAAAATCACATTAAGAAAACTCATTAAATTTCATGCCAAACTAATAGTCAGGTTATGGAGGTAATTATTTGATTTTTCGGAATTTTCCTCGCTTCATATATTTTGTACTTGAACGAACACTTGAATGACACTGTATTGAAATGGACATAAAATAAACCATTTGGGCAGAAAGAGTACCAACATATTAACATATCCAGCTGATATATATATTTATCCACCTATCACTAAGCTATAATCCGGTTCGTTATTTTGAGCATTTTCCAACCTAAAAAAGTTTCAGCCTACTTTTTAATCTAAAGCACTGGTTAGGAAATAATCTCATTTATAGAAAATAACCTAACCTAAAAGGCTAACGCTCAGTAACAGACAAGTTGCTTAGTAAATATACAACACTTTAGGCCTGTGTACATGTACTTCCAATTTTTGAAAATTACTGCTTAAAGTAGTAAATATAGCATGCTCCATACAAAGTAAACATAGCAATGACATCATAATATAGTTCTGTTAAAAACAGCTTAAAATCATTATCCTAATAAATTTAATTTTTCACAAGTGAATATTTCTTATTTCAATAATACAGTACATAATAAAAAAAATCATTACTTTAATGAAGTAGTGAAAATTCAGATATATCAAAACAATTATTGCTTAAAATGGACTTGGATCATAAGCATTATTTTTATAAACTAGAATATACAAAGATACCTAGTTTAACTATTTCATTAAAAATAATGTATACCATTATTTACTATCTTACATTGTATATAAAGATGTTACAGATGGCATGTTTTGCTCTTAAGAGGTTAAGTTTCCCACAACAGTTGAAGAAATTAATAGTTGAAGTGAATTTAACTATAGGCTAAAAAACTAAAACATAAATTTTGTCAGAAAAAATGCAAGATAATAGTAAAATAATCCGTAAGTATAAAAATGCGTCATGTTTAAATTAAAATTATATTAACTTTTCTCTGTAATAGCAAACACCAAATATGAGTTTATAGTTATAACAAGCCCAGACATAACAATAAACAATAATTGAGATTATTGAGAAACAAACTCGGAACATGGATTTCAAAACAATAACAGTAAACATCTGTTCAACACTTACCACGGCCTACTATAATAAACTACTGCATTACAATAATTCTACATTCATGAATAAATACATTTTGTAGTAGTTAATCTATGCTTTATAATACCAAGAAATTATTGAATTCAAATTAATAATAACAGTATTATTATTAATGTAAATGAAAAATAGTCCAGGGAAAGTATTGTACTCACCACAGGTTGAGTGAGGAACAGATCATGCAGTGTAATCGTGTATTAAAAGTTTATTTGACCCTCTTTACACTGGGAAATTTGAAAAAAATCGCGTCGGATACTCGAGTATTGTTATTTAAGTTACCCTTGTGTATGATTTCTGCAGGTGACTTATTTTCAATACAACGAGCATACAGTATTGTGAAGTGATATAATTTCCAGTGAAGTCAGGTTGTCTCAATTTAGGTATTACTTACAATTTATAAGATATTATTTAAAGAGCTGGGAATAAAGAAAATTTTCGACGCCCTTCTTTGGGTATTGAAACAAATTGTAATTATACAGCATTTAAGGATATTTTTCAACTTCACCTACAAAATGAACGTTGAACACGTATTAACCTACTAGGCTATATTTCAGGCTTGATACAAAAGAAGCATGAAAGTCTTCAGGAAGAAAGTTCTAGTAATTAGAAACCACTGGGTACGTGGTTTCAAGAGACCAAGAAGACCTTCAGTCTTATGAGATGAAATTGTTATTTAAGTCTTAAATTTAATAAAAACAAATGTTTTTTTCAAGTAACAACAAATACGGAAAATGTAGCGTCAAGAACATTGCATAATATTGTAATGTAAAACCAAACTAAACTTAAGACCATAGATGGGCTTTTTAAAAATCTAGTTTTTCCTATAAAACCAGCAACTGATGAATAACTGACAGAAGCAATTATTCACAAATTATTGAGGTAGATGAACGTACCCGTTAAAACACTTAATTTCTATTTAGTCTAATATTAATTTATCTGAGCATGAAAAGGCTACTTCTCCAGGAAGAGAGTTGTAAATGACTTCTAAAACATTTGTCATAGTGAAAATAAACCTAGGTGGTAAAACAATTTCCTAAATTTATGTTTCCTTTAATCAAAACCCATTTAACTCCAAAGGAATCTATGTTCTTTAAGTTATAAAAAGTAGGTTACACGTGTGAAACTCGAGGAGTTATGGACAGATTTTTTTTTTAATTTTAAGGCGAAAACATGAAGGCTATTATCGCCTCCTTAAATGTAAATGCGAGT
>CM040186.1:103201105-103266105 GCA_022606455.1 Callitettix versicolor | reverse complement strand
TTATTGTGTTCACTGAAAAAAAATATTGTATTGTATTTTAGAAATTTCGTCAAATTGTAAAGTACATAAAATTGTTTCATTTTAAAATGTATGGACTACTATAATTTATAGGCTATTATCTATTACATCATACGTTTGGTATGCTTTAAAATAAAGCTATGTACAGCATATTTTTTAGAAATTTACGTTTTTGTCAGCCTGTCTTTATTTACTTTCAAATGTTTAACTTTTCATTAATTCTGTCAAAAAAAAATGTTACACATCTAAGAGATCTACTACTAAAAAACGACTCATACAAATTTGTTTTGTTTCAGACTACCTATACTGATAAAGGGCCTAAGGTAAGTTCATATTATTCAAGGTAAAATAATATTCATACCCAAAAAAGGCTTTATTTCTCGTTTTAATAGGCTTTTTTTAGTGAAGTTAACTGTTTTTGTCATTGCGAGTTGGTTGTGAAGTTTATTGTTTTTGTCATTGCTATTTGGTTGTGAAGTTTATTGTTTTTGTCATCGCTATTTGGTTGTGAAGTTTATTGTTTTTGTCATTGCTATTTGGTTGTGAATTTTATTGTTTTTGTCATTGCTATTTGGTTGTGAAGTTTATTGTTTTTGTCATTGCTATTTGGTTGTGAAGTTTATTGTTTTTGTCATCGCTATTTGGTTGTGAAGTTTATTGTTTTTATTAATAGTTATAATAGGTTTTTTGTTAGTGAAATTTAGGCTATAGTTTTTGATTTTTTGTTATCGAATTTTTTTGTTTGTGCAGTTAACAATTGTTATTTGTCATTATTATGAAGTAGGGGCCTACGTATTTTTGTAAAGTTTTTAATTTGTATTTATTTGTCGCTATAACTGGCTATTTGTTTGTTGAAAACCTTTATTTGTCTTTATAGTAGGCATTTTGTTTATAAAGTTAACAGTTTTTATTTGTCATTATCAAAGAATTTGTGTTTGTAAAACTAATAAGTTGTATTTGTCGTCATAATTGGCTAATTGCTTGTTGGCTATTGTCCGTTATAGTAGGCCTTTTATTTGTAAAGTTAACAGTTTTTATTTGTTACTAATTGGTTAGAGGCATGTATTTGTACAGTTAACAGTTTTTATTCGTCATTATCAAAGAGTTTGTGTTTGTAAAGCTAATAAGTTGTATTTGTCGTCATAATTGGCTAATTGCTTGTTGGCTATTGTCCGTTATAGTAGGCCTTTTATTTGTAAAGTTAACAGTTTTTATTTGTTACTAATTGGTTAGAGGCATGTATTTGTACAGTTAACAGTTTTATTCGTCATTATCAAAGAGTTTGTGTTTGTAAAGCTAATAAGTTGTATTTGTCGTCATAATTGGCTAATTGCTTGTTGGCTATTGTCCGTTATAGTAGGCCTTTTATTTGTAAAGTTAACAGTTTTTATTTGTTACTAATTGGTTAGAGGCATGTATTTGTACAGTTAACAGTTTTTATTCGTCATTATCAAAGAGTTTGTGTTTGTAAAGCTAATAAGTTGTATTTGTCGTCATAATTGGCTAATTGCTTGTTGGCTATTGTCCGTTATAGTAGGCCTTTTATTTGTAAAGTTAACAGTTTTTATTTGTTACTAATTGGTTAGAGGCATGTATTTGTACAGTTAACAGTTTTTATTCGTCATTATCAAAGAGTTTGTGTTTGTAAAGCTAATAAGTTGTATTTGTCGTCATAATTGGCTAATTGCTTGTTGGCTATTGTCCGTTATAGTAGGCCTTTTATTTGTAAAGTTAACAGTTTTTATTTGTTACTAATTGGTTAGAGGCATGTATTTGTACAGTTAACAGTTTTTATTCGTCATTATCAAAGAGTTTGTGTTTGTAAAGCTAATAAGTTGTATTTGTCGTCATAATTGGCTAATTGCTTGTTGGCTATTGTCCGTTATAGTAGGCCTTTTATTTGTAAAGTTAACAGTTTTTATTTGTTACTAATTGGTTAGAGGCATGTATTTGTACAGTTAACAGTTTTTATTCGTCATTATCAAAGAGTTTGTGTTTGTAAAACTAATAAGTTGTATTTGTCGTCATAATTGGTTAATTGCTTGTTGGCTATTGTCCGTTATAGTAGGCCTTTTATTTGTAAAGTTAACAGTTTTTATTTGTTACTAATTGGTTAGAGGCATGTATTTGTACAGTTAACAGTTTTTATTTGTCATTATCAAAGAGTTCGTATTTGTAAAGCAAATAAGTTGTAGTTGGCGTCATAATTGGCTATTTGCTTGTTGGCTATTTTCCGTTATAGTAGGCCTTTTATTTGTAAAGTCAATAGTTTTTATTTATTACTAATTAGTAATAATTAATAATTAGTAATAATATAGGTTATAGGCCTATATTTGTGCAGTTAACAGTTTTTAGTTGTCATTATCATAAGATTTGTGCTTATAAAGTTTATGATTTGTATTTGCCGTTATAATAGGCTATTTGATTGTTGAAAACCTTTATTTGTCGTTATAGTAGGCCCTTGTTTTTAAAGTTAATAGTTTTTATTTGTTACCAACTAGTTGTAGGCGTATGTTTGTGCAGTAAACAGTTTTTATTTGTTTTTAAAATTGGTTATTTGTTTGTGCAGTTGATAGTTTTTATTTGTAGTTATAATAGGCTATTTGATTGTTGAAAACCTTTATTTGTCGTTATAGTAGGCCCTTGTTTTTAAAGTTAATAGTTTTTATTTGTTACCAACTAGTTGTAGGCGTATGTTTGTGCAGTTAACAGTTTTTATTTGTTCTTAAAATTGGTTATTTGTTTGTGCAGTTGATAGTTTTTATTTGTAGTTATAATAGGCTATTTGATTGTTGAAAACCTTTATTTGTCGTTACAGTAGGCCTTTGTTTTTAAAGTTAATAGTTTTTATTTGTTACCAACTGGTTGTAGGCGTATGTTTGTGCAGTTAACAGTTTTTATTTGTTCTTAAAATTGGTTATTTGTTTGTGCAGTTGATAGTTTTTATTTGTAGTTATAATAGGCTATTTGATTGTTGAAAACCTTTATTTGTCGTTACAGTAGGCCTTTGTTTTTAAAGTTAATAGTTTTTATTTGTTACCAACTGGTTGTAGGCATATGTTTGTGCAGTTAACAGTTTTTATTTGTTCTTAAAATTGGTTATTTGTTTGTGCAGTTGATAGTTTTTATTTGTAGTTATAATAGGCTATTTTTTGTTTACATTTTTTATTTGTGTTTATAATAGGGTATTTGTTTGTAAAGAGCCCTTTCATTGCCATACATTTTTTTATATGGACAACAATTTAATGATTTTTTAAAAATTTTTGAATATATATTAAGCTCGCAAAGAATTTACCTGGCCCTTTGAGCTTTTACCCGAATCGTCTACCGGCAATTTATGGTGGGCCTTGCTTGTGGCTCATGTGGGGGGGGAATTCGAACCCGTTCACGCTTAACGTGTGTTATATTGGCCCCAAGAACCCGGGTTCGATTCCCGGCCAGGGCCTGGCATTTTCATACGCTATAAATCATCCCATCGTCTGCATTAGCCCAAGTGTGCACAATAGTCGGACGTTAAACACAAAAAGAAGAAAAAAAAAGAAATAGTTTTTGAAGATGGTCTCCGATACGCGTCAACAAAAGAAGAATTGACGAAGCTAGGGAAGGCAGATTATTATACTGAACATAGTGACAATAATCCTAGCAAAAGGATATGAAAAGAATGAAAATAATTGTAAAATTCGAAACAAAAAAAATCGTGGAACGCATGAAATAGAAGGATTATACGAATTAGATGTTCAGGAAACATAACAAAATCATTTCTAATCAAATTGTTGATGATTATTCATTCCTCTATTATCTATTTCATGCATCCACCTTTTTTTATTTTGAATTTTACTATCTACTATTTATTTTTATTTAATTTATTTTTATATCTACTAAGATTCACTGTACCTAATTTGTAGGACAATCATCTTATCTTTAAGAATAATTCACCTATAGCATTGTAGGAGAGATTATTTTATTCTATTTTGTCTATTTTATAAACGTGTTAATTTTTTAAAAAAATTAACTAATTATTCTAACTGTAGGCTAGTTCAATTTCTATTAATCTTTCACTAACTTGTCACTATTTAACGTGTAAGCCTACAGTTTTATCATAATCGTAAAACCGTTTTCGTGACATCAGTTTTCTTACACAGCGTCATTTTGTCAATTTGCCTTTTCCGGAATTTTTAGGAACGTGCAATAAACCAATTCTAATTGATTTCCAAGAATTCCCTTGCAGTGAACTGTTATTTATTTTACCAGTCGAACTTGTTGTAACTGAATCACTGTAACCTACAAAACCTACGAGAAACATCACAAAAATAAACAAACACTTCATGTTTACTTCTACGCATTCATTTTGAGTTTTTACGACACCTCTGTAGGCTACGACGCTCGATTTGTTCTGACAATAGAAACGTAAACACTAACTGGTTGACAATTATAGTTGTAAATGTATGTAAATGAAGCAAACTACCTTCTAGTTGATACGCATTTTTTATTTTTGAATTTAAAAATCTTTCGTAAATAAGGTAGGCTGAGTGAATCAGGTTTCAGGCGTGAATAAGTCAAATGTTTTTTAGGCTTATAACGGTTTCCACTGATACCAGCAAACTATCCCCTCTCCCCTCTGTTATAATAATAGCCGCCTCGGTGGCCTAGTTAATAGCGTACTAGGCTTTCACTCCGAGGACCCGGGTTCGATTTCCGGCCAGGGATTGGCATTTTCATACGCTATAAATCATCCCATCGTCTGCATTAGCCCAAGTGTGCACAATAGTCCGTTAAACACAAAAAAAAACTCAATATAATATAATATTGTCACGAAGACTTTTTATTACAGCGAATTTGCTGGATACGAAGGGATTTATCGCGACATTGACGTGATAGAAGCGAATTAAAAAAATATCTTACACTTTTATGAAACAAAATACGTCTAAAATATGTTCTTTGATAAAAAATCAGCATACAAATTATTCGGAAAAGGCCGAATTTTGAAAATTCACATATATCATTTTATTACAAAAAAAGCAGAAACGTTTTCCCCCCCATTTGAAACCTTATACTGTAAGTTCCAAGGTCCAATGGTGGATCATTACAAAAAACACCCTAAAACTTATCCAAAGCCTTTGTACATCCAGCTCTGTAAGTTCTGATCAATTTCACGATAGAGTAGTAATGTAAGTTTGGCCTAATCTCTTGTTATATAGATCTTCACCTAATAAAATAATATCAGATGAAAACTTATCTTACAGAGGTAATGAATGAAATTAACTTCTACAAAACAGTGATTGTAAAAATCTTTTTAAAAATTTGTGTATATTTTATACTTTTCGAGATTTAAGTGAGGGGATATACAGTATAAAACTGCACAATCAGTACAAAAACAACTTATACGAGGTGTGTTCAGAAAG
Source organism: Callitettix versicolor (assembly GCA_022606455.1). Taxonomy (NCBI): domain Eukaryota; kingdom Metazoa; phylum Arthropoda; class Insecta; order Hemiptera; family Cercopidae; genus Callitettix; species Callitettix versicolor. The sequence goes on along the minus strand of CM040186.1, from coordinate 103,260,685 downwards.
TAACGAGAATTTTTAAATTTCGCAGGCTTGGAGAGTCCGATTGTCAAACATTTTTTTTTTATTATGTTCAAGGGCATCTTGAGTATGAAAACCTTCAGCTGTTTTCATTGTTGACTTCGTCTGTGACAGCCGTTTTTTATGTTAGACGTGTTTTTATGAACTCGGCGATTTTCGTTTGTTAAAAGAAATGGATCAAAGAATTTGTATCAAATTTTGCGTAAAGAATGGAATAAAGTGTAACAAAGTGTGTGAAATGTTAACAAAGGGCCTATGGTGAGTCTGCTATGAGTAAAGCAAGGGTTTACGAGTGGTATAAACGTTTCCAAAAAGGCCGTGAAGACATGGAAGATGACGAACGCCCTGGACGTCCCAGCACATCAACAACCGATGAAAACGTGGAAAAAGTGAAAGAAATTGTTATGAACAATCGCCGAATCACAATTAGAGAGGTCGCTGATGATGTTGGCATATCATGTCATGACATTATTTCCAATGTTTTGTGTATAAAACGCGTGGCAGCAAAATTCGTTCCAAAATTGTTGAATTTTGAACAAAAACAGCGGCTAAGGAAAAATGGAAGTTGCTCAGGAGTCACTAAATGAAGTCAACGACGATGCAGAATTACTGAAACGTATTATAACAGGTGACGAAATATGGGTTTACGGATATGACGTCGAAACTAAAGCTCAATCATCCCAGTGGAGGCATTCTGGCTCGACAAGGGCGGTCGAACGTGAAGGTTATGCTCACTGTGTTCTTCGATATTAATGGCATAGTGCATCACGAATTCCTGCCACCAGGTGAAACGGTCAATAAGGAGTACTACTCCGTTTGCGTGAAGCAATCCGGAAAAAACGCCCGGATCTGTGGAAAAACAATTCATGGCTTTTGCACCACGATAATGCACCAGATCACACTTCATCGCTTGTTCGTGAATTTTTTTCCCAAAACAGTACTCTAACGATGCCCCAGCCTCCATATTCGCCAGACATGGCTCCGTGTGACTTTTTCCGATTTCCAAAAATAAATAGAACATTAAAGGGCAGTCGTTTTACAGCCGTAGATGACATTAAAACGCATCGCTGAAAGAACTAAAGGCTATCTCAAAGATCGAGTTTGAGAAGTTTTTCGAGGATTGGAAGAAGCGCTGGCGCAAGTGCATAATCTCCAATGGAGACTATTTTGAAGGCGACAACATCAATGTAGAAGAATAAATAAATATTTTGTTCAAAAAATTAAAATTCTCGTTACTTTCTGAACACAACTTGTTTCCTTCTTCTTTTCTCCATTCAGTTTAATCTCCATACATCGGTATAAATTCAGCATTTTAATTCGGTGAGCAAGGAACTCCCGAATTATGGCAATAAGTGGTACTACCTACAAGTTCAACGCCGTTTGTTTGAAGCAATCCGAAAAAACTCCCGGATCTGTGGAAAAACAATTCATGGCTTTTGCACCAGCTCACACTTCACCTCTTGTTCGTGAATTTTTGGCCAAAAATAGTACTGTAACGATGCCCCAGGGCCGGCTGTATACATATGGAGCCTAAGAGAATCATGTTAAACAAATATGTTTCAATTCAAAGTAAAGCAGCGATACCTTTGACATATATAATTGTTTTTGTTTTTGTAATTGTCATCATGCACCCTTTACTTTTTATTTCTTGTGACTTCTATGAGCTATCTTTGTGAAAGGGCAGGGAACGACATTTCAAACATATTAAAACAAAACGTGTGATATGCGGTCGAATAAAGTTTCATTTTATACTATGGTCAGTATAATGATCTACCTTCCTCAGCTTTGTCAATTCTACTTTCGTTGACGCGTTTCGGAGAACCTCCATCTTCAAAAACTATCTATACTCACTAATGGGATACACAGGAGTATCGATATAGCTTTTTCAATCATCAGTCTTTAAAAACTATATCTATACTCACTAATGGGATACACAGGCTTATAGATATAGCTTTTGAAGATTCAAGATTGAAAAAACTATATCGATACTCCTGTGTATCCCATTAGTGAGTATAGATATAGTTTGTGAATATGGAGGTTCTCCGAAACGCGTCAACGAAAGTAGAATTGACGAAGGCAACGAAGTCAACGAAGTAGAATTAAAGCAGATCATTAAACTGACCATAGTAATAATAATCCCAGCAGAAAAGAAGAAGAATAGAAAAAGAATTTCATTTTATACTTTCGCTAATCTTTATCAATAATTTTGAACATTGAATTCTAACCTAAAATTATCAGAAAACATATTTTTTGACAATATTTCCTGTTGAAATCACTCAAAAACCTTTTCTCGATTCTTTAAAAAATTCTTTAAAGCAAAATAACATAAATGAATGTTGCATTTATATATTTATAAAATTCCCTTAAAATTTTACTGACAACTGGTCCCTTTGTTCCCCCCCAAATTACGCTTACGTCACCATACGAAGATCGTTGACCACATTGTTGTAATATTCTTACAGATAATTGTTTATCCAATTTGTCTATATTATTTATAAACTTACAGCTGATCTACGTACTTTGCTATATAATATTCAACGTCAAAGTTGTTTGTTGGCTTCCTTTCAAAAACAACTCGGCCATTTACAGCTTCTGGTATGCTAATGATTTTAGGATACAACCAGACCTTGAATAAAATTTTATTTCCATGAAGAAACACTCCTGCAGGCGTGTAAATTAATTAAAGAACTTTAAGATTTTATTGTAAACAATGTAAAAAACAGTTCTAAAACTATCAGACTACAAGTTAGTTATCTAAATTGTTATCGCTGAATTTTATTTTTCAGTTTGAACTGAACTGTGTTTTGTAAACACAATAATATTGCATTTGAAAGGTTATAAAAATGTCCTTAACCAAAATTAATATTATATTGACTGTGTATATAAATTGGTTCTTTTTTTTTTTTTATTAATTACAACTGAGGCGTGCCCCATCTAGTAATTTTTCTTTATCATTGTGTTCACTGTGTGCTGGGGTGCAGTCCGACGGCTGGACCCAATGTGTTTACGGCCTGGAGAGGTCAATTGGCTTGGTCCTCTTCAGCCTTCTTGTGATGTTGTCACTGCGGCATAGTAGTTGGACAATCTCTGTATTATTATGCTGTTCTAACCTGCAATAATGCTTAACCGAGAGCTTTTTAATGACTTCCTGAACAGATTCAACACCTAGGTCCTTATGTATGTTTTCATTTCTCACATACCAAGGGGCGTTGACAATCGTTCGCAATACTTTATTTTGAAAAACTTGAATAATTTTACTATTGCTTTTTCTTGTACATCCCCAGAGTGGTGCACCATAGGTCCATATTGGTCTTAGAACTTGTTTGTATAGCAGTATCTTGTTGGCTATCGAAAGTTCTGAATTTCTTCCAATAAGCCAAAACATTTTATTGAATTTGAGCTGTAGCTCCTCTTTTTTCTTTTTTACATGCACCTTCCATCGGAGCTTTGCATCGAGTGTCATTCCTAGATATTTAGCACTGTTTGCATATGTTATACTCCTTTCGTTTAATATTATATATAAATTGGTGACATACAATTCTGCATACAGATTTGCGTAAATGTTTATACAGTATTTCGTAACTGTATTAATACATTTTTATACTCTATATCTCCATGTAGGCCTTTTGGCATTCGAGTGTGTTAAATAGTACTGCATTATTACACAATAGTACATTTTACTAATATGTTTTACATTTTAGGGCCGGCTTATCTATGGTGGTATCATGACCAGTCTGCTGCTTCACTGAAATGAGTGTAACATATCCTAAAATATAAAAATTTATAATTTTGTAGTAAAAATTGGTATTTAAATGTTACGTTCAATGTAGCAACTATTCCAGCTGATAAACTATGTCCTACACGACTGATACTGTTTATCATACCAATATTTCTTTTTATTGTAACACAGCCACCGGACCACATATTCAAATGATTAGGATTATATACCTATTCTTCCCGTCAGTGGTCTATCAACTCATCTCATAAAGGCTACCGCGGTTTCGAAACTATAGTTTCATCTTCAGGCCATAAAAATGTTAAATCCCTCTGTCGACGTCGTCAAAAAACAAAACATTAAAACATACATCACAAACACTAAGCACAATTACACATTTAAAATATTCATCATGAAGTTCGGCTTGGCCAAGCTACACACGCGACTCGTACGTCATCAGTCTTTAAAAACTATATCTATACTCACTAATGGGATACACAGGCTTATAGATATAGCTTTTGAAGATTCAAGATTGAAAAACTATATCGATACTCCTGTGTATCCCATTAGTGAGTATAGATATAGTTTGTGAATATGGAGGTTCTCCGAAACGCGTCAACGAAAGTAGAATTGACGAAGGCAACTGAAACGTCAACGAAGTAGAATTAAAGCAGATCATTAAACTGACCATAGTAATAATAATCCCAGCAGAAAAGAAGAAGAATAGAAAAAGAATTTCATTTTATACTTTCGCTAATCTTTATCAATAATTTTGAACATTGAATTCTAACCTAAAATTATCAGAAAACATATTTTTTGACAATATTTCCTGTTGAAATCACTCAAAAACCTTTTCTCGATTCTTTAAAAAATTCTTTAAAGCAAAATAACATAAATGAATGTTGCATTTATATATTTATAAAATTCCCTTAAAATTTTACTGACAACTGGTCCCTTTGTTCCCCCCCAAATTACGCTTACGTCACCATACGAAGATCGTTGACCACATTGTTGTAATATTCTTACAGATAATTGTTTATCCAATTTGTCTATATTATTTATAAACTTACAGCTGATCTACGTACTTTGCTATATAATATTCAACGTCAAAGTTGTTTGTTGGCTTCCTTTCAAAAACAACTCGGCCATTTACAGCTTCTGGTATGCTAATGATTTTAGGATACAACCAGACCTTGAATAAAATTTTATTTCCATGAAGAAACACTCCTGCAGGCGTGTAAATTAATTAAAGAACTTTAAGATTTTATTGTAAACAATGTAAAAAACAGTTCTAAAACTATCAGACTACAAGTTAGTTATCTAAATTGTTATCGCTGAATTTTATTTTTCAGTTTGAACTGAACTGTGTTTTGTAAACACAATAATATTGCATTTGAAAGGTTATAAAAATGTCCTTAACCAAAATTAATATTATATTGACTGTGTATATAAATTGGTTCTTTTTTTTTTTTATTAATTACAACTGAGGCGTGCCCCATCTAGTAATTTTTCTTTATCATTGTGTTCACTGTGTGCTGGGGTGCAGTCCGACGGCTGGACCCAATGTGTTTACGGCCTGGAGAGGTCAATTGGCTTGGTCCTCTTCAGCCTTCTTGTGATGTTGTCACTGCGGCATAGTAGTTGGACAATCTCTGTATTATTATGCTGTTCTAACCTGCAATAATGCTTAACCGAGAGCTTTTAATGACTTCCTGAACAGATTCAACACCTAGGTCCTTATGTATGTTTTCATTTCTCACATACCAAGGGGCGTTGACAATCGTTCTCAATACTTTATTTTGAAAAACTTGAATAATTTTACTATTGCTTTTTCTTGTACATCCCCAGAGTGGTGCACCATAGGTCCATATTGGTCTTAGAACTTGTTTGTATAGCAGTATCTTGTTGGCTATCGAAAGTTCTGAATTTCTTCCAATAAGCCAAAACATTTTATTGAATTTGAGCTGTAGCTCCTCTTTTCTTTTTTACATGCACCTTCCATCGGAGCTTTGCATCGAGTGTCATTCCTAGATATTTAGCACTGTTTGCATATGTTATACTCCTTTCGTTTAATATTATATATAAATTGGTGACATACAATTCTGCATACAGATTTGCGTAAATGTTTATACAGTATTTCGTAACTGTATTAATACATTTTATACTCTATATATCTCCATGTAGGCCTTTTGGCATTCGAGTGTGTTAAATAGTACTGCATTATTACACAATAGTACATTTTACTAATATGTTTTACATTTTAGGCCGGCTTATCTATGGTGGTATCATGACCAGTCTGCTGCTTCACTGAAATGAGTGTAACATATCCTAAAATATAAAAATTTATAATTTTGTAGTAAAAATTGATATTTAAATGTTACGTTCAATGTAGCAACTATTCCAGCTGATAAACTATGTCCTACACGACTGATACTGTTTATCATACCAATATTTCTTTTTATTGTAACACAGCCACCGGACCACATATTCAAATGATTAGGATTATATACCTATTCTTCCCGTCAGTGGTCTATCAACTCACCTCATAAAGGCTACCGCGGTTTCGAAACTCTATAGTTTCATCTTCAGGCCATAAAAAATGTTAAATCCCTCTGTCGACGTCGTCAAAAAGTCAAACAAAACATTAAAACATACATCACAAACACTAAGCACAATTACACATTTAAAATATTCATCATGAAGTTCGGCTTGGCCAAGCTACACACGCGACTCGTACGTCGTTACATTCCGAACTGCGTAGTCTCCATCATTAGTAGCGCGCCCGTCATTGTTATCAGTTACGGTGCGTCTGTTGGTTTTTGTTACTTACTCAAATCACTTATCCTTAGAGCCATGTCATGTATTAAATTTGATTTAAATGAGAGTTTTTCATTTAGGATGTTCTGGGGGTTTGATTTTTTGCTCTTGTAAATCTCAAACTCTTCAATCGCATCCATATAACTACTTTTATTACACAAATGTAATATTTCCATGTTGGTATGGATGTCTTCAAATTTATGGTTTTTGTCCATAAGATGTTCTGCGAAAGCCGAGTTTGTCGATAATGCACTCCTGGGTATGTGCTCTTTAAATCTTTTCTTAAAAGAGTGAGATGTCTGACCGATATAGAAGCTTAAGCAATCACTACATTTCATTTTGTATATGCCAGTTTTTTCAAAGTTATTTCCACTTTTATTTGCACCTGGCTTCTTTAATAATGTTGACAACTTATTACTTGTTCTGAAAGAGACATTTATATTTTCTTTGGCTAATTCTTTTTTTAAGGTGTGGCTTAAAGTTGAATCATATTCCGTGGAGATGTATGTTTTTTTATCAGGAACGATTTTTTTATTTTTGTTTGTGTGTTTGGCAATAAGCCTATCAACAATTGAGCTTTTATATCCGTTAGAAACAGCTATGTACTTAATGATGTTCACTTCATTTCCATAGCTTCCTTTGTCTATAGGGAGTGAAATTAACCTGTGTACCAAACTATTGTAAGCTGCCATTTTTATATTGTATGGATGGTGGGATGAAGAATGTGTAGTTTGACTGGTTGTGGTAGGTTTTCTATAAACACTGTATTTGAAACTATTGTTTACTTTTGAAATGGATAGGTCAAGAAAATTTAATGTATTATCGGTCTCTTCTTCCAGTGTGAAATGAAAGTTCGGATGTATTGTGTTGAGAAATTTATTGAAATTTGTAAATTGTCTACTATTGCCTTCGAAAAGTACAGTTATATCATCCACATACCTGTAATAAAAAACTACTTTTTCTCTATTGTAGTTCCTATCCGACCATAAAAATTCATTTTCGATATGGTTTAAAAACAATTCTGCCAAAATGCCGGAAAGGGGGGAGCCCATGGCTAAACCTTCATTTTGAATATAAAATGTATCATTGAACTTGAAATAATTTTGCTTTAGAATAGTTTTAGTCAACGAAATTAAATCACTTATTGCATTCGTTGTGAGCGAAGAATGCTTGGTGAGGTTATCTTTGGACACCTCATATTACATGAGGTGTGTACAATATTGTATGTGTGTACAATATTTTTTGTACACACTCATATTTTATTTATATTTTTCATCCCAATAGCTAATTTTTTGTATTTTCATCTGTCTATTAATATTGACTAAGCATTTACATGTCTTTGAATTGAAATGCGGCTTTTTCTCTTAAATCAATAAATGTCATCAATTACTTCAAGGATGGAGTTCACGTTTTGATTAATATGAAGTCAAAAATACATGTCATGCTTTGCTGCATGTATTTTAATTTATTTTTTTATAATATTAATGATAAGGTCACGATGTAAGTCATCATTCCAAACATTAACAACAAGGTGTATTAACGTTACGTCTCACCACTTTGTTCTGAAAAGTCTAAATGCATTATGTTTGCGTCACTTGCACATCGCCAAATTTGTATACTTATATATCAAAAAAGGTCTAAACACTTGTTTATATAATTATAGTTTACTAGCATTACCCGTCGCGGCTCCGCCCACGAAACTTAAACTGTTTCAATTATGTAATAATTTAGAAACATAAAAAAATATATTAATAAAAGCGTGATCATCTAAACTCGTGATTATTTTACAGTGAATATGAAAAAATATTATAACCTGAATATGTTGTTTTATTGTCTTCAAACGTGTTCCAATCGAATTTAAGAAAATCTGATCAAGAATATTTTTGTCCAATAGAAACATTTATACCTATTCTATATTTTTGTCCTTTTAAGAGATGAATTCGGGGGAAAATACTGAATTGCGTGTATCGTAATTTGTGTTTTAAAATATTTTGTTTACTTTTAAGAAAATTTGATAAGAAATATTTTTCTCCAATGCAAAACACTCTTTTTTCTCCCATGGTAAATCTTTTACCATTTTTATTCTTTTAGGGGATGAATTCATAAAAATGTTGAAGTATGTGTTTCATAGCATATTTCTAGAATATAAGATATTAAAAATATTTTTTCAATACAAAATTGTACCCCTTTTTTATATTTTATACCTTCTTTCAATCTCTTTAGGGGATGCGTTTTGGGGAAAAGGTGAAAAATATATTTCGTTACTTATACTTAAGAGTGACTATGTTACGTTTTAAGAAGGTCAGACGAAAAACATATTTTCCAATAAAAATTGTTGTACCTCATGTTTACCTCTTTAGGGGTGCATACTGGAAAATCGTTTTTCAGTGCACCCCTTTTTCAGTGCATCTCGACAATGTTGTAAGAAGGTACTCTGAAAATGTCAAACTCTAGCTATAGTAGTATTGGCTGTACGTTGATTATTAAATTTGGACTGGGTTAGTAGTTTAATGGTGTTAAAATCAAATTTTTACAAAGTCCTTTATTTGTGCACCTTAACATTGTTGTAAGAATGTACCTTGAAAATTTCAAGTCTCTAGCTATAATAGTATTGGCTGTACGTTGATTATTAAATTTGGACTGAGTTAGTAGTTTAATGGCGTCAAAATCATATTTTTGCAAAATCCTTTATTAGTACACCTTGACATTGTTGTAAGAATGTACCTTGAAAATTTCAAGTCTCTAGCTATAATAGTATTGGCTGTACGTTGATTATTAAATTTGGACTGAGTTAGTAGTTTAATGGTGTTAAAATCAAATTTTTACAAAGTCCTTTATTTGTGCACCTTGACATTGTTGTAAGAATGTACCTTGAAAATTTCAAGTCTCTAGCTATAATAGTATTGGCTGTACGTTGATTATTAAATTTAGACTGGGTTAGTAGTTTAATGGCGTCAAAATCATATTTTTGCAAAATCCTTTATTAGTACACCTTGACATTGTTGTAAGAATGTACCTTGAAAATTTCAAGTCTCTAGCTATAATAGTATTGGCTGTACGTTGATTATTAAATTTGGACTGGGTAAGTAGTTTAATGGTGTTAAAATCAAATTTTTATAAAGTCCTTTATTTGTGCACCTTAACATTGTTGTAAGAATGTACCTTGAAAATTTCAAGTCTCTAGCTATAAAAGTATTGGCTGTACGTTGATTATTAAATTTGGACTGGGTTAGTAGTTTAATGGCGTCAAAATCATATTTTTGCAAAATACTTTATTAGTACACCTTGACATTGTTGTAAGAATGTACCTTGAAAATTTCAAGTCTCTAACTGTAATAGTATTGGCTGTACGTTGTTTATTAAATTTGGACTGGGTTAGTAGTTTAATGGAGTTAAAATCAATTTTTTGCAAAATCCTTTCTTGGTACGCGCTTACATATTAAAACGAAGATATCCTAAAAATTTCAAGTCTCTAGGTTTTATAGTTTGGGCTGTACGTTGATCAGTCAGTCAGTCAGGATATTGCCTTTTATATAAGAGATTATGTATTGACAGTTCATATCTGCAACCAAGCATACATCTTTCTGTATTTGGTATTTACTTCCTCCTTTTTGATTTTGGTAAGTTCTTTCCACTTTATATTTACTATCAAAGGTTATTTGCTGTCTTTACAAATAATACATTTCAGAATTATTCATTTTTATGTGTCCAGATGTTATTATTTTAGTTGTAAAATATATGTTTGCGAATTTTGACTCATTGATTTGAAGTCACCATTTTTTGCCCATCTACTAATTTTCCCTACTGCTCTCTACACTTTCTCAGCTGAAAGTTCAATATCCTTATCAGCGGCTAAAAGAACAGTGTCGTCTGCATAATTGGTAATAAAACATTTTTAATCTTGGATATGTCACGTGTATATAGCAAATGCAACACTACACCTAGTACGCGACCTTGAGGAACTCCTGCAGATATATTTTGCTGTTTAGAATATTCATTTCTATACCTTTTACGAAAACACCAATGGTGTTAATATTTCAAAGTATTTACACGGGAGATATTTATACTGTTACTATTACACTCTCATGTATTATTTTTATTTTTCAGCCAAATGGAGGAAAATTTCTAAACTTTGACCATATCACGTTTTGGGTTGGCAATGCTAAACAAGTACGTATACTATAAATGATAATAAAAACATGATTATAAAGTGAATACATTTTATTAGCTATATGAAACATACTAATTCAATATTGAATAACAAATTTACAAATTTCAGAAGATTTTTTATATTTTGTTACCATAAGAAAATCACCCGGAAGACTAATCTGCTTAATATTTGTTTTTTGAAAAACTATTGCTTATGTCCCCCCCACTCCTATTGTTTGTGGTGGGTAAATATCACTCTTTCCTTTTTATCAACAACAAAGCAACATCGGTATGAATAAATTATGTCAAAACAATGAAGAGAAGATGTGTGTACGAGGTGTGTTCAGAAAGTAACGAGAATTTTTAAATTTCGCGGGATTGGAGAGTCCGATTGTCAAACATTTTTTTATTATGTTGGTATAGGCTACATGCCCTTGAAGTATGATATAACTTTCAGCTGTTTTCATTGTTGACTTTGTCTGTGACAGCCACTAAGGTTAGACGTGTTTTTATAAACTCGGCGATTTCAGTTTGTTAAAAGAAATGGATCAAAGAATTTGTATCAAATTTTGCGTAAAAAATGGAATAAAGTGTAACACAGTGTGTGAAATGTTAACATAGGCCTATGGTGAGTCTGCTATGAGTAAAGCAAGAGTTTACGAGTGGTATAAGCGTTTCCAAGAAGGCCGTGAAGACGTTGGAGATGAAGAACGCCCTGGACGCCCCAGCATCAACAACTACCGATGAAAACGTGGAAAAATGAAAGAAATGGTTATGAACAATCGCCGAATCACAATTAGAGAGGTCTCTGATGATGTTGGCATATCGATTAGATCATGTCGTGACATTATTTCCAGTGTTTTGTGTATTAAACGCGTGGCAGCAAAATTCGTTCGAAAATTGTTGAATTTTGAACAAAAACAGCAGCGAATGGAAGTTGCTCAGCTGTCACTAAATGAAGTCAACGACGATACAGAATTACTGAAACGTATTATAAAAGGTGACGAAACATGGGTTTACGGATGACGTCGAAACTAAGGCTTAATCATCCCAGTGGAAGCATTCTGGCTCGCCAAGACCGAAAAAGCCTCGACAAGTGCGGTCGAACGTGAAGGTTATGCTCACTGTGTTCTTCGATATTAATAGCATAGTGCATCATAAATTCCTGCCACTAGGTGAAACGGTCAATAAGAAGTACTAGCTACAAGTTCAATGCCGTTTGTGTGAAGCAATCCGAAAAAAACGCCCGGATCTGTGGAAAAACAATTCATGGCTTTTGCACCACGATAATGCACCAGCTCACACTTCATTGCTTGTTCGTGAATTTTTGGCCAAAAACATTACTGTAACGATGCCCCAGCCTCCATAATCGCCAGACATGGCTCCGTGTGGCTTTTTCCTATTTCCAAAAATAAAGAGAACCTTAAAGGGCCGTCGTTTTACAGCCGCAGATGACATTAAAAGCGCATCGCTGAAAGAACTAAAGGCTATCTCAAAGATCGAGTTTGAGAAGTGTTTCGAGGATTGGAAGAAGCTCTGGCACAAGTGCATAATCTCCAATGGGGACTATTTTGAAAGCGACAACATCAATGTAGAAGAATAAATAAATATTTTGTTCAAAAAATTAAAATTCTTGTTACTTTCTGAACACACCTCGTATATATAGGAGAAAACATAAGTAGGTTTTGACTGTAGAGCAAGATATAGAATCGGAAATTAAAAATATAATTTATATATATAAATAAAACATGTTTTTAACACATTATATTATTATAGGCAGCTAGCCATTACTGCTTACGGATGGGATTTCAACCATTGGCTTACAAAGGACTTGAAACTGGATGCAGGACACATGCTGCCCATGTTGTGCAACAAAACAAGGTAAAAACTATCTTTCAGTTCCGAAACAAAATATACATTGCTTTTCACTATACACAGTACGAGTAAAAAGCAGAAATCAAATTTTAGGTTTCTATGGATACTGTTGTCTGTTGTCAACACAAAAAAGTGTTTTACCCGCATATTTGTGGGTTATGCATTCACGTTGCATACTTTAATTTGCCTTTATTTTAACACTGTTATTTCTTTTTCCAAGTTTTTAAATTTTCACTATATTGAGCATAATGATCTGCCTTCCCTAGCTTCGTCAATTCTGCTTTTGTTGACGCGTTTCGGAGAACCTCCATCTTCAAAAACTATATCTATAACTAGGATAGATATAGTTTTTGAAAGATGGAGGTTCTCCGAAACGCGTCAACAAAAGCAGAATTGACGAAGCTAGGGGAAGGCAGATCATTATACTCGACATAGTGACAATAATCCTAGCAGAAAAGAAGAAGAATATAAAAAGAATTTTTAAATTTTCTCGCTTTTTATTGGCTAAAACAAACCGAAACGCAGACTTTATTTAATGCTGATAATTTTACTGATTTATTATCAGTTTAAAATTATACTGTTCATTGGTTTCAGCATATCTTTTGTTTACATATATTTTTTATCCGATTTTAGATATTATTTGAGTTTGTTTCCGCATATGAGCCAGACAGTAAGGAATATGGACCACACCTTGTCAAACATGGAGATGGAGTTAAAGATATCTCATTTGCAGTTGAAGATCTTGATGTTATCGTTCAGGTAGGTTGTGTTCACAACGTTATTTCAGTTTGAGCAACAGAATAAAGTTAAGATTGAAAATACTTTACGATTTCTGTTTGTCATTTAATTATTAAAGTATTGTTGAAACTTTTTTCTCAGACTGTATTGTAAAATGCTTTATAATTTTAACAACTGTTGATAAATAACAACCGTAATTGGTCACTTTATTCAAGAAATGAGTAACCTTTGCACTTGAAGGGCTACTCATTTCATTTTCCCACATAGTCTTATCAGATGAAATGCTTGCTTACTTGGCGCAGTTCATCTGCATTGTTAATGAATTTGAAAACATCTAAAAATTGCTTCTCTAGTTTGCCTCTACGTTTAAACATTGCGTGGAGAAAACCAAATCATTTTAATACACAATGCCTCAATTGGCTACTCACCATGGTTTGTAGGATTTTGTGTCGGCCATTTCCAGTTGCTTTGCCAGCTGAGAGGAATGTAACGGCAAGAAATAATTCAAGTTAATGCAGAAATAGTCGCTGCCATTATTTTTGAAGTGAATACTTCTTATGGCGGGTTATGGACTATGTTTTGCACGGGAAAAAAGTTCAGTTGGCCGTCACGCTCTTATATTTTTGTTTTAAAATGTATTTTTGAAGTGAAAACTTGTATGTTCGCACCATTATATTACTTACCCAGTCCAACTTAATTATTTAGTTTTGTGTCGTGTTAACTGTGTAACAGTGACGTTTTATACGTTTAGTATATATTGGTAGGCGTGAATAATAAATATTTAAATTACTTTAAACGCCATTATACTACTTACCCAGTCCAACTTTATTTAGTATTTAGTTTTATGACAAGTGTTAACTGTGTAACAGTTACGTTTTATACGTTATTATATATTGGTAGGTGTGAATAATAAATATTTACATGCAATGGCATATAATGATACTGCTTACCCAGTGCAATTTAATTATTTAGTATTCAGTTTTGTGATATGTGTTAACTGTAGGCTACAACAGTGATGTTTTAATATATTTTATACTTCCTAATATAATATTTTAAATTTGAAAGTTAATGTGTGTTTTTCTTTGTTATTCAATCACACATTAACTACTGGACCGATTGAGAAGGAATTTAAAATGAATATGGTTTAGGTACTTGAGATGGACATAGATGTATTCACGTTTTAAAAATCCGAATCCCTGTTATTATTTATTATAAAATTATTGTTTTTAAGCTTACATTTGCAATGATTTTAATTGAAACAATCTTATAATTCCAAACAATCTGCTTTTCCGAATTAAAATATTGCAGTTTCCATTGAAGTTGGCATTTACAATGACAATTAATAAGTCACAGGGTCAGGTATTAAGAGTAGCAGGAATACATTTGGGACTCCGTGCTTCTCCCATGGTCAGTTATAGCCTATTCTAGTGTCGAGTAGCAAAAATCTATGTCTTGGCAAAAAACCATAAAATCATATAATATTGTATTTATAAATAATTAATAACAATTAATAAGTTATTAACAATTAATAAGTCACAGGGTCAAACATTATAGCCTATTCTATAGCCTAGTTCTAGCCTATTCTAGAATAGTTATAGCCTATTCTAGTGTTGAGTAGCAAAAATCTATGTCTTGGCAAAAAACCGTAAAATCATATAATATTGTATTTTGAAATATATTAAACTGAAATGAATGTACTCATGATTTTGAAAATCGACTATAAATTTTATTTTGCGGTGTAAAATATATAGTCATAACCCGTGATAAGTAGTCACTTCTGTCGGCAGTCATGCGACTGCCACCTTTTTTTTAAAAATATTTTTTTTAAATATTAAGGCAAAAAACACATTGAGGCTATTATTGTCTCCCTAAATGTAAGTGTGAGTGTAAAGTGTTAAAGTTGTAAGTGAATGTGTGTTAGACTCGGATACCTTTAGGGAAGTCTAAATCCTCTGAATAAGTGGCAGCTAGCCCCTGCAGGAGCTGCCATTATTAATAGTCATATGAACCCAGAGGAGCATTACAGGTGAACCTATGTGTACACAAAGATTTAACAAATTTCTTGTTTTTACTTGAAGAAACAATCTGAAAGAAAAACGAACTTTAATTTGTAGTTTTTTTAATAGAAATATTTATTTATTTATGATTATTTCTTGCTGGCAGGAGACTAAAATTTTTTGGTTTAAAGGATCCCAGAGACCTCCAACAGGATGAGCAGTTTTAGTCAGTCAATTGTTAAATTGTCAATTGCTTGGGGTTGTAGAATCCCTTAGTCTAGTAGTCTAGTAACCTAATCCAATAAATACTTCTATTAAATATTCTTCAGGTTTTAACAATTGGATTGTAACCTACCTCTATAATAACTGCAATTAACATTCTTTAAAATTACAGAGAGCAAAAGAAAGAGGTGCAAAGCTTCTGAAAGATATTTGGGAAGAGAGCGATGAAGACGGGGTTGTCAGATTTGCACAAATACAAACAGTAAGTACAATGTCTATTATAATTCTTAACCTGTAATATTCTGTAATGAATTTATGGTTATAAAAATATATATTGTTTTAGTTTGGTGACACAATCCATACTTTATTGGACAGAACAAACTATCGTGGCGTTTATCTTCCAGGATACAAAAGTCCAGTTACAAAAGACATCCTCAGTTCAAAATTGTAAGTTATTTGAATGTATACTGATTTAACATGTATAGAAAAACATGGTATCATTTAACTTAATTTATTATGCCTATTTGCCACTGCCTTTATGATGCATATTTGCTAGTGTCAAAATGTGTGGTTTAAACAACCCATTTGAATATTAATTTATATATTGATTTATATATTCAATAGTTCAAACAACAACTATTATTTGATACGATTGAAATATTGAATATATTTGAATAATTCATATAATATATAATTGAATATATTTAAATTATATGAAGTAAGTGCTTGCTAATTAGACTTACAATATCTAACATCATCAAGGTCATTTTTTCTTCCTGCTTTACTTTCACTTCATTCTGTTGTATATTAGAATAATCTAATTTTAGTTTATTAAACTATATATTTTTTTCAAATATCGATCAATGAAACTGCTAAAGGGAAAAAAGCCAAATTTCAGAATATGTGGATTATTACAAGCCAAATTAATAAATTAATGTACGAGGTGTGTTCAGAAAGTAACGGGAATTTTTAAATTTCACGGGTTTGTAAAGTCCGATTGTCAAACATTTTTTTAAATGTTGGTATACATGCCCTTGAAGTATGATAAAACTTTCAGCTGTTGTGACAGTCACTAAGGTTAGACGTGTTTTTATGAGCTCAGCGATTTTCGTTTGTTAAAAGAAATGGATCAAAGAATTTGTATCAAATTTTGCGTAAAAATAAAATAAAGTTTGGCAAAGTGTGTGAAATGTTAACAAAGGCCTATGGTGAGTCTGTTATGAGTAAAGCAAGAGTTTACGAGTGGTATAAGCGTTTTCATGAAGGCCGTGATGACGAACGCCCTGGACGCCCCAGCATCAACAACCGATGAAAACGTGGAAAAAGTGAAAGGAATGGTTATGAACAATCACCGAATCACAATTAGAGAGGTTGATGATGATGTTGGCATATCGATTGGATCATTTCATGACATTGTTTCCAATATTTTGTGTATGAAAAGCGTGGCAGCAAAATTCGTTCCAAAATTGTTGAATTTTGAATAAAAACAGCGGCGAATGGCAGTTGCTCAGGAGTCACTAAATGAGGTCAACGACGATGCAGAATTACTTAAACGTATTATAACAGGTGACGAAACATGAGTTTACAGATATGACGTCGAAACTAAGGCTCAATCATCCTAGTGAAGGCATTTTGGCTCGCCAAGACCGAAAAAGGCTCGACAAGTGCGGTCGAACGTGAAGTTATGCTCACTGTGTTCTTCGATATTAATGGCATAGTGCATCATGAATTCCTGCCACCAGGTGAAACGGTCAATAAGGAGTACTACCTACAAGTTCAAATCCGTTTGCGTGAATCAATCCTGAAAAACAATTCATGGCTTTTGCACCACGATAATGCACCAGCTCACACTCGTGAATTTTTGTCCAAAAACAGTACTATAACGATGCCCCAGCCTCCATATTCACCAGACATGGCTCCGTGTGACTGTAAAGGTTGTAAAGGTTAAAGGGCCGTCGTTTTACAGCCGTAGATGACATTAAAAGCGCATCGCTTGAAGAACCAAAGGCTATCTCAAAGATCGAGTTTGATAAGTGTTTCGAGGATTGGAAGAAGCGCTGGCACAAGTGCATAATCTCCAATGGGGGACTATTTTGAAGGCGACAACATCAATGTAGAAGAATAAATAAATATTTTGTTCAAAAAATTAAAATTCTCGTTTCTTTCTGAACACACCTTGTAATTTATGACATGTATTTTATTTAATATTTTGAGAGTAATAAAGTAATGTTTGTTTAGACCGCCGGGAAAATTAGATTTTGTCGATCATGTTGTTGGTAACCAACCGGATCTCTGTATGGAAGATGTGACAAAGTGGTATGTATCTGTATTTTTTTGCTGAAATACATCATTATTGATGTTAGTCTGTCATAACTGATTATTTCAAATTACTATTTACAGATAAACTACTCTTTAATATTGCATAACAATAATTGCTATTAGCCTGTTACTTCCTCAAACAAACTTGATTGAGAGCTACTGTATAAATTATGTTTTTCTTTGTGGAAGGTATGAGAATAAATTATGTTTTTTGTGGAAGGTATGAGAATAAATTATGTTTTTTGTGGAAGGTATGAGAATAAATTATGTTTTTTGTGGAAGGTATGAGAATAAATTATGTTTTTTGTGAAGGTATAAGAATAAATTGTTTTTTGTGGAAGGTATGAGAATAAATAATTCTTTTTGTGGAAGGTTGAGAATAAATTATGTTTTTTTATGGAAGTTATGAGAATAAATTATGTTTTTGTGGAAGGTATGAGAATAAATTATGTTTTTTGTGGAAGGTATGAGAATAAATTATGTTTTTTGTGGAAGGTATAAGAATAAATTGTTTTTTGTGGAAGGTATGAGAATAAATAATTTTTTTTGTGGAAGGTTGAGAATAAATTATGTTTTTTTATGGAAGTTATGAGAATAAATTATGTTTTTGTGGAAGGTATGAGAATAAATTATGTTTTTTGTGGAAGGTATGAGAATAAGTTATGTTTTTTGTGGAAGATATGAGAATAAATTATGTTTTTTGTTTAAGGTATGAGAATAAATTATGTTTTTTGTGGAAGGTATGAAAATAAATTATGTTTTTTGTGGAAGGTATGAGAATAAATTATGTTTTTTGTGGAAGGTATGAGAATAAATTATGTTTTTTTGTGGAAGGTATGAGAATAAATTATGTTTTTTTTTGTGGAAGGTATGAGAAGAATCTAATTTTTCATCGTTTCTGGTCGGTGGATGACACTCAACTTCACACTGAGTTCTCAGCACTGAGATCCATTGTAGTCACTAACTGGGACGAAACAGTTAAGGTATCAACTAAACGTTCCATAATATTTTGTTTATGTTTATTTTCTTGCTTTTTGTATTGGTTAATTATTGTTTATTTATATATACTGTATGTCTACGAGCACAAAACAATTTCCCCACATTTTTTACTAACATTTTGACCTCTATCGACCATTTTGGTTAAGAATGATCTGTCATTTTTAGTGTTTTCAGAGGTTAAATATTTTAACGGTAAATTTGTTTTGTATATGTATACTTTATTCATTAAGACATCAACTTGAAATAAAAGCCTTATATACATGAAAATATTTACAATTAAAAATTCACGTAATGGACAAAACATTTGTTAGGCTAATAAAATAACCGAAAAACCTTATTATTGGTTTTTTTAGCCCTCATTGGAGCACATTTAGTCAATTTTGGTTCTTTTGGACTTTCACCTTTGGTTCTTTTAGGTTTTTGAGATTCTCCCAATACTTTTCAGTCTTATAGATCTCTGTAGTCTAACTTTCTCCGAGTAAAAGGCAACTCTTTTTGTTCCTTCTTTAAATTTTAATCTAATGTTTTTATCCCTAAAGATTGGTTTTTCCCTTCCTTCCTTCAGACGTTCCTCCGTTATCCCTAATTCTTTTAGGTCCTGTTTCACTTCCTTAAGCCACTCATTCTTTACTTTCATCTTGAGTTGGTAATTTCTTCGTCAGTTAAAGAAACTTGTTTTTATTCGTGATTATTGTTTTTATTATAAGTAATTATAACGATTTAAAAACTTCCTTTAAGAAGTTAAAGTTTTGTAATTATATTTTTACTATAGTGGGCAATCAGGCTACACTATAGTTATCAATGCTATAAAGTTATCTTTATTATAACACGACTGTTATAAATAATAAAAATTTCTATAAATTTCATTTATAATTATGAAATTACTCATTATTCACTAATCAATCAATTTATAACAGTTTTCCTAGAACGAAAAAAATAAAGTTACCTTCAAGGGGTCTTAAAACGTATCATTTTAATGTTTAAAATTAAACTAATCTAATGAATCCCTGCGCCCATTTGATCATGCAAGTTGTATAACTTTGTTAATGCTATTTGTGTTTTTACGTCCCAATAAAGTTTCTCTGTGTTCCCACTACTTCTGCTAAATGTGGCCCAATCCTGAGCATACAACGACATGATGTCTTCGTAATTACAAATAGCTCAATGGCAATACCAAATAGCTGTGACCAAGATGGGCAAAAATTTGTATTACAATGATTTTAAATTATGTTCTTTTTGCATGTACGAGGTGTGGCTATTAAATAACGAGACTGACGTTGTACAAAATTTTATATAAACCCCTTCTCTATCCCTACAACGCTCCATGCAAATTTTCCATTGTCGGAAACAGTGTTGGAAGTCATCTTCTGTCAACACCTTCAGGACTCTTGCCGCTTTCACTTTTACAGCTTCCACGGACTCAAATCTCGTCCCTTTTAATGCAGATTTCACTTTAGGTAACAGATAGAAGTCACATGGTGTAAGGTTTGGTGAGTAAGGTGGATGTTCTAACACTGGGATGCAGTACTTGGCCAGGAACCTCTTGACAGATAACGCGGAATGAGCTGGCGCATTGTCTTGGTGCATGATTTGTCCTTCCACATTTCGGATCTTTTTTTCCTTACTCTTTCACGTAGTTTACCAAGTACCTCAAGTTAGTAATATTGATTAATTGTTTGATCTTCAGGAACCCAGTGAAGGTACACAATCCCATGAATATCGAAAAAAACAATCATCTTTGCTTTAAATTTTGACTTGCTGATTCTTGCTTTTTTGCTCTTGGTGAAGTTGAGGGTCTTCCAAGATTGGCACTTTGTTTCCGGATCATACGTAAAAAACCACGATTCATCACATGTTATTATCCTTTCCAATAAATTTGGGTCATTTTCAATGCCATCCAAAGTGTCAGTACAAACATTTTTGCGAGTTGCTTGTTGTTCAAACGTCAGAATTTCTTGCACCATTTTGGCACACACTTTTCGCATGTTCGAATTGTCACGTAAAATTTGCCGTACACATTCTTTATCAATGCCTACAGTTTCACCAATTGCACTAATACTTAATCGACGGTCAGACTGAATCAAATTAGCAACTTTTTCGACATTGTCATCCGTTTTTGACATTGAAGGGTGACCTGGCCGCGAATCATCTTCGTCTTGTCGGCCATCTTGAAAACGCTTCAACCATTCAAAAACACGTGCCTGCGATAAACATTCACTGCCATACACTTCTTTCAGTAAATTATAAGTTTCAGTAGCGGTTTTTCCAAGTTTGAAGTGAAATTTAACAACAATTCGTTGCTCTATTATTACACTAACCATTTTTTCCGGCAAAACAAAATAACAACACTAACGGAAATGAAGGTTATGACTAAACGGTGTTGGTTAAACAAAGGAGACTAACTACATTCTGAAGAGAAAGCTTTACACTAAACAGCTGTCGGTCAATGGCGGTTGGCGCATGCGTACTTGTTTCGCCGCCGCGTCAGTCTCGTTATTTAATAGCCACACCTCGTATATATGATCTAAATATTACAAGTACTCATTACTGGAATGTAAGTTTCTGTTTTACTTTAAGAAAGAAATACATTTAATATAATACTTGTTATAAGTTAATGCCAAGAGAGTCAAGTAGGCCTATAGACTATGAGGACATAAGTATGAGATGAATATGAGTGGAGTGCTCATTAATTAGACCCAAATATTGAACATCACCTAGCCTAGGTTATTTTAACTACTACTTTACTTTCATTTCCTTCTGTTTTATATTGAAATAATGTAATTTTACTTTATTAAAACCAAATACTTTTTCAGATACCTATCAATGAGCCTGCGAAAGGAAAAAAGAAAAGCCAAATTACGGAATACGTGGATTATTATGGCGGAGCCGGTATACAGCACATTGCTTTAAATACTCAGGATATCATCGGGGCTGTAAGTAAATTGTTTAATATAACACTACATAATATTATTTCTTCACCATTTCTAATATTATTTTATTTTAAACAGCTGTATTGTTTTATTAACCCTGAAATTTAATATTTAAATTGCATTTTAAATTCCTTTAAGATTCTGGTGAATTAATACTGATCAGTAAATATATTCCAAGCATCTCTGAATATATTTACTGTGCGCGCGTGCGCGTGCGCGCGTGCGTGAGTGAGTGTGTGTGTGTGTGTGTGTGTGTGTGTGTGTGTGTGTGTGTGTGTGTGTGTGTGTGTGTGTGTGTGTGTGTGTGTGTGTGTGTGTGTGTGTGTGTGTGTGTGATGTTTGTATGATAAGTAAGTCTACTACTTTTTAAAATTAAATAAGATAATCTGTCATCGTACTTTTAAAAACTAGATACTTAATTGTTGTGTGATTAAACACAATACATTTATTGGAAAATATTGAATTTGTTAGTGCCAATGTTGGTGAAATTAAAACATTACGCCTGAGGAAAATGAAAATATCTATTTTAGTTTCCAAATAAACTTAGCGTAAAAGACTTAAAATTAAGTGTTTATACTTACATTTTAAGAAGGGTTGTATACAAATATAGAATACTTGGGTAATTATAAATTAAAAGTTTATATATAATACTCGCTAGAGCTAAAAAATTAAGTTGAACATAGATTAGTATGCCTACACAGATTTTTTATCTTCAGTAATAAGTCGTAAATTGACTGCAATTAATTCAATGTTTTGAAATTCCAAGCTTAAATTATTATTTTTAAATTTGAAGAAGTCTACCACATTGAGGTTTTAAAATGAAAACATCGTATTAATCAGCTATAGAGCTTTAAAAATTTACGTTCGATTTTAATATTAATGTCATTTACAAGTGAAATCATTTACAAATTTTGATTGTAATCTGGTGTGATTTTCATAACAAAATCCCAATTTTTTGTTGTTTCGACTGTAAGTTGGAGTTATTTGATAATAAATTCCCAATTGTTTTTATTTTGATTGTAAGCTTGTGTGATTTTTACAACACATTCCTAATTGTTTGTTGTTTTGATTGTAAGCTTGTGTGATTTTTACAACCCATTCCCAATTGTTTGTTGTTTTGATTGTAAGCTTGTGTGATTTTTACAACACATTCCTAATTGTTTGTTGTTTTCATTGTAAGCTTGTGTGATTTTTACAACACATTCCCAATTGTTTGTTGTTTTGATTGTAAGCTTGTGTGATTTTTACAACACATTCCCAATTGTTTGTTGTTTTGATTGTAAGCTAGTGTGATTTTTACAACACATTCCCAATTTGTTGTTGTTTTGATTGTAAGCTTGTGTGATTTTTACAACACATTCCCAATTGTTTGTTGTTTTGATTGTAAGCTTGTGTGATTTTTACAACACATTCCCAATTGTTTGTTGTTTTGATTGTAAGCTAGTGTGATTTTTACAACACATTCCCAATTGTTTGTTGTTTTCATTGTAAGCTTGTGTGATTTTTACAACACATTCCCAATTGTTTGTTGTTTTGATTGTAAGCTTGTGTGATTTTTACAACACATTCCCAATTGTTTGTTGTTTTGATTGTAAGCTAGTGTGATTTTTACAACACATTCCCAATTTGTTGTTGTTTTGATTATAAGCTTGTGTTGTTTTTTGACAACAAATTCTTGTTTTTTTTGGCAAGCAACAACATAATTATGTTAACTAGAATGGAGAAAATGGGGGAAAGTAGGTGTATGACAGGTACTGCTTACACTGGAGGAAGTAAAAAGCAAGAGTTGAGGATCTTTGGGATATGCTTACGGGAAACTAATACATTCATAACACAAGAATGTTTTATTAACACAAAATATTCACAGGTAATTTATAAAATGGAAAGATTAAGAAATCAATAACCTAACGGGTAATTAAGTTACAGATCTCCAACAATATCAACAATAGGAATAAAATAGATTATTTATAAAAAAACCATCGAACTTCCGTTAACCAGTCTGGCTGTGCTTACCTTCTGCCAAGCGATATTCTACCCAAATGCGTTGTGCATCTCATAGAGTTTTTTAAAATCCCAATTAACAAAAATTTGGCGTTTTTAACACATGTTTTAAAAATCTAATTATATAATTAGTTCAGTTTAGCATATTTCTATGTTTTTGTGAGACAACAAAACAATAAATAAGACAACTAGTAAAATACTGCGTTATATACTCTGCGAAATGTAATTTATTAGGTTTCTACGTTGCAGCTACGATAATAGAAAGACACACAGACAAACAGACAGCACAGCACTGAGTAATTTTCAGTCTTATTTTATTCAACAAAGTGTTATTTTATTCAAAATATTAAATTCAATATAACTTTCATTTAAAAAAATAAATTTCAATTCTTGTTCACTTACTTCTCATTACAGTGTTTTTCTGTAAGCTAATTTGAACTGCCTTTACACGTACAATTTATACTATGAATAACCTAAAAATATATTTAAGGAACATCCTCATTCTTCACTGATCGCTCAATTTATAACAGTTTTTGCTAGAACATAACAAAAAAATAAAGTTACCGTCAAGGGGTCTTAAAACGTATCGTATTAATGTTTAGGATTAAACAAACCTAATGAATCCCTGCGCCCATTTGATCATTCAAGTTGTATAACTTGCACAAATGTGATTTACTTGTTGACTAGCTTTTGTATTAATGAAACTCTTAATTATTGAATGCATTATGTAATTATGTATTATAATCTGGAGTGTTAATAACATACTTGATCGTTTTCAGATTAAAAACTTACAGTCTAGAGGACAAGAGTTTCTTCAAGTACCGGACACTTACTATGACATGTTAGAAGAAAGACTGAAAGCGGATAATTTCAAAATTATGGAGGATTTGGAAGTCTTAAGGGTAAACATTTTGTACACTGAATGTTTTATAACTTGATATTTGTAAGTTGTATTAAAGTTAATAATCTACTTATGCTAAAGATCATTTCTTGGTGGTAGAAATTAGAAGTTACATTTTTTAAAAATATTTTATTATTCAGATTTTTAACTGAGTCAATTACTAGTTACAAAAACTGATTATTATAGTGCAGTCTATTTGCGTTTTCAAATCCAAATAAAGTTTCTTTGTTTCAACGACTCCAGATAGGTGTAACTTAATCCTGAGCACACAAGGATTTGCAGACATTATGGTGTCTTCGTAATTACAAATAATGTTATGGCAAGACCAAATAGTTGCGACCAAAATGGGCACAAATTTGTATCAAAGTGGTTTTAAATTATGTTCATTATACATATACATATGATCTAAATATTATTCATTACAGGAATGTACGGGGCGTAAGTTTCTGTTTTTACTCTGAGAAAGAAATACATTTTGTATAGTACTTGTTACAAGTTAAATACAAACATAAACGTCAAGCAGGCATATAGACTCTGAAGACATATGAGTGCGTACTTGTTACATGTTAATGCAAACATAAACGTCAAGTAGGCCTATAGACTCTGAAGACATATGAGATGAGTGCGTACTTGTTACAAGTTAATGCAAACATAAACGTCAAGCAGGCCTATAGTCTTTGAAGACATATGAGTGCGTACTTGTTACAAGTTAATGCAAATATAGATGTCAAGTACACTTATAGACACTGAAGACATATGAGTGCGTACTTGTTACAAGTTAATGCAAATATAAATGTCAAGTAGGCCTATAGATTCTTAAGACATATGAGTGCGTACTTGTTACAAATTAAATTAATGCAAACATAAACGTCAAGTAGGCCTATAGACTCTGAAGATATATGAGATGAGTGCGTACTTGTTACAAGTTAATGCAAATATAAATGTCAAGTAGGCCTATAGATTCTTAAGACATATGAGTACGTACTTGTTACAAATTAAATTAATGCAAACATAAACGTCAAGCAGGCATATAGACTCTGAAGACATATGAGTGCTTACTTGTTACAAGTTAATGCAAACCTAAACGTCAAGCAGGCATATAGACTCTGAAGACATATAAGTGCGTACTTGTTACAAGTTAATGCAAACATAAACGTCAAGTAGGCCTATAGACTCTGAAGACATATAAGTGCGTACTTGTTACAAGTTAATGCAAACATAAATGTCAAGCAGGCCTATAGACTCTGAAGACATATAAGATGAGTGCGTACTTGTTACAAGTTAATGCAAACATAAATGTCAAGTAGGCCTATAGAACTCTGAAGTCATATGAGATGAGTGCGTACTTGTTACAAGTTAATGCAAACATAAACGTCAAGTAGGCCTATAGACTCTGAAGACATATGAGTGCGTACTTGTTACAAGTTAATGCAAACATATACGTCAAGTAGGCCTATAGACTCTGAAGACATATGAGTGCGTACTTGTTACAAGTAAATGCAAACATAAACGTCAAGTAGGCCTATAGACTCTGAAGACATATGAGTGCGTACTTGTTACAAGTTAATGCAAACGTAAACGTCAAGTAGGCCTATAGACTCTGAAGACATATGAGTGCGTACTTGTTACAAGTAAATGCAAACATAAACGTCAAGTAGGCCTATAGACTCTGAAGACATATGAGTGCGTACTTGTTACAAGTTAATGCAAATATAAATGTCAAGTAGACCTATAGACTCTGAAGACATATGAGTGCGTACTTGTTACAAGTTAATGCAAACATAAACGTCAAGTAGGCCTATAGACTCTGAAGACATATGAGTGCGTACTTGTTACAAGTTAATGCAAACATAAACGTCAAGTAGGCCAATAGACTCTGAAGACATATGAGTGCGTACTTGTTACAAGTAAATGCAAACATAAACGTCAAGTAGGCCTATAGACTCTGAAGACATATAAGTGCGTACTTGTTACAAGTTAATGCAAACATAAACGTCAAGCAGGCCTATAGTCTTTGAAGACATATGAGTGCGTACTTGTTACAAGTTAATGCAAACATAAACGTCAAGCAGGCCTATAGACTCTGAAGACATATGAGTGCGTACTTGTTACAAGTTAATGCAAACATAAACGTCAAGTAGGCCTATAGACTCTGAAGACATATGAGATGAGTGCGTACTTGTTACAAGTTAATGCAAACATAAACGTCAAGTAGGCCTATAGACTCTGAAGACATATGAGATGAGTGCGTACTTGTTACAAGTTAATGCAAACATAAACGTCAAGCAGGCCTATAGTCTTTGAAGACATATGAGTGCGTACTTGTTACAAGTTAATGCAAACATAGATGTCAAGTACACTTATAGACACTGAAGACATATGAGTGCGTACTTGTTACAAGTTAATGCAAACATAAACGTCAAGTAGGCTATAGACTCTGAAGACATATGAGATGAGTGCGTACTTGTTACAAGTTAATGCAAATATAAATGTCAAGTAGGCCTATAGATTCTTAAGACATATGAGTGCGTACTTGTTACAAATTAAATTAATGCAAACATAAACGTCAAGTAGGCCTATAGACTCTGAAGATATATGAGATGAGTGCGTACTTGTTACAAGTTAATGCAAATATAAATGTCAAGTAGGCCTATAGATTCTTAAGACATATCAGTACGTACTTGTTACAAATTAAATTAATGCAAACATAAACGTCAAGTAGGCCTATAGACTCTGAAGATATATGAGATGAGTGCGTACTTGTTACAAGTTAATGCAAATATAAATGTCAAGTAGGCCTATAGATTCTTAAGACATATGAGTGCGTACTTGTTACAAATTAAATTAATGCAAACATAAACGTCAAGTAGGCCTATAGACTGTGAGTACATATGAGATGAGTGCGTACTTGTTACAAGTTAATGCAAACATAAATGTCAAGCAGGCCTATAGACTCTGAAGACATATGAGATGAGTGCGTACTTGTTACAAGTTAATGCAAACATAAACGTCAAGTAGGCCTATAGACTGTGAGTACATATGAGATGAGTGCGTACTTGTTACAAGTTAAAGCAAACATAAATGTCAAGCAGGCCTATAGACTGTGAGTACATATGAGATGAGTGCGTACTTGTTACAAGTTAATGCAAACATAAACGTCAAGTAGGCCTATAGACTGTGAGTACATATGAGATGAGTGCGTACTTGTTACAAGTTAATGCAAACATAAACGTCAAGTAGGCCTATAGACTGTGAGTACATATGAGATGAGTGCGTACTTGTTACAAGTTAATGCAAACTTAAACGTCAAGTAGGCCTATAGACTGTGAGTACATATGAGATGAGTGCGTACTTGTTACAAGTTAATGCAAACATAAACGTCAAGTAGGCCTATAGACTGTGAGTACATATGAGATGAGTGCGTACTTGTTACAAGTTAATGCAAACATAAACGTCAAGCAGGCCTATAGACTCTGAAGACATATGAGATGAGTGCGTACTTGTTATACGTTAATGCAAACATAAACGTCAAGTATGCCTATAGACTCTGAAGACATATGAGATGAGTGCGTACTTGTTATACGTTAATGCAAACATAAACGTCAAGTAGGCCTATAGACTCTGAAGACATATGAGATGAGTGCGTACTTGTTACAAGTTAATGCAAACATAAACGTCAAGTAGGCCTATAGACTGTGAGTACATATGAGATGAGTGCGTACTTGTTACAAGTTAATGCAAACATAAACGTCAAGTAGGCCTATAGACTGTGAGTACATATGAGATGAGTGCGTACTTGTTACAAGTTAATGCAAACATAAACGTCAAGTAGGCCTATAGACTCTAAAGACATATGAGATGAGTGCGTACTTGTTACAAGTTAATGCAAACATAAACGTCAAGTAGGCCTATAGACTGTGAGTACATATGAGATGAGTGCGTACTTGTTACAAGTTAATGCAAACATAAACGTCAAGTAGGCCTATAGACTGTGAGTACATATGAGATGAGTGCGTACTTGTTACAAGTTAATGCAAACATAAATGTCAAGCAGGCCTATAGACTCTGAAGACATATGAGATGAGTGCTCACTAATTAGATCAAAATATTTTATATAACCCTACCAAGGTTTTCTTAACCTACTACTTTACTTTCTTCTGTATGAGTAAAACTCAGATACCATTTTTATAAATAAATCACAAATATTTTAGTAAAACCACAATCACTTTTTAATACTCATTATTGAAACATAGCCACAGGACCACATATTTAAGTAATTAGGATTAAGACATATTCTTCCCGTCAGTGGTCTATCTACTCACCTCATAAAGGCTATCGCGGTTTCGAAACTCAATTGTTTCATCTTCAGGCCATAATACAAAATGTTAAATCCTTCTGTCGAGGTCGTTACAACATTTTGCATTAAACCAAACATTAAAAACATACGTCACAGACACTAAACACAATTACACGATTAAAATACAAACGATAAAATTTGGTTTGGCTAAACAATACATGCGACTCGTACGTCATTACATTTTGGAATGTTTTATATCAGTGGATTTTGTTGTTGTTATTTTAAGGCGAAAAACACATTGAAGCTATTATCGCCTCCCTAAATGTAAAGTGTTAAAGTCGTAAGTGTAGTGTTGTAAGTGTAAGTGTGTGTTAGACTCAGGTACCATAAGGAATGTCTAAATCCTCTCAATAGGTGCAGCTAGTCTGCACCACCTGCGGGGCCCTATCAGTGGAAGAATGATTGTTGATGTAATATTGATATCTGTAAAGGTTTTAAAAGAGTTTATTACTTTTAGAATATCTGTTCCATTTCAAGCAAATGTATAAAATAACATATAGTTACTTTATAAAATAGTATTATATTTGTACTTTGTTGATTAGGAATTGAAAATACTTATTGATTATGATGAGAACGGGTACTTACTTCAAATATTTACCAAGAATATGCAAGACCGACCGACTCTATTTCTTGAAGTAATTCAAAGACACAATCATTCTGTAAGTACAAGTAACTAGGTTACCGTTTGTATTTATGCAATATATTTGTCATTAAATGAATAAAAAAAATTTTTGATTAAAAGTTAGATAAGAGTCATTGTTATCAATTTTATATATATTTGAATTTAAATTTTATCATAACAAATATATTTGTGTACTAGCTCATAGTTACTACATTCTGTTACTAATAGTGTACGAGGTGTGTTCAGAAAGTAACGAGAATTTTTAAATTTCGCGGGCTTGGAGAGTCCGATTGTCAAACATTTTTTTATTATAATGGTATACATGCCCTTGCAGTATGATAAAACTTTAAGCTGTTTTCATTGTTGACTTTGTTTGTGACAGCCACTAAGCTTAGACGTGTTTTTATAAGCTCGGTGATTTTCGTTTGTTAAAAGAAATGGATCAAAGAATTTGCGTAAAAAATGGAATAAAGTGTAACAAAGTGTGTGAAGTGTTAACAGAGGCCAATGGTGCGTCTGCTATGAGTAAAGCAAGAGTTTACGAGTGGTAAGCGTTTCCAAGAAGGCCGTGAAGACGTTGAAAATGACGAACGCCCTGGACGCCCAGGCACATCAACAACCGATGAAAACGTTGAAAAAGTGTTCATCGCCGAATCACAATTAGAGAGGCCGCTGATGATGTTGGCATATCGATTGGATCATGTCATGATATTGTTTCCAGTGTTTTGTCTATGAAACGAGTGGCAGCAAAATTCGTTCCAAAATTGTTGAATTTTGAACAAAAACAGCGGCGAATGGAGGTTGCTCAGGCGTCACTAAATGAAGTAAACGACGATGCAGAATTACTGAAACGCATTATAACAGGTGACGAAACATGGGTTTATGGATATGACGTCGAAACTAAGGCTCAGTTATCCCAGTGGAGGCATTCTGGCTCGCCAAGACCGAAAATGGCTCGACAAGTGCGGTCGAACGTGAAGGTTATGTTCACTGTGTTCTTCAATATTAATGGCATAGTGCATCATGAATTTCTGCGACCAGGTGAAACGGTCAATAAGGAGTACTAGCTACAAGTTCAACGCCGTTTGCGTGAAGAAATTCGAAAAAAACGCCCGGATCTGTGGAAAAACAATTCATGGCTTTTGCACCACGATAATGCACCAGGTCACACTTCATTGCTTGTTCGTGAATTTTTGGCCCAAAACAGTACTGTAACGATGCCCCAGCCTCTATATTCGCCAGACGTTTTCTCCGTGTGACGTTTTCCTATTTCCAAAAATAAAGAGAACCTTAAAGGGCCGTCGTTTTACAGCCGTAGATGACGTTAAAAGCGCATCGCTGAAAGAACTAAAGGCTATCCCAAAGATCGAATTTGAGAAGTGTTTCGAGGATTGGAAGAAGCGCTGGCACAAGTGCATAATCTCCAATGGGGACTATTTTGAAGGCGACAAATTCAATGTAGAAGAATAAATAAATATTTTGTTCAAAAAAATTAAAATTCTCGTTACATTCTGAACACACCTCTTACATTATGTATTCTGCAGTAACAGTGAATTTGTCAACATTATCAAATTTTATATATTTTTAGGGATTTGGGGCTGGAAACTTCAAAGCCCTTTTTGAAGCCATCGAACTGGAGCAGGCGAAACGAGGAAACTTATAAACTTATGAAAATGTTTACAGTAATTATTGATAGTATATAAGCCCTAATGATTTTACTTAAATATTTACCGATTTGAACAAACATTTAAACAATATAGGTCAGTTAAGAGTGACAAATCATTAGAAATGTACTTAATAAGTATTTCTATTTTTACAGGCTTAAACAAAACTTGTTTGTAAAACATATCTTTATAATAGTATTTTTAAGTTTAATATAAGAAATAAATTTTGTTTTTGTAAATTTGGTATTCTTGTTTCTCTTTCCACTTTCTCTCTGCAAGGAGTAAAGAAAGTATGGTAATTAAGAAACACATTATTTTTAGATAATCTTGAATTCTCATCAATAATTGGCAGCATGTAAATCAATTCTATGCAAGTAAATTGTCTAAGAAATGCTATTTACAAATCTTACTTTGAAAAAAATTAATAAAAAAATACTTTTTCCCCAAAATCAACTGTAATAAGATTGGGTAAGATTTAGCAAAGAACTGTTAGACTGCCTAACAGTGAACATCGTTACTTCTTGTGGTAATAAAAGACATATTCTTTTCCTTAGTTGGACGTTGAGTAGTGAAAAAGAAAAAAACTTGAAAATCATATCCTATTTCACTGAGGTTTCCGAGGACCTGTGTGATGTATATTCCCTGTGTTTTCCTGTTGATGCTTCTCATTATACTGGTAATGCTTCTCATTAAGAACTGTCTTAATATGAAAGAAATGGGAAATTCTTCGTTTTTTCATTACACTGAGAACTGGGTCGATATATTTGTATACTGTTTCATTGGTGGCTATTCTCCAGGTCCCGTCTTTCCGGTAGCTTTTGTTGAAACACGTTCTGATGATCCTTCTCTCTGTCCTTCTTGTTATTGTTTTTGATTTGATTTTTTTTTTTTTTTTTTGTGTTTAACGTCCGACTATTGTGCACACTTGGGCTAATACAGACGATGGGATGATTTATAGCATATGAAAATGCAAAGCCCTCGCCGGGAATCGAACCCGGGTTTTCGGGGTGAAAGCCTAGTACGCTATCCACTAGACCACCGAGAGGAAGAAAGAGTTTCACTGGCTTTCTGGGAGTACCACTGATTTGTAGTGGCGTATTTTTGTTTTTATTGACAGCCATTTTTTTCTTGTACGTTGGCCAAGTTAGTAGCTGGACTTTTATATTTATTTTTTGTTTTATTGAACAAATGTTTATTGTAAGGAATTTGCAATTTTTTTTATTTATGAATGCAAAAAATCCAGCACTGGTAGAACTGGGTGTTTAATACAAATTACTAATTATTTTTGTTTTTGAATCAAGTGAAAGCTTGTTAGTAGCTGGAGGACCACTAATGAACGTTTTTTTAAATATCCTAAATATATGCAATCAAAATCTTATTAATAAGTAAACATACCTAAAATATTTTCTTTGTCCAGAGACCTTAGAAAGATGTCAACATCAGTTGGATGACACTTAGCTGTACAGATAAACTTAACCCTTTAAAGTATGCAAAATTTATACACAAATGTTCTATTTACAATGTTGCTTATTGAGGCACTGATTCAGTTACATCGCGATATCGCCAAAGGGCATGATTTAGTGGGTTTTTGTTTGTTATCCGGTGTTTAGTGGTTTTAAGTTTATACTTGTAATGGGCACCCATGTTGTTCTTTCTGGAGGGGATACAGCACGATTCTGTCTCGTCATATTTGTACGACAAACGGAAAAGATATTTGGTTAGTACACAGGCAATAGCACATGTTTGGTAAAGATTACCGCACTAATTAGACAAGAAGTTTTAATTGAGCGATCTCCTAGGGTCTCACCGTTGAAGAGCTGTAAGACATACAGAAAATTCAAAGTTTTTTGACAGTAAACACTGCGTCATTGTGAGCAGACCTTCACAGGATCATAGGCATACACAAAGTTATTCAAGCTACGTCCGTAAAACAAGAAAGGTTTTACACTGGTGTGACCTTTGACCGTTGGTGGCTAACCAACGTTAAACGGAAGTTTAGTATGATTCTGTTGAAATCGTTTCCTTATGTTGCTTTACAAATATGCTCACGACCTTCACGCAAACACTCATATTGTTTGGAGTAGTTGCCGGTAGTAACCCTTAAATGTTTAAAAGTTAAAAAGCAAAGTACACTTTTACTGAACAAACAGCAAAGCTCTAAATGTAGAAATAATTTAATACATAATTATGTATAATGTGTGTAAGTAGTATAAATCAAGCCTTGGGTGTTCTTTATTTGACTAGGTTATCACGAGGGATATTGAATACCTCTTAGTAGATATAGCTAATTTGCCCTTCCCTTGCGGGATCATTTTGGTTTTGACAAACAAAAAATCAATGACTCCAGCAGCTAAATAAAAACAGTTGAATGATTTTTGAAAATAGCTAATTACTGTAGATGAAATTTCAACAAAAAGTACAATTTTTAAATTTCAAATCAACTATAATTTATAAAGTTGGCAGTACAACTAATGTTTAAACCCTTTAATTACCGTATTTTAAATTTGATATTCATATTTTTTCTTAGCTTAACTGAAATTTTCTAGATGTAGTGTTTTAGATGTAGTGTAGAAGTTTTAGAAAAGTGTAACAGACCTACAACCTACTTGATTTCTTGATTGAAGAAAAATAAAAAGAACTGGATATACTGGTACTGTAAAATGTTGTTTAACTATGTAATTTTTGTTAAAAACTGACTATATAGGTCTAATTACCTTTTAATAAAGTTAAAAAGAAATTATTTATTAGTATAAATTAAAAACTACGAGTATAAATTATTTTATGTAGGTGTGATGAAATTGTATTTGAATACGAGGTGTGTTCAGAAAGTAACGAAAATTTTTAAATTTCGCGGGCTTGAGATTCCGATTATCAAACATTTTTTTATTATGTTGGTATACATGCCCTTGAAGTATGATAAAACTGTCAGCTGTTTTCATTGTTCACTTTGTCTTTGACAGCCACTGAGGTTAGACGTGTTTTTATGAGCTCGGCGATTTTCGTTTGTTAAAAGAAATGGATCAAAGAATTTGTATCAAATTTTGCGTAAAAAATGGAATAAAGTGTGTGAAATGTTAAAAAAGGCCTATGGTGGGTCTGCTATGAGTAAAGCAAGAGTTTACGAGTGGTATCAGCTTTTCTAAAAAGGCCGTGAAGACGTTGAAGATGACGAACGCCCTGGACGCCCCAGCACATCAACAACCGATGAAAACGTGGAAAAAGTGAAAGAAATGGTTATGAAAAATCGCCGAATCACAATTAGAGAGGTCGCTGATGATGTTGGTATATTGATTGGATCATGTCATGACATTGTTTCCAATGTTTTGTGTATGAAACGCGTAGCAGCAAAATACGTTTAAAAATTGTTGAATTTTCAACAAAAACAGCGGCGAATGGAAGTTGCTCAGGAGTCACTAAATGGAGTCAACGACGTGCAGAATTACTGGAAGGTGTTATAAAAGGTGACGAAACATGGGTTTACGGATATGACGTCGAAACTAAGGCTCAATCACCCCAGTGGAGGCATTCTGGCTCGCCAAGACCGAAAGAGGCTCGACAAGTGCGGTCAAACGTGAAGGTTATGCTCACTGTGTTCTTCAATATTAATGGCATAGTTCATCATGAATTCCTGCCACCAGGTGAAACGGTCAATACCTACAATTTCAACGCCGTTTGCATGAAGCAATCCGAAAAAAACGCCCGGATCTGTGGAAAAACAATTCGTGGCTTTGCACCACGATAATGCACCATCTCACACTTCATTGCTTGTTCGTGAATTTTTGGTCAAAAACTGTACTGAACGATGCCCCAGCCTCATTACATGTTCGCCAGACATGGCTCCGTGCGACTTTTTCCGATTTCCAAAAATAAAGAGAACTTTAAAGGGCCGTCGTTTTACAGCCGTAGATGGCATTAAAAGCGCATCGCTGAAAGAACTAAAATCTATCTCAAAGATCGAGTTTGAGAAGTGTTTCGAGGATTGGAAGAAGTGCATAATCTCCAATGTGGACTATTTTGAAGGCGACAACATCAATGTAGAAGAATAAATAAATATTTTGATCAAACAATTAAAATTTTCGTTACTTTCTGAACACACCTTGTAAATTATACAGGACAAACGGAAAGAATAAAACATTTTAGCTGAATAGAAAATAATATATTCATTTTATTCTTTATAGTTAACATGAGAATATGACATTTATAATACTTATGCATATATAACAATATGTTTTATGGATATAATAATGAATAACAAAGTATGTGCTTATAATTGAAAATAATACCAATATAATATGTAACCATCTAAAATACTTCTAATTAAAACCTCACATGAACCAATGATAAAGTGCAAAAAGTAAAAACAATATTGTTTTAAATAAAGAAAACTGAACCGCATCAGCAACACGAACTTAACAAATCTTACTGAAAACTAATAGAATATAAAAAAAAATATTATAGGCTAGTTAGTATTTACTAAGTATAGTTAAAATAACTTTAACCTTGGTGTCATTTGTATCCCACTAACAAATTTGAGATTTTTCAAACAAGAGTACACGTTTATCATGCACAACAATAAATATATCACTTAAGTAAATTTACGTCCATTTTATCAATATTATATAGAACCGGCAAAGAGTACTTCTCTATATATTTGTAACAGTCACCGTCGATACACGTAAATGTGATATTTACACTAAAAAAGAGATTTTCAAACATCAAAGAAGCAACAACACACAGAATTTTGAAATACGGTACATTCATTTCCGTTATTTTACGTGATAAGATGAAAAGTTTTATTGAAATAGAATATTAGCATAAATAACACTGAATAACATGAATTTTGTTTTTTGTTGTACGATTTAATAATGTTCAGAAAACTTAGTAACATAAATGTAAACGAAATTGTAAACGAATTTAGTATCAAAAGTGTTAGTATTTTAAATCCGAACACCTACAGTCTAAAAGTTTACTTGTAACATGCTGATAGTCCACAAGATTAAAAGTTTTAGTCAATATTTACATTAAGTACAAATTTTTAACGATTTTATTCATTCTATATTGTTGAGAAAATTGGAAACAACATCACAAATTGTAACATCTAAATTTAACCTTAAAATTTTGCCTAAGTAATTAGTCCATTGCTATATTTAAAAAAAATTAAAACCATTTGAAAGAAAAAAATGAAAGTTGAAATTTTAATGGCACAGTCATAACATATGTATGACGGTTACACGTACGATATTTTCACTATTAAAATTTTTTATTGCGATTAATATGAAGAACCACACACACGATAAATCACATCGACAATGAAAGATGTTTTTAAAACACATAAATTTCAATTATATTTACAATACAACTGATAAACATTCAATCTTCGTTTAGGTTATTGGAACACCCAAATATGAGATTTGTAATGAAAAATTTTAATTAATACAAAAACATCAATAGTAATAGTCACTAAAATCTACATGTATAATTACAATGTATTAACAGTTTTATCACATAATTGTCTTTACACAATATAATGTAAATATTTCTTTTAACTACTTTTTATTTTTTTTTAACATTAAAAAAACGAAGAAAAATATTAAAATTTTTACGTGATGTTTCGATAATATTACAAATTACGTAGGAATGATTTAATTTCTTACAATTTATGTTTAAAAATCAATTATCTCTACTTCATTTAATTTCAAATGATTATTTTTAATCTACTGATATTTTTTAATTTGTTTTAAAAATGTCGAAATTGTGCTTAAGGAATGTTATTTTATAATTTCCTTCCATTTACTTCTTCACTGATATAGTTTTTAGTTTATGAAGCACATGCCAGCTTAAAAATGCTATAATAAAAACCTAACCTACAAAAGAACTTATAGACTAAATTTTAATTCAATAATTTTAAACTTATTCTAGTGAATTGCAAAGCGATGAAGAAAATTATAGTATATTTTTTGTTAAAACTCTTTTTAACCTCCACGTCTCACCATATGATTACGAAGCAATTTGTTAAAAAATTTCCAATAAACGTTTAACCTTAGAAAGGAACCCATATTGTAGATATTTTAATTTATTGGAAATGTATATTCTACAAATATTTTAGATGTTCTACAATCATTTTCAAATTGCCATAAAATTACCATTTTGGCTGTTTTCATTAAAAATATCTTATTAAATATTGTTTAATTCAAGGTTTTCTAACTTTCTAGGTTAATTTACTAAATCATAACACAATTATTACGTTTTTAGGCCTTCGTAATTTCGTATCTTACCAACATCTGTCATAGATGATTAACAATTAATAGAATACAGCGTTTATTTATTGCTCTAGGCTTATTTATCGTAGTTCAAATATTGTAATGTAGAGAGCAGCACTCAATACAGTGTCGCCATCTGTACATTACAGCTATAACTTATTGTTCAAGCGTTAAAGCAAATAATGTAAACAGTAATATTTTTATCTAATATATTTATGCATTTATTACTTTTCAAATTAATTCTTCTTGTGTATTTTTACGTTGTTGTCGAGCCGTAATTAACAAATCTTTTTAACTAATAATGCTTTTAGTATTGTTATACACGTTTTATGTTTTACTCCTGGTATCTGAAATTTCAATGGATTTACTAAGCTAAGCTTTCCAAGATCAGTGATTCAGGAATGAACGGATGGACTGTACCACCTCAGCAGCCAGGATGAACGGACTGCTTTTCTTCCTTAGCTAGGGATTCGATTGCGAGGCCATCCTGATACGCGCGGTCTCGCGTGATTTGCTGGTCACTTCTTGTGTTCTCAGTGTTACGCCGTAGATATCTTCGTGGTAGCGGACTTCATCCTGTTAGAAAAAATGAAACTTTATGAACTTAGAAAAGACAGTAAAATTTCTGTTATTGAACCAAAAATAAAAATCATGTAACATGTGTTCTTTCATTTTATTTTAATTACGATAATTTGTTCGAAAACACGACAGATTATCATAGCTAGTTTTTAACAACATAACCTGAAACGTATTATAGCTTATCAGCTGTTCAGTGAAATCACCTGATCGCAATGAATTAATATAAAACAGCTGATCTTTTACTATAACTACAGTAAATATTATCTAAGCTAGTTTCACGTATTTATTTATTTAAACAAAACGAGATATTTATAAACGTATTTTTATATATTCAGCAAAGATTTCATTAACGAAAGCTTCGCTTCTGTCGGTAATCTTGAGTTCCACAAGTGTACGAATTATTCGTAACGATCAGCTGATTTCATTGAACTGAAATCAGCTGATAGGCTATAATAAGTTTCAGGTTATGTTGTTAAAAAATAGCAATAATAACAACAATTAATATAAATGTTTACATTAATTTCGAACGTATTATAAACGGTTACTCCGTGCGCGTGTTCTTCAACTAAAGAAAAATACTGAAACCAAAGCAACACAACGTTTTCATATAATACGCGAGTACTGTTATCGAAAAGAGGAAGAAAAAGAAAGAGACAAAAATAGAGAAATTAAATGCGTTTTCTAGTTCGTTCCATATTTCCGTTACGTTCTTCCGTTCGGCAAACTTTTTTTATTTACTCCTCTCGCCAAAACTTCGTTTCCAAAAAATTGAAAATCAGTCTAGCCGAAATATTAAAACGGGCAGACAAAACGGCACTTTTAACCATTATTTCTTCTTCAACGTTGACCAGTTAATAAAACAATGTCATTCATTATATTTAGATTATTTAACGCAATAGGCCTTACATTTTTCTATTTTCGTTTCTAAACTATAACCTATAAAATTAATGACTGAATTCTAAGATTGTACTTTACTAAAATATTAACAAATGAAACCGGATTATACATTACGTACCTAAATTAGACCACTTTATTTACAGTTTACTAAAAGCAGAATTTTGTATTGAATAACTTTTATAAATTAGAACTGGCCTAGATTATATTACCGATTCTACTTTCAAAACTGATTCGGTCAGTAATTATTTAAATCTTGGATACAGTGATAATTTAAATATTACTTTCAACAATGTTTTTTTTAGCAATCAGCTGTTTTGGTACACACACAATTATTTGTCACACATGCCTGCATTGTGCTGCGATCTCTCGGGTATACTTTATACTGCTCCTGGAATTGTATTTACAAACTTTTTAACGGTTTTACGTTATTGTAAAGCCTTAAAACGGTAAAGTACGAGATGTGAGAATTCCCTGGTGTTCCGACAAACCTGTAGGGACCCCAAATATGTAGGTTTATTAACGCGGGTCCTTATAAATCCGATAATAATGCTTAGCGTAATAACATACGAAAGATTTTACAGTTGAAAGAAATGAAATAGAAAATTAAAGTACAATAACATGTGTTTTTATTTTTTTTTTTAGCAGTTGGTATTATTCACACTGAACTTAAAGTACTTATTTTTTTTCACAAAAAGTCTTTTCGCATACAACTCTAACAGCAAAAGATTGTCAGAAAAAAGGCGAGAAACTGTCTGGGGAGATTTACATTTGAAAAATAAACACTGCTGACTACAAGATGTCATAGCAATAAAATAATACTAACCCTCATGCTCAGGAAGTAGTTCTCCACCGCGTCCACTGTCATGCGTCCTTTTTCTCTTAAGATATTTTTCAAAGTTTGATAAACATCTTCGGCCATTTTAATATCCCCGCATACGTAGAAGTGGCCTTTCTCTTCAACAATCATTTTGTAAATCATTTTTGCGTCTTCTTCTCTTTTCATCAAATCTTGAACGTATGTCTGCAAAATTATATTGGTCAGTGATTAAATGGTACACGAACTTGCATACATTCATTCCCCCCCCCCACAAAATCAAGCTATTATGTTACCGTCAAAGAAAATCGGTTTTACACGTATTGCTAAAATTTCGTTCACAAATGATGAATCGTAATTTAAGTCGGTTAAAAAAAACCACAATGGTGGTCGTAGTTTATTTTTAATTTTTTCAGTTAAAATCTGCAAAACATTTATCAAATTTTATTCAAAAAACGAACAATGTTGATGATTAATTTGTATTTTAAATGTATGGTAATTTTAAAAATTAAAATTCTAATTTACGTCAGCCGTGGCTCTAAAATGGTTTTTGCTAATAGCTTTGAATGTTTTGTGTGTCGTTCAGGGTTCATTTTAATATTTTCAACGTAACTTGATGTATAAAATACCAATTAATGCCAAAAATCGATTATTGTAATAGCTCGAAGATATTCACTATTTTTTAAAATACGTTCAACAGTTTCAAAATGGCTGTAATTTGAAATCATTAAAAAATCAAAACTGTTTCAAAATTTGATTTCACCAATGTGATCATCGTTGAAATCAGCATAAATCATTTGACAATAAAAAAAGTAATTTGACGGTGGTCAGGGTTCACTTTTCGTATTTGCAATGTAATTTAAAAAATTTAAAATGCTATTTAATGCAGACGTTAATGTTGATAATGAAGGTGGCGTTATATTTTCAAAAAAGTAAGCAGAAATAAAGACGTTATTACTGGAAATTCGCGTTCATCCGAGCAGCGAGACAGCTGCGTGCCTGATTGTTTTTCATTGAAATATTAAGAACGACTTACTTTTGGAACTGATGGTTCACGTGACAGCGCAAGGCCCACTTTGTGTAAAACACCTTCTTTAAGCATCAATTCTTTTTCTTCTTTGTAAACGTCTTGTTCTTTTATCTGTGTTCCGTAATATAAAACCATCTTTCCAATGCTCTTGATACCTGCAATAATCATTTACGTTTTAGTAATTTGCGTTGTAAAAACATCACAAAAGTTTTGAAATTCATTTTTGTCCCCCCCCCCTAAGGAACTAGGATAGAGAGCTGAAAAAAATAAGGCAATCTATACAGTTTTTCAAAATAGGTTCAAAAGATTTTGTTCTTTCGTGAAACATAATCTATTTAGTAGACTAAATCCAATATATATTTGATATAAATTAAATACAGTATTTGAGAGTTGAAGGAAGAACTGACGACGCATTTTAAAAAAATCATTTAAGAAACAATTAATATCTGCCCAAATTTTGATACAGTTGTTGCGAAATTTTGGAAAATATCAACGTTTAGTACTTGTGGACTACAGTCGAGGAAATTCGATGAAAATCGTAACAGGCGATTTTAAGAAAATCCGATTTGGAAAAAAAAGTGCGATCAACAACTGTTGCTGGCTTGAAAACTTTTAATTATTTTTTTCAAGTTTCCTAACCTGTTCTAACCTAACTTAACCTAAGATACTAACTTTAAACCGACCTATGAGACATGTTAAAGGTTTTTAATAAAGATCTTTCCTACGCTTAGATTTAAAACAATGCCGTCGTTCACGACTGTTTGTGATAGTTTTAGAATGATAGTTTTCATAAAATTTTTTTTTGAATAATTGAGATTATGAGATAATGATCTATTTTCTTTTAACTCAGTTCGTAAAGGTTACAGCGGTTTTGAAACATGACTGTTTCATTCTCAGGTCGTAAAATAAAAGGTCAAATCTTTCTGTCGAGGTCGTCTCAAATTTGAGAAAACATTGAAACAAACATTATTACCTTTGTGATGACCTCTACAGAGGGATTTGAACTTTTGTATTAAGGCGTGAGGATGAAATTGTGAATTTTTAATAAAAAAATTTTGAGACCGTAATACAAAAGATAAATCCCTCTTTCGAAGTCGTTATAAACTTAACAAAATATTCAACAAAAATTGTTAACTTTATAATGACTTTGACAGAGCGATTTGACCTTTTTTGTTACTGCCTGAGGATGAAACAGTGAAATTTCGAAACTTTACGAGACCGCTAGACGAAAGAAAATAGGTTATATTCCTAACTATTTAATTTTATTGTGCCGTGGCTACGTTCCAATAATAAGATTTTCTTTTGGTAAAACATTTACGTCCTAAAATAAGGTTATACATACGAGGTGTGGCTATTAAATAACGAGACTGACTCTGCGGCGGAACAAGTGCGCATGCGCCAACCGCCATTGACCGACAGCTGTTTAGTGTGAAGCTTTCTCTTCAGAATGCAGTTAGTCTCCTTTGTTTAACCAACACCGTTTAGTCATAACCTTCATTTCCGTTAGTTTTGTTATTTTGTTTTGCCGGAAAAAATGGTTAGTGTAATACAGAGCAACGAATTGTTGTTAAATTTCACTTCAAACTTGGAAAAACCGCTACTGAAACTTATAATTTACTGAAAGAAGTGTATGGCAGAGAATGTTTATCGCGGGCAAGTGTTATTGAAAGGCTTAAGCGTTTTCAAGAAGGCCGACAAGACGTTGAAGATGATTCGCGGCCAGGTCGCCCTTCAACGTCAAAAACGGATGACAATGTCGAAAAAGTTGCTAATTTGATTCGATCTGACCATCGATTAAGTATTCGTGCAATTGGTGAAACTGTACGCATTGATGAAGAATGTGTACGGCAAATTTTACGTGACAATTTGAACATGCGAAAAGTGTGTGCCAAAAATTTTCATGTTTCAACAACAAGCAGCTCGCAAAAATGTTTGTACTGACACTTTGCATTGGAAGATCCAAACTTCACCGAGAGCCAAAAAAGCAAGAATCAGCAAGTCAAAATTTAAAGCAATGATGATTGTTTTTTTCGATATTCATGGGATTGTACACCTTCATTGAGTTCCTGAAGGTCAAACAATTAATCAATATTACTATTTTGAGATACTTGGTAAACAACGTGAAAGAGTAAGGAAAAACGACCCGAAATGTGGAAGGACAAATCATGGGTTTTCCACGAAGACAATGCGCCAGCTTATTCTGCGTTATCTGTCAAGAGATTTCTGGCCACGTACAGCATCTCAGTGTTAGAACATCCACCTTACTCACCAGACCTTACACCATGTGACTTCTACCTGTTCCTTAATGTGAAATCTGCATTAAAAAAGAAGAGATTTGAGTCCGCAGAAGCTGTAAAAGTGAAGTCTTTTACTTATTAAAAGTAAAAAGATGACTTCCAGTACTGTTTCCAACAATGAAAAATTCGCATGGAGCGTTGTGGGGATAGAGAAGGGGTGTAAATTGAAGGTGACAATAAGTAATTATGTATAAAATGAAAATATATTT
Source organism: Callitettix versicolor (assembly GCA_022606455.1). Classification (NCBI taxonomy): domain Eukaryota; kingdom Metazoa; phylum Arthropoda; class Insecta; order Hemiptera; family Cercopidae; genus Callitettix; species Callitettix versicolor. The sequence goes on along the minus strand of CM040186.1, from coordinate 103,217,278 downwards.
TTTTACAACGTGTCTCGTTATTTAATAGCCACATCTCGTATTTCGTAAGGTTTAGAAATACCGTAGATATTAAAAATATTAAGTAACCATTAAAAGATGTACATACGGTCAGTTTTTCTTCAAAATTAGGTTAAACAAGCTAGCAAAAAGTGAACGTTTTGCTAGCATGTCTTTGATCGGAGGGGCTTTAAAAACCTATTTTAAAAAATAAAAAAATTCCATTAATCAGTTTAATATCCGTCAATGTACACACATACTGACAAACATGTAAACAAATATTTTTTTCTTGATCTAATGAAACAAAAATTCAAAATCGGAAGACCGATTTTTGCCACTTTTATGCTTTGTGTAGAAAGGTCTATCGTAATTTCAAGGTCGGTATTTTCACGATCACCAAACTATACTCGATATAATGAACATCTTCCCATTCTTAACGTCCATAAGTGTCTTCCAGACTAAATGAAGACGAAAGTTCGGCATTAGAGGAAAGTGTAATTCAGAGAAGTGTGCAATTCAGAGACGTATCTGACTGACCGGCGTCTTAACCACATTTACCACTGAACCTAAAAAGACGCAGCTCAAATGTTTACATATACATCATAGCATGAGATTTGTAGAATATTGAAAATATTTGCCAAGGCTGGGTATACTATATATCTACAGGGGTGTATCCATTTTGCATAACCTGCCCCTTAATTTAGTAACGCAATCTAGCGGTACAGTTAGTGCGATGTGTTCTATGCAACTGGCGCGGTTTAGTCAGACGACACGGAAATCAGCTGATCCATTCTTGTTACTAATTTACATCTGATTTGTCAGTACCTACCACTACAAGGACACTAATATATAACAAGGCGCCTACACAAGCAAATCAATTATAAAATGACAATTTTATTCAACAGTTTAATAACCTTAATTAAAACATTTAATTGTTAGCGTTGTTAACTGATAAAATATTGTTTATTGTTAGGTTTGTTAACAATTTGTTAAACTAATTTGTTAATTGATAAAGTCATCGATTTAACAATAAAGTTAACTAACAATTAATAAAGGAACCTAGTTCGGTGCGTATTGAAGTCAATTTAGGTCGAACTGTATCCGTTTGCTTTTAGAGACAAAAACAAAAATACGAAATAACATTTTGATACCTTTTTCTTTTTTCTCCACCAATCTCTCTTCCCAAAAACTTCTGAATGGCGCCACACCGCTTCCGGGTCCAACTAAAATAACAGGTCTCGTTGAATCTTCAGGTAGACTAAACGTTGGTGCACTGCAAAATAAAGTTCATTGTTTAATTATTGTTTAAAGTTCGTAATTTTGTAAATATTGTTGTCAGATATTAGGGAATACACATTTTTAAATGTAGTATAAAATTTTCAGTTTTGGACATAGGCCTACATGTTTCCAACTTAAGAAATGATCACAGATCTTCCATAATCCTGGTATAGAAGAAGCAAAATTAATAATTTAAAAAAAATAATAATTAATACATCTTGAAATTCATAAGTGTTTATTTATTTATTTGCATTTTTTGGTAAATTTATTGTTTTTTGAAAAGTAATTTAAGGCTTTAAAAATCGAAGGCACGCCATATTTCTCCGATTTATGTTTTGTACTAGGCGGTTTTAGATGTTAATTTTAATGATTTTTAAAAATATTATTACAATAAACACTAAAACTAGCTATATTGCGTAACCAGCAGTTTATTTATTTGATAAAAAATTGTAATAGTTTATAATATTATTTATAACGTCCAATGTCATACTGTAACATAATAACAGCACCACACGTAGAGTGCAACACTAACTATGTTCAGTATAATGATCTGCCTTCCATAGCTTCGTCAATTCTACTTTCGTTGACGCGTTTCGGAGAACCTCCATCTTCAAAAACTATATCTATACTCACAAGTTTTTGAAGATGGAGGTTCTCCGAAACGCATCAACGAAAGTAGAATTGACGAAGCTAGGGAAGGCAGATCATTATACTGAACATAGTGACAATAATCCTAATAGAAAAGAAGAAGAATATAAAAAGAATTGCAACACTAACCATTACGTAATATAATGATAGCCATTATGAAATATATGTGAGCACTCGCTGCTGACGGCATCTTGCGTCAAAGTGTTCAACTACACTTAAATAGATAATAGTACTATTTTCTCAAACGTCTTCCCAACTGTCCTTGCATCTTGCAACATTCGTAGCGGCAAATAGTCCAACTACTTGGACTTTAGCCGCCAATATCGAGCACGTTTTTTATAATGGCGGCTGTACTTCTAGTCCCTTTGTATTCAATGCCTAAACGAACTCAAAATGCTTCAGTCTCACTAGCTCTGCGTTATCAAGCAGCCGAAGTAGTTCAACATTTTCGTGTTGGGAGTCGAAACTCATGATTTTTGGCTTGCTTTTGTACTTCTACTTCTACTGAGCCGCCTCGGTGGCCTAGTCGATAGCGTACTGGGCTTTCACCCGGATTACCCGGGTTCGATTCCCGGCCAGGGCTTGGCATTTTCATACGCTATAAATCATCCCATCGTCTGCATTAGCCCAAGCGTGCACAATAGTCGGACGTTAAACAGAAAAAAAAATTAAAACTTTGCCGCAAGATGCCACCACCAGCAGCTCACAAAGCTCTCTTAGGAGTTATAATTTTATTACGTTTATATTCAACGGCTAAGCCCATAAAATTAATTACTTATGGACAAGTTTTAATTGAAACAGAATTAATTACAATAACCATTGTAGTTTTTTCTATTCATTGTAATCAAAGACGTAAATACCAAGAATTTTATTCAGCAGTAAGAGATGTATATATAAACCTTTTCATTAGTTTTGAAGTGCACAATTTTAAAACTACTTTTAGAACATCCTGTATTTGTCTTACTTTCTGAGATAGATGAACAGATTTTCCTCTCCAATTTTCATATCATTAAGGTAGTTTGAGCACACACCGTAGTGAGTCGGTCCTTTCTTATCTGAAACAAAAAATTAATTGCAAAGTGATAAGACATTAGTTGTAGGTTTTTCTAGGTTATTTTATAGGTTCTAATATGAAACTGACTTATCCACGAATATGATATTAAGATCGAATTTTTCACGATCCTTTTAATTTTTTTATACTTTGTGTAATGAAAGTAAGGATATGCAAGTGTTTTCCATATTTTGTATATATTACTTAAGACCTAGTTTCACTTTATTAAGTGCACACAATTCGCCGAAAGTTTCGCGCTTTGTTGATGCCATGTTTTTTCTTAAGCAAAACAAAATTACTCAGTACTAATCGAAAATTTATTTCATTTAATACAATATAAAACACGACATACTAAAAAAAGAACTAATTTCTGTTACTGAACCAAAAATAAAATTTTATTTAAATTACGATAATTTGTTCGAAAACACGACAAACTAACATGTTTAGTTTTTAACAACATAACCTTAAAATTATGACAACCTATCAGCTGGTCAATGAAATCAGCTGATCGTTACGAATTAATATACAACTGAACATGCAAGTATTTTCTATATTTTGTATATGCTACTTAAGACCTAGTTTCACTTCATTAAGTGCACACAATTCGCCGAAAGTTTCGCGCTTTGTTGATGCCATGTTTTTTCTTAAGCAAAACAAAATTACTCAGTACTAATCGAAAATTTATTTCATTTAATACAATACAAAACACGACATACTAAAAAAAGAACTAATTTCTGTTACTGAACCAAAAATAAAATTTTATTTAAATTACGATAATTTGTTCGAAAACACGACAAACTAACATGTTTAGTTTTTAACAACATAACCTAAAAATTATTACAACCTATCAGCTGGTCTATGAAATCAGCTGATCGTTACGAATTAATATACAACTGATCTTTTACTGTAACTACCAATATAAATTTGTGCACTCGCATCATGCATCACGCAAAATCCATCACAACATGATACAAGTTAAAATTCTTCTTTGTACACTTCGAAAATAAATTTATGTTTTGTTTATTTACGTATATTTTTACGTACAAGCTCACATATTAAAAAAAAACTGTGACGTTTTATGACCTAAGTTTATCTCTTTGGCTGCTACACAACAATCTATTATTGCTATACTTTTATCCGTAATAGTTCAAAATAAATCCAATAGATAGCGTCTAAATATACATTTTTCAATTAACTGATCTTTTAGTTCACCTTTTTACCACGTATTTTACTGAGTTACATAAATGAAATTATAAGAGTAGTAACATAACATTTTCCTTAGATTTTTTGTTTACTAAGTGGTCAAAATAGCTGGCAATTGTTATGTTTTTGTGTTTGGTGTTGATGGTAACATAATTCAGTTAAATGTTGACTTATAAAATTGTTCATATTTACCATAGAATATAACTATACCAGTCAAACTAGTATGTTCAATAAAATGAAGCGGTTAATTGTAGTTTAAAGCTAATGTTTTAAAATTTATTTCTTCAAACAGACATTAAAAACCTAATCTTTTTAAATTAAAATTTCATTAAAACAAAACAAAAATACCACAACAAATAATCCTAAACAATGTCAATAATAAGAGAGATTTTTCCAGATTTTTAAAATGATAAATATTAAATATATTTATTGTACAAGTACTTTTCGTTAAAAATAGCTCTGCAGTTGTAAGTAGGGCCATCTACTTACGTGGGGGGGGACAAAAACATTTCAAGTTTATACCTAGTGGCCCAAAAATAAAGTAATTACAAACGCTGTGGTATATATAGGAAGAAACTGGAACGCTTATGCGCAGTAGGTTAAGAATGTTAGAGCGCATGCGTCATTTCCCCCACTCTTTCACTAAACTCTGCGCACCAACTTACTTTGCGTCTTGTACTGCACAACTGCTACAGTCAAGTGTATCTGTTTCTTGTGCAACTTGGGCGACGACGAAATACTGTAATATCTAGGTTGCAGTGGCATCAGATGTGCAATCAGCACGGCAGCTCCAACGCTGACGGACGGAAATTCTTCAAGTACCTCAACAAGGTATGGGCTTCTAAAGTACTTCCAATCTTCGTACGCTTGCGTGTTCTGAAAGCGAAGCAAACATTATTCAAATTGGAAATAAAATTTGCAAAATTAATACAAAAACCAAATGAACAATAGAAAATTAGAATGAAAAAATAAAATTAAGAAAGGCTACGCTTGAAATTGTTTCAGTTATATGCGAAGTGTTTAGTCTTAGACCACTAACATCGGCTAAGGCATTGAATATAAATGAATAAAAGTACAGCCACCGTTATAAAAAGCGGGTTCGATATTAGCGGCTAAAGTCCAACTAATTTGACTATCTGCCGCTACGATCGCTGTAGGAGCAGGAGACGTTTGAGAAAATAGACAGTACTATTATCTATTTAACTGTAATTGAACACTTTGCCAGGAGCCGCCTCGGTGGCCTAGTTGATAGTGTACCCCGACACTTTGTGTCGGTACAGGGTGAACCCTGAGGACCCGGGTTCGATTCCCAGCCAGGGCTTGGCATTTTCATACGCTATAAATCATCCCATCGTCTGCATTAGCCCAATTGTGCAACAATAATCGGACGTTAAACAAAAAAAAAAAGAACACTTTGCCGCAAGATGCCACCAGCAGCAGCTCACAAAGCTCTCTTAAGAGTTGTCATTTTAGTAGGTTTATATTCAACGGCTAAGCCCATAAAATTAATTACTTATGAACAAGTTTTAATTGAAACAGAATTAATTACAATAACCATTATAGTTTTTTCTATTCATCGTAATCAAAGACGTAAATACCAAGAATTTTATTATTTACATCGGGTGAAACATTCGAAACTGAACCTATTGTTTTTGTATGTAAGTGCAGTCACTTAAAACGTAACGGAGCTAACGATGCTCTTGACTTCGCTCAGCTCCGTTACACTTTCAGTGGCCGCACTTACATTAAAAACATTAGGTTTGGACGCGTAGTCCTCTCCTCTCAGCACAACTCTGCTCCGCCTTTGGTGGCCACCAGTCCTTGTAATAACCTAAGTTGAAACAGTATCAACGAACAGATGTGATGCGATATCAGCTGGTTAGTTGTACATTAACCACAGCGTAACAATTTCTCCGTTACATATCGAAGTTTTAATATTCATAGATAAACTACAATATTCACTTACCGTGGCCAATAATGTGAGTCTTTTGACGTCTTCAGGATCTGTAGCGCAAGTCGAAAGGAATTTCAAGAAGGTAGGACTCGGCGGAGTGGTAATGTCCAAGAATCGAGTTAACAGGGTCCTCAAAGAAGCACGAGGCGTTCTTTCGAAAGGTTCCCAAGTTTTAGTTACACCTGAAAAAAATCATATTATTTTGTGCCGAATAAATTAAATGAATATAGAACAAAAATAACGCATTATAAAATTGGCATTTAAAATAACAAGGAATGAAACTGAATTTTTTTAGTTTTTTCAAAATTGGATAAAATATTTTTTAAATTACTTAAATATGAATTTTTAACTTTAAAATTATTCATAATATCAGATATATCAGTCCATTAATGACTTTAGGCTATATTTTAAACTTTTTTTTTATATTTCGTTTCCTAATAGCATTGGACCAATATTGTATGTAAACAACCGTCATCTTCGATACTCCAACTTGAAATAATTTATTTTTACTCTTATATAAAGTATAAAGAATATAGGGTGACAGTGAGAAAAACGATTTTGAGATTTTGATGAATCTACTTCTTCAGGTTTTCTGCACCCAAAAGTTACTTGAATATGTGTCTATTTGTATACCTGTTCGCTGATGTTAAAAGTGTGTTGGAAATCGACAAAAACGATTTTGATTAAGTTTTGCTCGAACGTAGTTTAAAGGTTACAGAACAAAACGTACGAAGCCCAGTTCGGGAGCTGTCGAAATAACAATGAAAATCGATATTTTTCAAAATCGATTCGCGAGATATTGTTCAAATTTTTAACATATATGAAGACTTATAACGCACGTAAATTTAGCAAAATCGTGTACATCAAAATATAAAAACAAAATAACCTCCGACTGATGTCAGATTTACTTGTGTTCCATGAAATTACCAAAATTTGTTTTTTAATCAATTAAATTAATTTGTCTGATCATCTGGTTTTATCGTGAGCAACCTTTTTCCTCAGGAAAATAACTGAACGTAAGAGAGTTTATGTAAAGTTTCCACCATATATTTTTTAGTTATGGAATCTTTATGGCTGCTTTTTATTGACAAAGCATTATTTTGCGTCGAATAATTAAAGGAACTAAAATGAATATAGAACAAAAATAATGCATTTTACTTCAAACATTATAAAATTGGCATTTAAAATAACAAGGACTGAAACTGTATTTTTTTATTTTTTTCAAAATTGTATAAAATATTTTTTAAATTATTTAAATATGAATTTTTAATATTCTAGATTTAGAATACCTGGTATAATATTGACGCGCGCGCACACACACACACACACACACACACACATTAGTATAGAATATATTAGTATATAAGTATATTAGTATAGAGTATATAATATAGTGAGAGTGGAGAGTATACAGTACTCTCCATTGTTGTATATCTAGTAGCCAAGATATTATTTTGTATATTTCTATTTGCCTCACCAGTAGAATGGTGAGTCTCCTTCACTTGCTGCAATTCAATCGGCTGATCCGGGTTCAGTCCAGACAGTTTTAAGCGGTTCAGCACTCCTTCGACAAGTTCTGGCCTGTTGGCGGGCAACACGGCCAAATGGTCCCCGGGTTCGTATTTGATCTCGTCATGCGTGTAGGATATTTCCGCCCACAAAGTGCTCTTTCCGTGTTCGACTGGATGCAGCGACTTCCTGTCAGTAAGCGTACACTTCCACACCGCTCGGTTCAGGTTCTTCTGGTAGCCTGGACAAGACAGAGCAATGGTTATACAGAGTGTGACAGACATCGAAGGTAACGTATTAGAATGGTATGTTTGAAATTTTGAAATTTAAAAAAGAAATAATTATGTAGATGGTTTTAAAAGTGGTTGATTTTGATAAACATTATCTCAGTTTTAGCCCTACAGGACTGATAAATACGAGAGATAACCGGAAGTACGCCGCCGGAAGTCCGAATCTAGTCACCACCGTTATGCGTGTTACGTCGGTCCTATGACTTTATTAGATTAACCGCCAATGGTCTCTTAACTGCAAAAAAGGACAAAACTAGCCAGTCAATACTTTTTGTTATGTACAGTATTAAAAAACGCCAATTTTAACAGAAAAACAATCGGAAATGTTGAATATATGGTAGACCTCAATAGGCTTAAACTTATTTACTATTTATCACAGTCTGGTAGTGCAGATATTAATTTTGATCAGTCAAAATCCTATAGAATAGCTGACCCATCCGGCAAGATATCCGGGGTGTCCTTGCGCACTGTACAGTCGCCGGTGATCAATCGCTGCGTTTAGAGGTCACTGCCACTAAACTGTAGACTCTGAAGGAAACTCTTAGAATAGACTGGTAAAAAGGAGAAGTGGAAAAAAAATCAGCACCGAACTGGTCGTCGGATTTAGTTATGATGTAGAGAGAAAAGAAAATGCACTATCGCATGGAACAATGCGAACTTCACGCGGACACTGTAGTTACTGGCGGTGATAACTCAAAAGTGAATTTCAACTACCCATAGACACTTGTGGTCCCTAGCGTAGCAGGATTGAAACTGAACCAGGAGGTCAGTACAAGGTAGGCCCTTAGAACCGACATGTTTGCATTTACATGTTTAGTCTTGAATTCTGATATTTTGAATTTGATACTTTGTGACTTTAATCTTGAATGTTTTATTTAAAACAATGTAGTTACTTTACGTAACTGCCACTATTCTAAAACTGTTGAAGGATTTCCTCAGACTTGCCAGAAGGCATTAATAAATGCTTTTTATCCTAAATTTGAATAAAATCGGATCAAATTTGAAGAACGCTGGAGTCATAACACGCATGCACGCACAATTTTTAACCCTTAAGAAATGGTCTTTACACAAGCCTAACCACCAATGGAAATTGGCTAATTATATTCTTTATAAAGCATTACTTTTCGAACACCGTATACTTAGACACAATCAATTTTCTGTCGGTAAATTAGTTGACTTACTGGAACGGATGTCATCAGCTGTTGTCTCGACGAAACGTACGGTGGATTCTGTAATCGGAACAGTGTCCAAAGATTTCAAAACCTCGCCGAGGTCACTTTGGTCTAGGCAGAACGTTTCGCCGGCTGTCTGTAATACAACGAAAGTGTTAGTAAATAATAGTAATTAAACACAGTAATAGTAACGGACTGAAGATTTTTCATTAAGGGAAACGATAAGAATACCATATTGGGAGGCGGTTTTGGAGAAATTTGCGTAAAAGGAAACATCAATCTGCATTTTGAGGTTATCTTAGAAACTGTTGCTCTCTACCTAACCTACCGTAATTCAGGAAGAAAGATTCTCGCTTCAGGCTATCCTTTGTAAGTTTATTTTGATTCTGACGAAATTTTTTCGAAATTTTAGGAGTAAGACTTTAATTTTAGAAATAATATAAATGGACTGCTAGAATCACAGACAAGATCTTTGACCCAATCTTGATGATGGGACTGATCAGATGGTTAAACGGCACATAGTATCTAGACCTTTTGATATCAACTTGGCCTTTGAGGGGAGAGATCGTGTGTTGGAAACACCTGGAGACATAGTATGGTATACAGATGGCTCCAAGACAAAGTCAGGCACTGGTTCTGGGGTGTATGGTCTTAGACCAGGGTTAAAGAAATTAATTACCCTGGGACAGCACACAACAGTATTTCAGGCTGAAGTGATGGCCATTAATGTCTGTGTTCGGGAGAACTTGGATCGGGGCTTCAAAAAGACACGTATTCATATTCATACCGATAGTCAGGCGGCAATAAAAGCACTTGCGGGTCCTAAAATACAGTCCAAGCTGGTCTGGGAGTGTTGGAAGAACTTTGACCTTCTGTCTCGGAATAACCGGGTAACTCTTCACTGGGTTCAGGGGCATAGGGGAGTTGAGGGTACCGACTGGCTGGACTTGGATATGCATCTGAGTTTATCGGACCTGAGCCGGCTTTAGGGATTTCTCTATCGTTGGCCAGGTCCGCTATTAATGGGTGGACTACATATCAACACCAGGTAAGATGGGACAACCTTCATGGGAATTCCCATAGTAAACAGACGTGGGGAACTTAAGCAAAGTTCCTTCTGGAGGAATCAAAGGGGCAGCCGATGTCCTGGGCAGAGCACAACTCAGGAGGATCATGGGGCTCATAATAGGGCACTGTGGTCTGAGGGTGCACATGAACAGGATAAGTGTATACCACGGAGAAACCGTGTGCAGATTGTGCAGGAAGGAGGAGGGAACTGCAGGTCACATAATTTATGATTGTGAGGCTCTTGCTAGTAGGAGGTTAGGGGTTTTTGGTTTCCAAGACCCTAGGGATCTTCAGCAGAGTGAGCTAGTCAGTGGGTTGTTGGAACTTATTAGGGGTACCAATTTGCTGAACTAGGTATTTTAAGAGGTAAGTTGCACAATAGGTCAGTCGATCGCAGTGCCTGGGGTTGAACTATCCCTTCCTCTAGTAAATAATCTTAATCTTATAAACGGACTAGAGGTACAGTTACCATTATAAAAAACGTGTTAGATATTAGCGGCTAAAGTCCAAGTAATTGGACTACCCTCCGCTACGAACACTGCAAGCTGCAAGGACAATGAGTGAAGACGCAGGAGAGAATAAAATAGTAATATTATCTATTTAAATGTAGTTTAACACTCTACCGCAAGATGACACATCAGCAGCTTCATAAAGTTCTCATAAGGGTTATCATTCTAGTACGTTTATATTCATTGATAAAAGACTATAGCGAATAATTGAACAATATTGTTTATTTAATAGCCAACATTTCTCCTACATTTAGCTTATGAATGGGTTATACCTTATACCTCTTATACGAATGAAGCAATGAAAGTTGTGACCAAGTGTTGCTGGAGGACGTTTGCGTCACTAAGTGTGTGTGTGTGTGTGTGTGTGTGTGTGTGTGTGTGTGTGTGTGTGTGTGTGTGTGTGTGTGTGTGTGTGTGTGTGTGTGTGTGTGTGTGTGTGTGTGTGTGTGTGTGTGTGTGTGTGTGTGTGTGTGTGTGTGTGTGTGTGTGTGTGTGTGTGTGTGTGTGTGTGTGTGTGTGTGTGTGTGTGTGTGTGTGTGTGTGTGTGTGTGTGTGTGTGTGTGTGTGTGTGTGTGTGTGTGTGTGTGTGTGTGTGTGTGTGTGTGTGTGTGTGTGTGTGTGTGTGTGTGTGTGTGTGGTGTGTGTGTGTGTGTGTGTGTGTGTGTGTGTGTGTGTGTGTGTGTGTGTGTGTGTGTGTGTGTGTGTGTGTGTGTGTGTGTGTGTGTGTGTGTGTGTGTGTGTGTGTGAGAGAGAGAGAGAGAGAAAGTTGACTGCGCGAGAAGTGCAACGTTTTTTGGTTTTTTTAATTGCTCTTTACTTTTTCCCTCTACCTTGTGTGCAATATTTTATTTTCCCGTTCACTGCTAGCATCATATGCTAAATTTTACTTTCAAAACTGATTCGATCAATCGGGTTCATAATTATTTAAATCTTGGATACAGTAATAATTTAAATATTACTTCCAACAATTGTTTTTAGTAATCGTTTTTTAGTAAGGTGGAGGGAAAAAGTAGAGGGCATTACAAAAAACACAAAAAACCTACTTCACGCGTAGTCAAATTTCTCTCACCCCCTCTCTCTCTCTCTCTCTCTCTCTCTCTCTCTCTCTCTCTCTCTCACACACACACACACACACACACACACACACACACACACACACACACACACACACACACACACACACACACACACACACACACACACACACACACACACACACACTTAGTGACTTAGTCCTCCAAAAACACTTGGTCACAACTTTCGTATAAGAGGTGTAACACATTCATAACCTAAATATGATTTCAGGAGAAATAATCATCTGTTTTCGTACACAATTATTTCTATCACCTATGCCTGGATTGTGCTGCACTCTCACGGAAACACTTTATACTGCTTCTAAAATTTTATTTTCAGATCTCTTATCCGTTTTAAGTCGGTTTTATTTTACTTTGTCGCCTTAAAATGGAAAAATATGAGGCGTAAGATATCACTATTGTTCTGACGAAGCTGAAGGTACCACATATATGTTGTAATAACGCAAGTCGGACGTTAAACACACAAAAAAAAAAGTCCTGATTTTTGATACAAAACCGATCGGATTGCTTAGCGTAATGATATAGGAAAGATTAGTAAAGTTATTATTCAGATAAAAAAAAGTTAGAATAAAAAGTAATATATTTCACGGCGGTCAAGGTTCATTTTTTAATTTTAATTGTAAAAAACGTAAGTATGTTTGTTTAACGTCACTTTATTGTTGAGTTTTGTTACTTTTGTATTTAATTTTCGTTAAACACACTTTACTTAAAAAAAATTATTTCGTTTATATAAGAAAAAGTAATATTAAATAATTGATTCAATTTGGAAGGTAATCTCTTACTTTGAAAAGTTCAGGCGCCCATTCCACAAAAGCCTGTTGCTGGCCCAACATTTCGTCACCGGTATGCAGTCTTAGTAGTCGTTCACCTCCAAGTTCCCCCAACATCTTGTCAACGTATTTTCCAAAAGCGCAATAATTTGGGTAAGCACTGGAGCCCAAACCGAAAACGGCAAATCTAAAAAAATGAAGGTTATAGAAAACAAATACCTTTATTATTATTTAATACGCATTAAATCTAAGTATATTGTACAAACAAAATATAAAAATTTGTGAAATATATTCTAATAATTGTTCTTTATTTTCCCATAAAAACGAGAAATAAAAAAAAGGTGGCAGTGGCATGACTGCCAACAGAAGTGACTACTTCTTATCACGGGTTATGGCTATATATTTTACACCACAAAATAAAATTTATAGTCGATTTTCAAAATTATGAGTACATTCAATTCAGTTTAATATATTTCAAAATACAATATTATATGATTTTTTGCCAAGACATAGGTTTTTGCTACTCGACACTAGAATAGGCTATAACTGACCATGGGAGAAGCACGGAGTCCCAAATGTATTCCTGCTACACTTAATAACTGACCCTGTGACTTATTAATTGTCACTGTAAATGCCAACTTCAATGGAAACTGCAATATTTTAATTTGGAAAGGCACGTTGTTTCGAATTATAAGATTGTTTCAATTAAAATCATTTCAAATGTAAACTTATAAACAATAATTTTATAATAAATAATAATAGAGATTCAGATTTTTAAAACGGGAATACATCTATGTCCATTTCAGGTACCTAAATCATGTTCATTTTAAATTTCATCTCAATCGGTCCAGTAGTTAATGTGTGATTGAATAACAAACAAAAACACACATTAACTTTCAAATTTAAAATATTATATTAAGAAGTATAAAATATTATTAAAACGTCACTATTGTAGCCTACAGTTAACACATATCGAAAAACTGAATACTAAATAATTCAGTTGCACTGGGTAAGTAGTATAATGGCATTTAAATATTTATTATTCACACCTACCAATATATAATAATGTATAAAAAGTCACTGTTACACAGTTAACACTTGTCATAAAACTAAATACTAAATAAAGTTAGACTGGGTAAGTAGTATAATGGCGTTTAAAGTAATTTTAATATTTATTATTCACGCCTACCAATATATAATAAAACGTAAAAAACGTCACTGTTACACAGTTAACACTTGACACAAAATTAAATAATCACGTTGGACTGGGTAAGTAATATAATGGCGCGAACATATAAGTTTTCACTTCAAAAATACATTTCAAAACAAAAATATATATAAGAGCGTGATGCGTGACGGCAAACTGAATTTTTCCCCGTGCAAAACATACATCCATTCCCTGCCATAAGAAGTATTCACTTCAAAAATGTTTCTCGTAAATTTTTAAACCAGTACGGTACTTGTCATGTTTCTAGAGTTTAATAATTTTGCAATATTATCTATTTTATTTTATTTTTAACTAAGAAGCAATCTCTAGCTTGTTACCTACTCAAAACACAGTTTAAACGCAAGCAATATCACATCCAATTATGTTATTAATTAAAACGCAATTAAGAACATTCATGATGAATTTTTTATCATTCATCGTAAAAAATGACGATAATCTCAATCGAAATAAAATTATTGAAGAAGTATCTGTGGTGTAAAATCAGCTGTTTAGGTGAATATAATCCACGCATCACCTTCAGTTACACATTAGTATGTTTTTACATTTTTAGAGTATAACACCACAATTCATTAAAACTGCTGATTTTTGCATAATATTATAATAATGAGGTTATGTTTATTACAAATTCTCATAGTATTGTTATTAGCATTCGACTTCTGTGAAAACTATGAAAAACAGTCATAATTATATAATTTGATATAAACATATTTCGTAGTTATACGAAGTGTGTTCAGAAAGTAACGAGAATTTTAATTTTTTGAACAAAATATTTATTTATTCGTCTACATTGATGTTGTCGCCTTCAAAATAGTCCCCATTGGTGATTATGCACTTGTGCCAGAGCTCTGCCAATCATCGAAACATTTCTCAAACTCGATCTTTGAGATAGCCTTTAGTTCTTTCAGCGATGAGCTTTTAATGTCATCTATGGCTGTAAAACGACGACCCTTTAAGGTTCTCTTTATTTTTGGAAATAGAAAATAGTCACACGGAGCCATGTCTGGCGAATATGGTGGCTGGGACATCGTTACAGTACTGTTTTTGGTCAAAAAAATTCACGAATAAGCAATGAAGTGTGAGCTGGTGCAAAAGCCATGAATTCAGATCCGGGCGTTTTTTTTCGGCGTTGAACTTGTAGGTAGTACTCCTTATTGATCGTTTCACCTGGTGGCAGGAATTCATGATGCACTACACACAAAAGAACAGAGGATGAGATATACTGTCTTAGAAGTTCTGGATGGTGTGCAAACGGCTTATTGTTGGATCCTTACCAAGGAAGAAAAAAGAAGTATTTTAGCGGGTATTCCGCATGACTACAACGTCCACACACCACTACTCATGTACAAGGCTGCGTGATTGTGAGTAAAGCAATTCCTTCATCTCTCGGAAAATACCCCAGTTAAACACTTTGCTTTACTGAGTACAGTATGAAGACTTTTGTTATAGCTAGTGTGATAACCGGCTTTCGATATTAATTTTCTGATAAAACATTACACTGAGTGCATAGTTACCAAACAAAACACCCGGCGCAACTAACGATCTGTTCGATAATTTAATGGGTCTTTGTAATCAATTTGTGACGAGTTATTAGTTTGAGTGTCTGTTCTGGAAGGGCTGACAGGAAGAAACGATACACGCTTTCAAAATTGGTACCATATAATAAATTTTAAAACACCAACAAACAGGTAAAGAATAAGTTAAGGTAAATTGGTAATTAAAAAGGATATGCCATTAATATCGAAGAACACAGTGAGAATAACCTTCACGTTAGACCGCACTTCTCGAGCCTTTTCGGTCTTGGCGAGTCAGAATGCCTCCACTGGTATGATTGAGCCTTATTTCGACGTCATATCCGTAAACCCATGTTTCGTCACTTTTTATAATGCGTTTCAGTAATTCTGCATCGTCGTTGACTTCATTTAGTGACTCCTGAGCAACTTCCATTCGTCGCTGTTTTTGTTCAAGATTCAACAATTTTGGAACGAATTTTGCTGCCACGCGTTTCATACAGAAAACACTGGAAACAATGTCATGACCTGATCCAATCAATATGCCAACATCATCAGCGACCTCTCTAATTGTGATTCGGCGATTGTTTAGAACTATTTCTTTCACTTTTTCCACGTTTTCATCGGTTGTTGATGTGCTGAGGCGTCTAAGGCGTTCGTCATCTTCAACGTCTTCACCGCCTACATGGAAATGCTTATACCACTTATAAACTCTTGCTTTACTCATAGCAGACTCACCATAGGCCTTTGTTAACATTTCGCACACTTTGTTACACTATATTCCATTTTTTACGCAAAATTTGATACAAATTCTTTGATCCGTTTCTTTTAACAAATGAAAATCGTCGAGCTCATAAAAACACGTCTAACCTTAGTGGCTGTCACAGACAAAGT
>CM040186.1:103193605-103198605 GCA_022606455.1 Callitettix versicolor | reverse complement strand
TTAAGGTAAATTGCATTGAAAAGGGAATGTTTTATTAATATACGTGAGAACACGTATGCGTTTGTGTTAACATTTTAGCGTTCGCAATTTTGATCCGATTTTATTCAAACTTAACACGAGCATAGTTAAAACTGTGATTAAGGTAGTTATCTGGTCTATATACAAATAAAAAAACAGTTTTTTTGTTTTATAAATTCCTGAAAATCACATCTCACCGCTGTATGAGCGTTAAAATTTCCGTAAGTCAACATTTTGTATTTTCCAATTTATAAATCTTTTACGGAGATTTTAACGCTGGAACGGCAATGAAATCAGATTGTGAAGAAAATATATGATAAAAATCTATGCATTTTACTGCAGCCTGGGTTGTTCATATGATTATTGTAAAACACAAATATATTTGCATATTGGAATGTTTATACAGATATTATTATTATTATTTTTGACAATAAAAAAATGAAAAAAACGTCATTATTATTACCAAAAAAAAAAAGTTTAAGATTCTAATAGATGCAAATTTTAAAGCTGAATAAATAGATTGCATTATATTTTCAAGTGTAACAATAAAAAAATTACGAACGTTTTTATAAATTAAAAGAACTTTAACTGAACTTTAAAAATGTGTTCCATAAGACGGATCTGGATCCTACCAAGACGCTTTATTTTGCAATAAGAATTCGTTAACAAAAATTGCTTAAAAAGTATTTTTTTAAACTGTTCATTTCGGCTTACTTAATTTTAATTAGGAACAAGGAATTAACGGTTAATTAATATACAAATTACTCACTTAAGCGGGGATCCACGAGGCTTGTCGATCCCATTTTGTTCCAATAACAGTGAATGCAGGCTCATAGCGAATGACTGTAACATTACACATTTATTCCTGACGTTTCACTTAAAATTATATCATTAAATATTGTATTATAATAAAGCAATAACGTGTTATGTAGTAAAATACGTTTTGTCTGTACCGCTAATGAATTGGTGCAGTAAAAAATGTTCCAAATGTTTATGTTTAGAACTTTTAACTTTTTTTAAAACAAAACTTTTAAAACAAATTTTGATGTTTAACATTGCTTTGTTATTTCTGGTAAATATATTAAAAATTAACTATAAAATACATTATTGGTTACAAAACAATTTTTTAAAATAAAATCTCCTGAACTGTATAGATTCAAATTCGAATTCTAATCAACTATGACTTTTATGTAAGACAGCAATATTTTCAAATCATTAAAATACATCAGCATTAATTAGTTGCGTAAATTATTTCGAAAAGTAAAATCCTATTTTATTGTACTTAGGCTGGACTTAAATGAACTTTATGGTCCTTATATCTACAAATTTCGTTTTAGATAATGTTTCATAAAAATACACATTTTAAATCTTGACCTTGAAAATGAAAAAAGACTAACCTTTCCGTTTTCCGGCGGATCTCCGTTCCCAAAAGTCGAACAGACCACAAACAGCAGCGCCTCATGTTCGATGTTGCTCATGTCGTAGTCGGCCATGTTCATAACCTGGAAAATAGAATATAAACATCTTAAGGTCAGTTCAAATTTGTCACAAATTTTGAAATTATTGTCAAATTTTGAAATTATTATTTGGTCGTCGCGAATGTAGCAGATTGAGCTTAGTTTTGTGAATGCAATAAAAAATCTTGAAAGATTATGATATATGAGATGTCATGTGTTTTTGGTTTTGCTGTACGGTGCAGAATGCTGGATGTTAATTGAAACATTTTTGAATAAAATGGCTTTTTAGAAGAGTTTTGAGAATTGTTCAGACAAACCAAATGACAAGCAAGGCATATTTTGCGAAGAATGAAATAATCAACATTAATGTTAACAAATCGGGACTATTTACGATGTACAATGAAGATTGTAAACTGTTAAGAACAGATTGTAAACAATCGCAGGAAAGTAATTAATGGAAAGCAAAGGTCCCGCTTGTCGACGAATTTCTAGATTGAAAAACTTGAAAATATTGTTTTAATTGATAACAAATCTTTTTGGAGCTGCCGACTATGAAGTCCAAAATTGCTACCTTGATCGAAAATATCCGGAACCTATAAACAGCACAAGAAGAATTAAAATATGTCATTGATCCCTGAGTGTCTGGAATATTGTTCTAAATAAGTATTTAAAAACGATTTTCCAACACTGTTTGTAGTCTAAGTGAAATTTTGCTATCGGTAAAAAATTTAGAGATTTTTAGAAATCGTAAATAATGTATATTTCTTAAGTTTACAATAACAATGTTCAATAAGTTACGTAAAATCATTTGTATTCAATAATATTAAATTGACAAAAGTTTTAAGTTTCTTTTATGACAACAAAACGTAAATGTTAAGTTTATGCGCGATTAAATATTTAACGGTCTGTTAAAATTTAATGAAGGAGCAGTGTAACATTCTAGAACATTCTCCGCTATATAAAAACTGCAATCAATTATAATTAATGAATTAAATGATTAAATGAAAATTAAAAAAGTTGATAAAGAATATTGAATTGTGCTTTTGCTCTACGTATGTAACGTTTCAGGGAATTCTATCACTGAGAAGTACTCAATTTTAAAATTTAACCAGAACAAACAAACGTTATCATTGAAGAAAAACGGGGAAATTTCGTATCATATATGTTAAAAATTTGTCTGAAAATGTAGGTACTTTAAACCAGAACGTTTATAAAATTTAGAAATTTCGAAACCAGACATAAGGGCGATCATGTTTAATGTGTCAATAATTTCTTTGTGTTTTGAGATAGTATAACTAGAACTTAGAGTCTGTGCATATAGGAGGATACATAGTTTGATTGATTTTCATGATATTTCGTTTGTTTTTTCTACATTACTAGACCATTTTTTTATTTATAAAAACATATTTTGAAACGTTTTCTTGGTCAAGAATTTCTCAACAATCTGATTTTATCAAAATATACTCAACATTTTTGATAAAATTTAGTCCATATATTTAAAACGTTTGATATGTTATCAAAAAGACGTTCGAGAGATTAATGAAAACAATTCGAAATTCGGCCTAATTTCGGTTTATCAATTTTTCTTAAAATTTTGGTTGAAACAAACCAAATTCACAGACCAGAAATAAATCGAAAAAATTTCAAAACATAACTACTATCGATTTTTTTATTTATCTCGAATTTTGTTTGTTTTATTTAAAATTTTTGAGAAATTAGGCCGACTTTTCGTTGTTTTCGGCCGAAAGTAATTGAACGAAGTTTTCGCACTGGATATAAATACCTGGCAGTGGAAGGCGTGCGAGAATATCTCGCCCAACTTTTTCGCGAACACTTCAGACTTGCCCGTCTCGGTTGCGAACAGTATGGTCGCCTTGATTCTCTTCGAGAGGGCGTTGCGGAACAGTTTCGAAGTGAATTTCACCGCCCTGTAAACATTAATTGTGCTGTACATTTCCTCATCCAGATGTTCACGCAAACACGCAAGTTTGCTATCAAGTTTGTTATGGTGGAAAATATTTTAGTAAATTAATATGAAACCATTTCATTATTAACTAAAATAATTCTCTCACCCTCTCTTTCTGTGTGTGTGTGTGTGTGTGTGTGTGTGTGTGTGTGTGTGCGCGCGCGTGTGTGTGTGCGTGTGTGTGCGTGCGTGGTGTGAGATTGTTTTGTGTGTGTGTGTTTTGGTTGTTTGTGTGAGTGTTTTGTGTGTGTTGTGTGTGTTGTGTGTTTGTGTGTGTGTGTGTGTGTGTGTGTGTGTGTGTGTGTGTATGTGTGTGTGTGTGTGTGGTGTGTGTGTGTGTGTGTGTGTGTGTGTGTGTGTGTGAGTGTGTGTGTGTGTGTGTGTGTGTGTGTGTGTGTGTGTGTGTGTGTGTGTGTGTGTGTGTGTGTGTGTGTGTGTGTGTGTGTGAGTGTTTTGTGTGTGTGTGTGTGTGAGTGTTTTGTGTGTGTGTTTTGGTTGTTTGTGTGAGTGTTTTGTGTGTATGTGTGTGAGTGTTTTGTGTGTGTGTGTGTTTGGTTGTTTGTGTGATGTTTTGGTGTGTTTGTGTGTGTGTTGTGTGTGTGTGTGTGTGTGTGTGTGTGTGTGTGCGTGTGAGTGTTTTGAGTGTCTATTTTGTGTGTGTGTTTGTGTGTGTGTGTGTGTGTGTGTGTGTGTGTGTGTGTGTGTGTGCGTGAGTGTGTGTGAGAGTGTTTTGTCTCTTCTCTCTCTCTCTCTGTCTTCTCTCTCTCTCTGTCTTTCTTTCTCTCTCTGTCTTTCTCTCTCTCTCTCTCTCTCTCTCTCTCTCTCTCTCTCTCTCTCTCTCTCTCTCTCTCTCTCTCTCTCTCTCTCTCGACGAACAAAGGAACGAAGATTCTAGGAAACTGGTATGTTAATGTACTTACTAACCATGATCTTCTTTGAAGTGATAACACTTACTACAGGTTTAATAAGTGTTTCTATCCAACCGTTGGATAGAAAAAAAAATATTTTGCACGAAAACATGAAATAGTTACAGTCAAAGGGCGGCCAAAACCTCTATAACGGAATCTCGGTAAATCGATAATTTGTTCTAATCCAAAATACAGCAGATTGTAACCTGAATTTTGTTTATGAGATTACAAGAGTAAATTAATAATTTGTAACAATTGACCGATCGAAGGGAGGTATTTGTTTAAAATCGACCGTTCGGTTTTTGTGTTGATTTGTTTCGCCGTTTTGGCCAAACGCGTAGACCAATTGTTACGAAATTTGCTGCCGAAGTACCTTGTATACAGACAGCGCGATGTATTTGTAAGATATTTTTCAATTCACTACCGTTTCAAGATGGCGGTCTCTGATGTAACGGTGACGAGTGTCATTGCTGGTCATTTCGTGTAATACTGATTAGAACTTTCATAATTTCGACCTCTTGATGGGAAACACATACAATTTTAAATAAATTCGATGTATTAATATTTTTTTAAAATATTACGGTAACTGGATAAATTGGCGGTAAAGGTTACCAGCGCGTCAAAACGTTGTTGTAGAGAGGTGGTCTGGGC
>CM040186.1:103143605-103188605 GCA_022606455.1 Callitettix versicolor | reverse complement strand
GATAGTTTTGAAATTCGTTACGAAGATAACTGGTATAAAGAATGTTCGGCGTTTGGTTTGTGTGTTTGTTACGCAATTTTGGCCAAACGCATTAACCGATTGATTTGAAATTTGATATGAAAGTACCTGGTTAAAAGCCCAAAAGACGTAAGTGTAAGATGTTTTCCATTCACTTCCGTTTCAAGATGGCTGGCTCCGATTTGCATTGACGCGTGTTCGCAGTTTTGTCCAAACGCATTCACCGATTGTTTTGAAATTTATTACGAAGGTATCTTTTATAAAGTCCAGATGACGTGCGTGTACATTTTTTTCCTATTTATTTCCGTTTCAAAATGGCAGCCCGTTATTTAACGTTCATATTGTAGTTGCTGGTCATTTCCGGTAATACTGACTGAACGGCAAGACCTATCGTAACTTTGACCGTTCAGTATCATTTTTCGTAAATATTACGGTAACCGGTTAAATTAGTGGAAAAGCTTACGAGCGCTGTCGTAGAAGAATATATATTCTGTATATTATTATTCTGTTTGTATTATTCTGTATATTATTATTCTCTCTGTATATTATTCTGTATATTAAGAATATACTGCAAGGTCTACTGTTCTTTCAACTAACAGTTAAATCGTTTTTATTTCTAGACTGTTAGAGGCTGATCTTATTGAAATGTATCAAGGATATTTTGTGTACAACGTACCTGGTAGTCATAGGCTGGGTATAGCAGATAGTTGGCCGTCTCCTGATGGTATACAGGAGTGGTGGAGCCTGACATTGGCGGTACCACCCACACCCAGTCTGTAGGACAACCGTTCCGGAGGCGTTGTTCGTTATCCAAGTGCTTCATGAAGGATTCAGAGGCCGTGTGGTGGTCCACTATGGTGCAGTTGCTTAACTGTAACGTAATACAGATGGCATTGGTATGTAAACGTAAGGGTACTTGTTAACAGAAAACTAAAAGGCTGAGAACTAAAAAAGAAAAAATATCAGTTTAAAACGACATTAATATCTTTTGATTTTGGTAATAGCTTGGATAATTTCGTTACAAGCAGAAATTGTTCACAGTTTCAAAATAGCGGCTTTAGCAAATCTGTGAACAAAGTCATAACAAATAACAAAGTCATAAAAGTCGTTTCAAGATGGCAGCCTATGATTTACAATTAAGAGTGTACGCAATTTAGCCAAACGCAGATTGTTATGAAATTTGGTATGAAAGTACCTTGTACAAAGCCAAAATTTCTTATTTGTAAAACTGTTCCGCATTTACTTCCGTTTCAAGATGGCGGGCCCGGATTTAACGATGACAAGTGTTCGATCACGAGTGTACTGCCAAACGTTACATACACTTTTTGGAAAAGCTAAATTCACTTTCGTAATCTGCGTTAAAATTTCCGTGAATTAGCATTCGAAATTTTCAAAATCCAGTGAAATTAACAAAATTAACCTAACGGCGGACAGGGTTATTTTTCGTATGTTGTAATTTACTTTTAAATTTTAAAATGTTATTGACCGAGAAAAGTAAGTTCTCTGTTTCAACTCGACCGATCGGTAATGTTACGTGTTTTGTTACGCAGTTTTGTTCAAGCGTATTGAACGATTGTTTATTTTTTTTTTTTTTAATCGTCCGACTATTGTGCACACTTGGGCTAATGCAGACGATGGGATGATTTATAGCGTATGAAAATGCCAAACACTGGCCTGGAATCAAACCCGGGTCCTCGGGGTGAAAGCCCAGTACGCTATCAACTAGGCCACCGAGGCGGCAGGATTGTTTTAAAATTTAGTGTGAAGGTACCTTGTATAAAGCCCAAACGACTTATCGGTAAAATATTTTCCCGTTCACATTCGTTTCAAGATGGCGGCTTCTGATTTACAATGAAGAGTTTACGCCGTTTTAGTCGAACGCATATACCGATTGTTTCGAAATTCGATAGAAAGGTGACTGGATAGAGCTCGAACGAATTATGTGTAAAATGTTTTCTCATTCACTTTGGTTTCAAGATGGCGGCCCCTTATTACGCACACGCATTGATCGACTGTTTTAAAATTTATTACGAAGGTACATTGTATAAATTATTTATTCACTTCCGTTTTAAGATTGTGGAGTCTGATTCAACGTTGAGAGCGCAGTTGTTGGTTATTTCCTCTAATACAGGCTGACCGGCATATCTGTCACAATTTTGACCGCTTCACGGAGAAAGAACAAACAATTTCCAATAAAGCTGGTCCAGTAACATTTTTCGTAAATATTACGGTTACCGATTAAATTGGCGGACAAATTTTCAGGCGCTGTCTTGGGATTTTAAATTTAAATTTACGAGCGCTGTCTTGGAATTTTAAATTTAAATTTACGAGCGCTGTCTTGGAATTTTAAATTTAAATTTACGAACACTGTCTTGGAATTTTAAATTTAATTTTACGAGCGCTGTCTTGGAATTTTAAATTTAAATTTACGAGCGCTGTCTTGGGATTTTAAATTTTGAATTTTAAATTTAAATTTACGAGCGCTGAGCATTTTCTTTAAATTTTGAAATTTTAAATTTAAATTTACGAGCGCTGTCTTGGAATTTTAAATTTAAATTTACGAACACTGTCTTGGAATTTTAAATTTAAATTTACGAGCGCTGTCTTGGAATTTTAAATTTAAATTTACGAGTGCTGTCTTGGAATTTTAAATTTAAATTTACGAGCGCTGTCTTGGGATTTTAAATTTAAATCTGTCTTGGGTTTTTAAATTTAAATTTACGAGCGTTGTCTTGGAGTTTTAAATTTAAATTTACGAGCACTGTCTTGGGATTTTAAATTTAAATTTACGAGCGCTGTCTTAAAATTTTAAATTTAAATTTATGAGCGCTGTCTTGGAATTTTAAATTTAAATTTACGAGCGCTGTCTTGGGATTTAAAATTTAAATTTATGACCGTTCTATTAAAAATTTAAAATTTACTGCATGGTCGTTAAATGTTCTTTAAACTATTAGTAATAAATATTTTAATATTTCTTATTTTAATAAAACCATATTTTCTAAAAAAAGTAATATAACAATTTTTAAAAATTTTGAGCAATTCACCACATCCGCGAGATTGCAGCAGCGTGCAGTGATTATTTACTACCAAACTTTAGCTGATAATCACCTGGAAGGAGTAAAGGACGGCAAGATTCAATTCCACCAAAGCTTTGTCTTTCCACAGGCTGACCGGTGTCCTCGTGTCCAAGCGCATTCTGTTGGCTATCGTCTGAAACACACAGGACGTTCAGATTAGATTAGATTCAAACCAGAAGGAATAATAAAACCCCAGGCACTGCGATCAACAGACCTATTGTGCAACTAAACCTCTTGAGTACTAGTTTAGCAGATTGATGTCCTTTATAAGTTCCAACAATCCACTGACTAGCAGAAGGCTGCTGAAGATCCCTAGGGTCCTGGAAACCAAACAGCCCTAGCCTTCTACCAACAAGAGCTTCACAATCAAGGATTATGTGTCCAAAAATTAACCAAAATTTTTGAATCGTGTTTTTCAAAAATTGATTTTTTCAGCGTCATTTTGATTAGACAATATCCAATAGAAGCCTTTTTTACAAATATTATTGTTGTTTATTTTTTCAACAATAAGTGTATACAGATGGCATTGGTATGTAAACGTAAGGGTATTTTTTAACATAAAACTAAAAGGCTGTGAACTACAAAAAAGAAAAAAAATATCAGTTTAAAACGACATTAAAATGTCTTGATTTTGGTAATAGCTTGGATAATTTCGTTACAAGCAGAAATTGTTAACAGTTTCAAAATAGCGGCTTTAGCAAATCTATGAAAAAAGTCATAACAAATAACAAAGTCATAAAAGTCGTTTCAAGATGGCGGCCTCTGATTTACAATTAAGAGTGTACGCAGTTTTAGCCAAATTCAGATTGTTATGAAATTTGGTATGAATGTACCTTGTACAAAGTCAAAATGACGTATTTATAAAACTGTTCAGCATTTACTTCCGTTTCAAGATGGCGGCTCCGGATTTGACGATGACAAGTGTTCGATCACGAGAGTACTGCCAAACGTTACATACACCTTTTCAAATTTGTATGAATTAGCATTCACAATTTTCAAAATCCAGTGAAATTAACAAAATTAACCTAACGGCGGACAGGGTTAGTTTTAACGCAATTTTTGGGTTAGTTTAACGCGGACATGCCAAATTTTAACGTAATTAATCCAACCATTCTGGAGGTAAAAATTATTTAGTGAAAAAACAAAATGGCGGCTAACAGGAAAACAAGCATTTCCGGACCCATGTATGTAGACATTTTTTTTCTAATATAAAAGAACCTTTGTAGGAGTTTTGGCAGTTTAATATAGAAACACCGATGTGTTTAGAATTAATAATATTTTTATCCTTAAAGTTTCACCCCTAAATATTTTTTTGTCATCAACCCTTATATTTTTCCTGGGTTCGGGCCGCTACAAAGACAATTTTTGCCAAATTTTTCAGAGAGCGGTCACAACTATTACGAGTAGCCTAATAGGTGCGTTACCGATAAACAGACATGCGATTTATGGTATTCGACTTTCCTTACTACTGCCGGACCATAATGGTCATACGGTTTATTTTAGGGCTTTATTTACGAACTAAAAATAATAATGGTAAAATCTCTTTATTGCGGCATTGAAGGGTACATTAGCTTTTGACATTATAAAGAGATTTCCTCTATAGAGAGAGTTCAACCAAAAATGTACACTATTTTAATTTTAAGCATTGAGTGCAAATTTTATTGAAATAAAGCTACATTATGTACAGTTTATAAAAAAACAATATTTATTAAGTAATAATCAATTAATATAAATACTGTAATTGTGAGAAAAAGGCAATATTTCGCAAAAACTACTTCAATTCCTTCAAATTTTTGCTTTCGAATTTTCTTGAAGCTATTCCCCTTCTTCTTCTTTTCGTTTCACCCTCTTTGGGGTACGCTGAATTAATCATTTCTTGCGCGCTGTACTTTTCTTTGTTCCCAGTAGCTCTTCATTCTTTCTGATCTTCTTTTCCTCTCCTCTTCTGAAATGATAGGTTTAGGTTTTATTTTGGTTTTATCTTGGAATCTTATTCTTTCGTCTTTGGCAATTATCTTAGCAGTTTGGTCAAGCAGTGAATTTTCTGTAATTTTTAATTCTATTAGGTCTTTTTCAATTTCTTTAAACCAGTTCGGTCTTGTTTTACGATTATGGAAAAAATCAAACACTCATTTCGTTAATCTATTAGAGTTCATTCTAAAAAGATGGCCGTAAAAATTTATTCTCCTTTTTCTCATAGTATCTGACAATTTTTCAATTTTCTTGTAGAGAGCTTCATTTCTTATATATACTACCTTATTATCCTGAAATTTTGTTCCTATAATTTTTCTTAAGATTTTCCTTTCCTTTATTTCAAGCTTTTCTATCTGGTCTATGCGATTCATGGTTAATGTTTCTGCTGCGTACAGTTCTTCCGGCTTGATCACTGTTTTATAATGTTTAATTTTGGACCCCCATGAAAGGGATTTCTTATTATATGTTTCTTTCGTCAATTGGAAGGCCAATTCAAGTTTGTTTTTCCTGGATTCCATTGCCTTGCCTTCATATGCATTCCAACTAATCCATTCACCAAGATATTTGAATTCTTTTACAATTTCTATTTTCTGTTCTTGGATTTTAAGGTATTTATTTGGGTATTTGTTGTTTGTCATGATTTTGGTCTTTTCAAAAGATATGTTTAGACCTATTTTAGCTGCTTGTTTCTTTAATTCAAGAATCTGCTCCTTTGCTTCCTCCATTGTTTCAGCAAACAAGGCCATATCATCTGCAAATGCAATACAGCTAATTCTGAGATTCTTCTTTTTGTAACCCAATCCTATTCCACTTTTTATATTTTTCTTCCATTCCCTGACTACTTTCTCAAGTGCACAATTAAACAATAAAGGGGAGAGCCCATCCCCTTGCCTGACTCCCGTTTTTACTTCAAATGAATTCGATAGTTCACCCATAAATTTAACTTTCGAAACTGTATTTGTTATAGTTGCTTTTATGATATTAGTTGTTTTCTTATCCAAACTTAGTTCTTCTAGTACGGATATAAGAGATTCTCTATCAATGGAATCGTAGGCCTTTTTAAAATCAATAAAAGTAATTACATACGTTTTAGCTCTTACTTTTTGGTATGCCATAATGTTTTTAAGATTGAATATTTGTTCCACGCATGATCTACCTTTTCTAAAACCTCCCTGGTATTCCAATTCCCCTTCATTATAGGCGTTTATTATTTTATTTTTATTTTTCAATGCCAACATCTACTTGCTTTACACCTTCCCCTTTACACTTGTTTTTGTTTAGACGACTTTACACTGTATTGTAAAAGTATACAAAAAAAATTATTCACTACTTGCAAAACGTACCAGTCACAAAACATTCGATTTAGTTGACGCACTACGAATGACTTGACGGCATATTGAGGAATAAAGAGTAGAAAGTGTGCTCGTGTTTCACCGCTATAGAAATGTCTGGTATTTCGTTGGCGTCAGTAGAGAAAGTTACAATATGTATTTACTGTAGGAATGGAAATGGACCGATCTCTTTTGTCGTTATAAAGAGATTTCCGTTATAAGGAGATCCGCAATAGAGACCCGGTTTACTGTTATGTGTACTGTATGTGCGAGACCCGGGTTTTTTTAATAAATAAAGACGACATAACATACGTTAAAAAAACAAACCTTTGGTTACTCGAAACGGGTTCACGCAAGTATCAATTAAAGTCGATATTCGCCATTTCATTTCTCAAACATCTAGTGCATAAATAATCATATCATGTGAAATATCCGAAACGGAGTCGTCTTAAACAGCCCTCTGATTTATAGCCGTAACTTAATTTCGTCCCAATTTCGTGGGATTCGAACTCAATTCTTTCCAATTTCCAAACTCAATTAATCATTTCCCAACTGACGGCTGTCATATATTTGCCGCTGTATATCTGGAACACCGCAGCGATTGAAATTATTTGTATTCTACCTTAATTAAAGTGTTTATAAATCGGAACAATTAATAATAGCCTACTAGTAAAATGTTTTTGTTTTTAGGTTATAAACTATGTTTTTTTGCGTTTTAGTGTGTTTAAACGAAGTATAAAGGTTTCGTGACCGTCTTTGCGATCTTTGAGGTTTCGATAGATCTTTAAGTTTTCAGTTTTTCTGAACTCAAAAAATGCGGTTTTTATTTGATTGTCTCTCCTCTCTCTCTCTCTCTCTCTCTCTCTCTCTCTCTCTCTCTCTCTCTCTCGTTGGAAACAAATCCATTTTTAACGAAACTTGGCAATAAAAACACCTTTTGAAGTCCTTTTTTTCTGTTAAAAAACTGTGAAAATCGTATTTTTCAAAAACGGACTCTACTGTGCAAAACGTCGGCTACAGATGATTTGGCATCCAAAAATTCGAT
The DNA here is from genome assembly GCA_022606455.1 of Callitettix versicolor. NCBI lineage: Eukaryota > Metazoa > Arthropoda > Insecta > Hemiptera > Cercopidae > Callitettix > Callitettix versicolor. Next base: position 103,181,160 of record CM040186.1, on the reverse strand, counting down.
CCAACTGGCTATTTTAAAAAAAAATTGGGTATTTTATTAAAGAATATTGGCTAATGTTTGGTTAAAACTCACCTCTAACATGTTATATCTGAAGGAATCACCAAGGTTTCTGCAGCCTATCTCAGTGCTCATGTACCAGCCGCTGAAAGGACATCCGGTAAACTGAATTCCTCCACAGTCGAAGATCATGCTGGCCACAGCGGGGAGGATGAACCATTTCAGTTTCAACTCTTTGAACCACTCGTATCTGTTGGAAAAAAATACGTGTTTAAAAATTATAAAATCAATACCAGTTTCTTATTTGTAATTGTTTTTTTGTATTCACATTTTTTTACTGAAACGCAACGAAGAAGTCTAGAAAATAAAAATTCTACCACCTCCCGATAATATAGTATAATAATTATACTATTTTTAGTTTTATCTTTAGAATTATATAAAGATAGTTATAAAAAAACCACGTAAATGAAACCATTATCGTATAACTGCAGAATTACAAAATGAAAAAAATAAATTTTTGTTTAACTTTAATTCACTCAGTCAAGTATACGATAAACACCAATCGAAATAATTTCATAAATAACTTTCAATTCCAAAATAAATTTTAAATTTTGATATTTTTTCAAAAGAATAACTTAGATTAAAACATCTCATTATACTATAAACACCAGTCTAAAGGATTTCATAAACATCTTTTTAATTACAAAATAAATTGTAAATTTTGATGTTTTTTTAAAAGAATAGCCTACACTAAAACACTCCATAAAGTATACTATAAATACCAATCGGAAGAATTTCATATATTTTTTATTCCAAAATAAATTGTGAACTGTTTATTTTATTAAAGAAAAAACTTACATTCATAAACACATAAAGTTTACCATAAACACTAATAGGAAGGATTTCATAAATACCTTTTTAATTCCAAAATAAATTGTAAATTTTGATTTTTTTAAAAGGTATAACCTACATTTATAAACACTTCATAAAGTGTACCATAAACACCAGTCGAAAGAATTTATTAAATATCTTCTTAATTCCAAATTAAATTGTAAATTTTTATTTTTTTTAAAGGAATAGCCTACACTAAAACCACTATAAAGGTTAACTTTTAATTAGTCTGAAACTAAATTTTACTTTTTTAGTTGTTGAATTTATTCTTTTTATCAATTTTTAGTTGCCTAATTTATCAAAAAAATGGTATTTAACACTTTGAAAAAAATAATGATGTAAAAGAATAATGATATTCATAACTGAAGTCATTGTGGTAAATTTAAAATAAAATAAATTTACTGTTCTGGAGCAGACTCCAATAGAGCAAAAATAAACATGGCAGCCGATGGGTCTACTGACGAAATTGAGTTACGATTCTCCAAATACGATTAAAATCTGATGAACCAATTTTGAGATTTGTCAGTAGCAACCAAACTGGATTTTTCTGAGAAATGATTGAAGGTGAGAAAGTTTGTGTAATGTTTTCGCAAAGTTTATTTTTAACCTGAAGTTTTAAAATAAGATTTAAAATATTAAATAGATTAACAGTAATATTGAGTAGTTTTACCACGTGATTGATATATTGTACTACAAACAAAAATGACAAAGCAGGCAATAGTTTACCATGCAGTCAATAGTTTAACGTGCAGTCAATAGTTAACCGTACCGACAATAGTTTACCGTGCAGGCAATAGTTTACCGTGCAGTCAATAATTTACCGTGCAGTCAATAGTTTACCGTACAGACAATAGCTTACCGTGCAGTCAATAGCTTACCGTGCAGTCAATAGTTTACCGTGCAGGCAATAGTTTACCGTGCAGTCAATAGTTTACCGCGCAGTCAATAGTTTACCGTGCAGACAATAGTTTACCGTACAGACAATAGTTTACTGTACACACAATAGTTTACCGTGTAGACAATACTTTACCGTGCAGGCAATAGTTTACCCTACATACAATAGTTTACCGTACACACAATAGTTTACCATGCAGACAATAGTTTACCGTACAGTCAATAGTTTACCGTACAGTCAATAGTTTACCGTGCAGTCAATAGTTTATCGTGCAGCCAATAGTTTACCGTACAGTCAATAGTTTACCGTGCAGTCAATAGTTTACCGTACAGTCAATAGTTTATCGTGCAGCCAATAGTTTACCGTGCAGTCAATAGTTTACCATGGAGCCAATAGTTTACCATGCAGTCAATAGTACATCGTGCAGACAATAGTTCACCGTGTAGTCAATAGTTTACAGTGCAACTAATAGTTTACCGTGCAGTCAATAGTTTACCGTGCACATAATGGTTTACCGTGCAGTCAATAGTACATCGTGCAGACAATAAATAGTTTACCGTACAGTCAATAGTTTATTGTGCAGTCAATAATTTATCCTGTAGGCAATAGTTTACCGTGCAGTCAATAGTTTACCGTGCAGACAATAGTTTACCGTACAGTCAATAGTTTACCATGCAGACAATAGTTTACCGTACAAACAATAGTTTATTGTGCAGTAAATAGTTTATCCTGTAGGCAATAGTTTACCGTGCAGTCAATAGTTTATCGTGCAGTCAATAGTTTATCGTGCAGTCAATAATTTACCGTGCATAATAAATTCAATCCAATCAACTTATTGATCGATTAAAATGAACACACCTTGTCAATTCCCAGACTGACTAACAATTCTAAATGTATGGAAAAGTTGACTGTATCTGATAAAAACATAATCGCCGAATTTCAACATGAATTATGATTAGTTCATCTGAATGCGAAACAAAATGAGGTTAAGGTAATGACTACTAGTAGTTCAAAGAACAGCAGACTTTGCATTATGTCCTAATTTAATATACAGAACGCTCCACGACTGCGCTCGTAACTATTTCCGCCAATTTAACCGGTAACCGTAATATTTACGATAAATGTTACTGGACCAACTTTATTGGAAATTTTATGCTCTTTCTTCACGAAGGAGACAAAATTATAATAGATCTTGCCGTTCAGCTAATATTACAGGAAATAACCAACAACTACACTCTCAACGTTTAATCAGAGTCCGCCATCTTGAAACCGGACGTAAATGGGAAAAATTTCAAACAACCTTAAAATCATACATTTTTGCAGAAGTAAATAAAAAAATACACATTTGGGCTTTATACAAGATTAAATCAAAAACAATCGATTGCATTTTAAAACAGCGTGCAAGTAAATCAGAGGCCGCCATTTTGAAACGAAGTAAAAATTCTAACACGTCTTTTACGCTTTGGGCTTTATACAGCTAAAAATGCGTGCATTCCTTATTGTAAATCAAAGAGGCGATTTTGAAATGAATTTCAACACAATCAAAATTTCAAAACAATCGGTTATTGCGTAAACTGCGTGCATTCCTTATTGTAAATCAGAGGCTGCCATTTTGAAATGGAAGTAAAAAATTCAACACATCTTTTACGCTTTACACAAAGTACCTTCGTACAAAATTTCAAAACAATCGGTCAATGCGTTTGATTAAAATTGCGTACACTCGACATCGTTACATCAAAGGCCGCCATTTTGAAACTGAAATAGGAAAAAAACGTTAATATTCTTAACCTAATTAAAAGTACAATACTTGAGCATTGTTTACTTGGAGTTGTGTTTGGCCAACTTGTACAATCGCTCAGGGCGACTTGTGTTGAACACTGTTCCAAATAAATCACTGTTCTTAAAAAAATATCAGCTAATGTTCACAAAATGTTACATACGTAATAGGGGTGGTTCAACCAAGCAGAACATAGTTTATCATATCGGCACACGCAAGGATAGTTGCAATGTTTTGAACACTGCTGTCAGACTCGATTGATAATCGTAGCTTGTTAAATAACAAGTTGATTTGTCGAAATGCGTGACAAAATATAAAAACATCGTTATTAATGTTAATTATGTCTGATTCGAAACAAAGTACCGGAGAAGTGACGTGGCTTCGTCAGCTGATTTTGTAACTGAAGGTCGGATATAGTAGCCGTGCAGAAAACATTAAGAGTAACAACAAGAACAATGTAATATTAAGGATTTAAGGATCCACTTACTCAGGATGTACAATCTCCACTTGCATGACCAGCTCAGGAGGCAGCTCGAAGAATTCAGGATCATGTCCGTTGGCGGAAAGTATTAAAGGCATTACTTCAAACTGAAGCCGTTTAGGCTTCCAGCCCAGTTTCATGGCTATCTGCAAACAGGAAGAAGCAATGTGAATAATTGCGACACGCAACTGTCTCGTTGACGTGATGGTAGCAAATTTCCAACGATACTTCTTTTATCTTGTAAATTTCTTAAACAATACGATTTCACCATCGCTAAAATCTGCGTAAATTATAGAATTAAAAATTTTCAAATTACGTTGGAAGTACAAAATTGGACCCTGACCGCCGTATTTTAAATGGAATTTGAAATTTTTGTTTTATTTTTTTTTATTTTTTTGGTTATTTTAAGGCGAAAAGCACATTGGGGCTATTATCGCCGCCCTAAATGTAAGTGTGAGTGTAATGTATTAAAGTCGTAAGTGTAGTGTTGTAAGTGTAAGTGTGTGTTAGACTCGGGTACCGCGAGGGACGTCTAAATCCTCTCAATAGGTGCAGCTAGTCTAATATATGTAATAGGTAAAACGCTAATTTATGTAAATTACCAAAATCCACATAAATGTCTGTGTTTTTTGTATACTTGTCCGTAATTTATTAGATTAAGCGTTAAACCGTTTCAAAATGGCGGCCATTATAAACCATTTAAATTAAAACTTTTATTTTTACAGTATTCGCAAAACAGCATTAAAAATTGTCACTATTTAACAATTAAAAATGTGCATTTAATCTAATATTCTTTTTCTTTTCTGCTAGGATTATTGTCACTATGTTCAGTATAATGATCTGCCTTCCTTAGCTTCGTCAATTCTACTTTCGTTGACGCGTTTCGGAGAACTATATCTATATCTATACTCTAGTTTTTGAAGATGGAGGTTCTCCGAAACGCGTCAACGAAAGTAGAATTGACGAAGCTAGGGAAGGCAGATTATACTGAACAATAGTAATCTAATATTGTTATGACGGTAAAGTCGGTTATAAAAAAACGTGTACTTTTTCGAAATTGCCTACCATCAAGTCAGTGAAACAGCTGTGTACGAAGTATTTGTTTCATGAAACTTTTCGTTTTATAATTATAGTTCGGTTGATCTTACCTCAGTGATTTCCACATTGTTAGGATCGCCAGTTATTGTTCCGTCTTCGTTTTTGAATCCGGCGTACATAATCAGCTGTTGGTTCCAGACTCTGAAATCGTGTTTGCCGTCAGTCCTTTGAGGGAACACTGTTATCGCCGACCTGAAAAAAATTAATTGTTAAGTCTTCTGCAGATAGTTATTGCAAAAACAGTCATACGCATCTAATTACCCAAGTAATAACTAATAAATTGACATATTAAACTTTTAAATTAAACCGGAAGTACGAAATCGAACCCCAATCGCTGTCGCATTCATATTCTTAATTCAACAGTTTTTTTAAAAATTGCTAATATATGCAGAATTTAAAGCTAACTACGGATGTGAAATAAAGTTTAAAAAAAAACAGATAAAAAGTGATATTTTTTTAAATATTTTAAATGATTGCATACAGTTGAAAAAATTGATTTCGAAACTAATATGTCCAAGCTACAAGGTATTAAAGTGAGTGGTCACCAAATATGCAACCAAAACCTAACATATTGTTCTTAATGTAAGTGGGCACACTGAAAGCGTAACGGAAATGAGTGGTGTCAAGCGGCCGTACACGTAGCTTCGACTCTGTTTAGGTTCGGTTTGAAGCTGTCCCGTTCCCCTATCACGCTGACCACGCCTCCAAAATTATTATCTCTCGTTACGTAGGTTACCGTTGCTTAGGTTACGATTTTTAAACATAGAAACCGTTACAGTATGCCTAAATATTTAGATTTAAGATAGAACACGTTCTTTAAACTGACTGAACACACTCTTCCGGTTGCCGTTTATCTTCATTCCGCTCCTTACTAAAGTCAATTTTTATGCCACTTTTGAATAAAATCGGAACAAAATGGCGAAGACAAGAGTGTTAAAAAAAACACACCAATGCATTCATTGAATGTACTCGTAATATTTTTAAAGATCCCTCAAAAAGTGTTCTGGTGTCAGGATCGGCGCTCATTTTATAATTTCAAGGTCAAGGTACATTCAAGGTCATGATAAACGCTCCAAAAACTTACTTAAAAAAATCGTAAAAACATTAAAACCTAATATGGACGACGACATGTCGCCCAAGCAGCTGATTTTGCACCACAGCTGTTCCTTTGTTATTGCTATTTCAACTAAGGCATTGAATATAAACGGACTGGAAATATTGCCACCATTATAAAAAAGCGTACTCGACATTAGCGGCTAAAGTCTAAATAATTGGACAAGTTAGAAATGCGCCGATAATTTTTGCGTAAAATTTCACAATGTGAAAATACAATTTATGCAGATTTTAATGCTAATTATCGTGGTAAAATCAGATTTTCAAGAGTTGTGTTGAGGACTCACGAGATATCTGCGTGCGACGATTATTTATTTAGAGGCCGCAAAGCGGCTTGACATCGGCATCCTACATATATCGATATATAAATAAAAAGTAATTCAGTTAAATCGTTACAATTTTTTACAAAAATTTATCAATATTTGTAATAAATGTTTAGAATTATATAACTATTCTTCCCGTCAGTGGTCTATCAACTCACCTCATAAAGGCTACCGCGGTTTCGAAACGCTATCGTTTCATCTTCAGGCCATACAAAATGTTAAATCCCTCTGTCGAGGTCGTCACAAAGTCAAACAAAACATTGAAACATACATCACAAACACTAAGCACAATTACAAATTTAAAATATTCATCATGAAATTCGGCTTGGCCAAGCTACACACGCGACTCGTACGTCGTTACATTCCGGACTGCCAGTGTTTGTGATGTATGTTTTATGGTTGACTTTGTGACGACCTCGACAGAGGGATTTAACATTTTGTATGGCCTGAAGATGAAACTATAGAGTTTCGAAACCGCGTAGCCTTTATGAGGTGAGTTGATAGACCACTGACGGGAAGAATAGGTATATAATCCTAATCATTTGAATATGTGGTCCGGTGGCTATGTTGCAATAATGATAATAAATGTTGTTTGAAAATAAAATACCGAATTGCGTACGAAGAGACACGATTTTGAATAAAAGAAACCGCATTACCAACGTAAACAAAGAAAAGTGATAAAAGTAAGACGGTAGAAGTGGGCCCTTTACGTTAATTAAATTACACTTCGTGTTCAACGGCTTTTCAGAGTGCAAAAAAACAATGGTTCTGTTAAAACAACTACGCGCAAAATGGTGGACGCGTTAAATAGTTATGATTAAAAATTAATTTATAAACGATTGGATTTTTTCTGCTATCCAGCTATAAATAGGTCGATGATGACTGCAGAATTCGTCTGCTTCGAAGACCCAAAATATAAAATTTTGTCGTTTTATAATCGAAGTCTTAAAAAAAACTATATAATACAAAATATGCAATTAGAGAGCTTTTAAATATAATTAGAGGCATGTTGTTGATAAAGTAGTGAATTAATTAAAATAATATCTTTGAATAATATGGTTGATGTGGCTAAGGCACCGGTCAGTTGTGGAACTGCATTCCTCAAAATTTGTTAGTTCCTTAACCTTTACATTGAACGCTGATCCTATTAGTCTAAATAGCATAACAAATAACCTCAGCCTACTTGAGCTTACTTTACTGAATTCTTAATATTCTTTTACTGAAATTCTATTGCAAACATACATATACATATATATTTCTTGTTAGGCTCCAATTTTATTTATGCAAATGTTATATTGTTAGTTTTACTACAATAAAATTCTTTTAGACTATATTATTAGTTTTTTTAAACAATACTTACTATGTAACTCTAACCATATGACTTCTGTATTTCATTTCTCTTTACATTAATCACAGTCTCTCTGGTTTATCTATGGCCTATACTTTATCTTCTAATATTTTATTTTTAAGCAAAGCAAACAGAATTTTATAATTCTGAATATTAAACTTACTAACAATACTTATTAATATATTAAAATACAATATTTAATAAATAAATAAATATATATATATATATATATATATATATATATATATATATATATATATTACTTATTACAATGTTAAAATATATTATAAACAATACTTATATGTTTTTAACTGTAACAATACATCTGCATTCTGTGTTCTCATTTATCTTTAGATTAATCACAGATTCACTAGTTTATCTATGGCCTAAACTTAACCTAATACCTTGACTTAATACTTAACCTAATATGACCAAATCCAAACAAATGAAATTTTATAATTCTAAATATTAAACTTTTAACAGGGTCGCCCTCCAAAAAGCATTTACACACACACAACACGCTTAAATTCACAATTGTAATCCGATTTGATTCAAACTTAGCATAAATATCGATTTTGGTAATAGCTTTGCTAATTTGTTAACTAGTTCAAAATTCGTTCAACTATTTCAAAACGTCGGGCCATTTTAAATATTTAAAAATTCATAACTTTTTCTATCTAAATATTTTTACCATCGTAATCAGTGTTACAAAAATGTGTTAAAAAAATTAGAATGTCGTGTTTTCAAAATCAGTTTAATTTTGGAATTTTAATTTCACGGCGGTCTAGGTTCTCTTTAGTGTTTTCAGTGTAATTTGAAAGTTTATAAACTAATATATGCAGGTTCGAATGCTGGTTTATGATTATGAAATCAGGGTTTCAAAAAAGCGAGAATGCTGCGTTTGGTGATTATTTTGTTTTACACAGTGGCTAAAGGGAAAGTTGTTTTATACGATGCCTAAAGCGAAAGCTTTTAGTCGTGAATATAAATATAAAACGGAATCGGAAATATGAAATATGCACTCTGATTATAAATCTTTCGTTTTTATGTTACTTAAAACAAACACTTGTCTGAAACAAATTTTATCGGCAAGAAACTTTCTTCCCTCGAGCTTGGTGTTTGGAAGACGGAATTGTTTAGAGAAAATAGAGTTTTCCTTCGGAAAATGTATTGTTGTAAATAAACATATGCGAGCCCATATGTACTAAACAAAGGTCAAACAAGAAAACATAAATTCGTAAATAAGAGCGTTTAAGTTTTATTAAAACCCATTATTACGTCAACATAAGTAACGGTTTTACTAAGAAAAGAATATATACGAAATTTTGAGATTTTTTTGTGTGTACACATAGTCATGCGTGATAAATTTGAAAATAAACAAAAAGGAAACCCGGAGTTACCATTAAATGAAAAGTAACTGTAGTAATTTGACCTGAAAAGAATTTTAATACAGTAAAATCTCTCTATAGCGGCATTGAAGGGAACGTTAGTTTTCTTCGTTATAAAGAGATTTTCGCTATAGAGAGAGCTCAACCGAAATGTGTTTAAATTGTGTTTTTATTTGTAAACCGTGTTATACACTATTTTGTAATTTGAAATACTTAGTGCAAAGGTTATTGAAATAAAACTATGTGACGTACAACTTTTAAAAACAATATTATTAAATAATACTGTATGAGCAAGATAATGAAAAACAGCTTCATCATTCCCTTTAAATATTGGTTTCGCATTTTTTTAAAGTTTAACGGATTTCGCTTGTTGACTCGATTTTTTGATCGACAATCGATTTTCTTTTGTTTGCATAAAATCAGATCAAAACTGCAAACACTGTAGTAAAAAAAACTGTGCATAAAAATATTAACGAACCTTGAAAATTGTTTAACTGAAAAAAGATTAACTCTCAATTCGTAATTCCGGGTCTTAGTAGTACAATGATGGCCGTTTCAACGGCTCATTTTCAAATCGAAAGCCGCTATTTATAGTTTTGAATATGGCTCGACTAACCTACAAATTGAATTTATTGCTTGGACAAATTGGAAACGACGTTATGCAACGGCGAGATTACAAATTACACTGCTGCCAGAGGTGTGCGCTAAAATCATATGCAATTAAACCAATGATTGGGAGGTGATTAACAGCTGATTGGTGATAGGATTGACTTGAAGTTGGCCTACATGCCGCCTAGTCGAATTGGTTAGATTTTGCGACACGTTGTGGAATCTAGGTCAAGTTTGATCTACAAAGTTTGGTTTGGTGACTTCATATACGAGTATACCATAAAGTAGAGGCCTAGTATAGGCCAATACGAGAAAAATGTTACACTATGTGATACAGGAGAGGTAAAGTTTACTTAAACAGCTGATTTCGCATAACAGCTGTTACTTCGTTAATACAATTTCAATTGAGGTTATGTTTACTGATATTGTTTATTATGAATGAAATAATATATACATCATTATTATACATCATTATTATACATTATTATTAATAATCATTATTATACATCATTATACTTAATATGTCTCTAGACCAGAATAAAAAAAAACTTAAGTGATTGTTGTAATTAATTGTGTACTTAATTAACAATTATGTTTTGATAATTATTAGCAAATTACCATTAATGTGTTACTAGAGCGACCATTATGGTAAGACACAAATCCGGGACCTTTAAATGAGCACCGATCCTGATCTCTATGTAATTTTTTGAGGAGTCGATAAAATTGATATGTGTTATGTACAGTGTGTCCCACGAAGAGGTTTACGCATTTGATCCTCCATTGATCATTTTGAAACTTCGCATACTTTTTAAAGACGGTGCCGAAAATAATATCTGAGAATTGCGTCTGGATGTTGTTTGTAAAAACAAAATGGCGGCCAAAATAAAGCATAGAACTGATTTTGTTATTTTTTCACACAAAATTTTATTTTTAACTATTAATTTAATAAAAAAATTAATTAGATACAAACTAATTAAAGAAAACTAAATATCAATGAACATTTCATAAATCAGACCTATTCAAACTGGAAACTACCCATAGCTAAACGTTGATAACAACGCCTGAATTAACAGCTGTTCAACAATATGATTTATTACTGCAGTACAATGAGAATTTTTAATAGGGATAGAATTTATTTATTTTGGCCGCCATTTTGTTTCTAAAAACATCAGCCAGATGCGATTCTCACATAATATTTCTGGTATCTTCTTTAAAAAGTATCCGTAGTTTCAAAAAGATCAATGGAGGAATGAGAAAATAATGGAGGATCAAATGCGAAAACCTCTTCGTGGGAGACTTTATGTATAATTAGTACCCCGCAGGGGGGTGCAGACTAGTTGCACCTATTGAAAGGGCTTAGACGTCCTTCGTGGTACCCGAGTCTAACACACACTTACACTTACAACACTACACTTACGACTTTAACACTTTACACTCACACTTACATTTAGTGAGGCGATAATAGCCTCAATGTGCTTTTCGCCTTAAAATACAAAAAAATGTATAATTAACACACTTAGTTTCGTAACTTTAGCCAGATTTGATTGTCGTGGCACAAAATTTAATTTACGTAATACATTTAACAGGTTCGTTAACCAGAAAAATTCTTTCAATGGTTTCAGAAAACCATTAAAAACTTTTACATATTCATATCTTTTTTACCATCGTAATCAGCGTTAAAAACTACATACATTTACATTTTTAGTCATCAAAATCAGTTGGAACCAAGCAAATTAAGGCGGTCAGGGTTCGTTTTTGTATTTTCAATTTAATTAAAAACTTTAAAGTGTATTATTTGAAGATTTTAATGTAGATAACGATGGTAAAATTAGAATTTCGAAAAAAGTTTGGATAACAAAAATATTTTTAGGAAATTCGCTTTTATTACGTCAGCGAGACAGCTGCGTGAGGTCGTAAATGATCCCTTAGTATTTTATAATTGAACGGAAAATAAACCCTTACCGTTATCGGGTATATAATACAACATAATATTTGAATGAACTATTAGTTGGGTCGAGATATATTGCAATGTGGACGTATTGTATTTGCAAGTTGGTTTTAAGGTTTCAAGAACAATGGAAGGGAATGTAATTAGGGCACCAATTTCAGCGCTGTGCTATTGTACAATAACCAGGCAGCCGTACATAAGATGGTTCAGTACGCAATCTATTTCTGTATTCTCACTGCGCGAAATATGTAGAGCCGTGAAAACAAAAACAGTGTAAAAAACAAACAACAATTTTGAGAAATTTGGTCGATTTTTAATAGAAAAATTGTTTTTTTTATTTAATATTTAATATTAATATTAAAATTTAATATTTTTAATAGAAAAAATAGGACTTTTAGGAATATAAATACGATATTCAAGGAATGCTTTTGACCAAAAGAAAATCTGAATTTCAAGTTTGTAAAATGAGAACTTCTATAGGCGGGCCTAACAATGTTTTGTTAGAAAAAAATAGGACTTTTAGGAATATAAATACAATATTTAAGTAATGCATTTGACCAAAAGAAAATCTGAATTTCAAGTTTTTAAAATGAGAACTTCTATAGGCGGGCCTAACAATGTTTTGTTAGAAAAAAATAGGACTTTTAGGAATATAAATACGATATTTAAGTAATGCATTTGACCAAAAGAAAATCTGAATTTCAAGTTTTTAAAATGAGATATCTATAGGCGGGCCTAACAATGTTTTAATAGAAAAATAGGACTTTTAGGAATATAAATACGATATTGAAGGAATGCATTTGACCAAAAGAAAATCTGAATTACAAGTTTTTAAAATGAGAACTTCTATAGGCGGGCCTAACAATGTTTTGGTCGAAAAAATAGGACTTTTAGGGATATAAATACGATATTTAAGGAATGCATTTGACCAAAAGAAAATCTGAATTTCAAGTTTTTAAAATGAGATATCTATAGGCGGGCCTAACAATATTTTAATAGAAAAATAGGACTTTTAGGAATATAAATACGATATTGAAGGAATGCATTTGACCAAAATAAAATCTGACTTTCAAGTTTTTAAAATGAGAACTTCTATAGACAGGCCTAACAATTTTTTGTTAGAAAAATAGGACTTTTAGGAATATAAATACGATATTTAAGGAATGCATTTGACCAAAAGAAAATATGAATTTCAAGTTTTTAAAATGAGAACTTCTATAGACAGGCCTAACAAATTTTTGTTAGAAAAATAGGACTTTTAGGAATATAAATACGATATTTAAGAAATGCAATTGACCAAAAGAAAATCTGATTTCAAGTTTTTAAAATGAGAACTTCTATAGGCGGGCATAACAATGTTTAGTTAGAAAAAATAGGACTTTTAGGAATATAAATACGATATTTAAGGAATGCAATTGACCAAAAGAAAATCTGATTTCAAGTTTTTAAAATGAGAACTTCTATAGGCGGGCCTAACAATGTTTTGGTCGAAAAAATAGGACTTTTAGGAATATAAATACGATATTTAAGGAATGCATTTGACCAAAAGAAAATCTGAATTTCAAGTTTTTAAAATGAGAACTTCTGTAGGCGGGCCTAACAATGTTTTGTTAGAAAAAATAGGACTTTTATGAATATAAATACGATATTTAAGAAATGCAATTGACCAAAAGAAAATATGAATTTCAAGTTTTTAAAATGAGAACTTCTATAGGCGGGCCTAACAATGTTTTGTTAAAAAAAATTGTTTTTAGGAATATAAATACGTTATTTAAAGAATGCATTTGACCAAAAGAAAATATGAATTTCAAGTTTTTAAAATGAGATATCTATAGGCGGGCCTAACAATGTTTTAATAGAAAAATAGGACTTTTAGGAATATAAATACGATATTTAAGGAATGCATTTGACCAAAAGAAAATCTGAATTTCAAGTTTTTAAAATGAGAACTTCTATAGGCGGGCCTAACAATGTTTTAATAGAAAAATAGGACTTTTAGGAATATAAATACGATATTTAAGGAATGCATTTGACCAAAAGAAAATCTGAATTACAAGTTTTTAAAATGAGAACTTCTATAGGAGGGCCTAACAATGTTTTGTTAGAAAAAATTGGACTTTTATGAATATAAATACGATATTTAAGGAATGAATTTTATCAAAAGAAAACCTGAATTTCAAGTTTTTAAAATGAGAACTTCTATAGGCGGGCCTAACAATGTTTTGTTAAAAAAAAAATTGTTTTTAGGAATATAAATACGATATTTAAGGAATGCATTTGACCAAAAGAAAATCTGATTTCAAGTTTTTAAAATGAAAACTTCTATAGGCGGGCCTAACAATGTTTTGTTAGAAAAAATAGGAATCTTAGAAATATAAATACGTTATTTAAGGAATGTATTTGACGAAAAGAAAATCTGATTTCAAGTTTTTAAAATGAGAACTTCTATAGGCGGGCCTAACAATGTTTTGTTATTAGGAAAAAATATAAACTCACCATGAACGAATAATATGTAAACATGCGTCACGGTTGCTGTTAAACACAGTATTTTTGAATTGAACTTAAGTATATCAGTGGATTATTATTTCTAAATGCATACTTAGCTCAGTGCTATGATCTTCGCTTAGGAATATTAGGAATGCGAGTTCAAAACCCATTGCCGACTAAACTTTTTTTTTAGTAGTTAATATTTACTTGTTTAAAATTATATAAATAAATATGTTGATTATTAAGTAATTAATTATAATTAACATTATTATACATAACAATCTACCATACATTTTCATAGAGAGTTTATAGTTAAATATAGGCCATTATAAGTTCAATAATAAATACCCCGCAGAGGAGTGCAGACTGCTGCACCTATTGAGAGGATTTAGACGTTCCTTCGCTGTACCCGAGTCTAACACACACTTACACTTACAACACTGCACTTATGACTTTAACACTTTACACTCTCATTTATATATTCAGGAGGCGATAATAGCCTCAATAAGCTTTTCGCCTTTAAATAAAAATTAAAAAAAAAAAACAATAATAAATAGTTAAATTATTAAAGGACCCGTTGAGTACATGCCCAGCCCAGCTTTCATATAATTACTAAACGTTTTTGATATTATTGAATTTTATCTCTTTTATATTTGTTTATAGTGTACATAAGGGTCCATTTTCTTAACCAGTTGTGTACAATTTCAATTCATCAGTAACATAATTGGATTAATACAAACCCAAAAACGTTGATCACATCAATTTTTTTGAAGTTTTTTTACAATAAAACAGCAAAAAACGTTTTTTAAAAATAATCCTGAGAAATACGAATGTAAAATTTCAGATGCTATGTTCAGTATAGTAATCTGCCTTTCCTATCTTCGTCAATTCTTCTTTCGTTGACTCGTTTCGGAGAACGTCCATCTTCAAAAACTATTTCTATACTCTATGGAGGTTAGAATTCTCTAGCACAGAAACGAACTGATGCAGAAGTCTTAATAAAGTTAAATAACCAGAGGCCATAAACATTTTACATCAATGCGTGGCCTAAACATATCCGGTTTGAACTGTCCTGATTTCAATTTTGACCACTTTCATTTCGGTATAAAAGTTTAAACGTTTTCAATAATTATCTAAACAGCATCGTTTATTAGTTTATCTTGAAATCAAAATTTTCATTATAAATTCATCGCAAATAAATGGCTAACCGGGGAGAAAAATCAACCGAACTAATAACGCAACGATGACTGTTTGCCCAATGTGCCAACGTGATAGACCTAAATTTCCCTCCGTTTTATACCAGCACTCGTGTCGTGATACGTTTTTTGTTGGGCAAATTGAAATATTCAACAGAACTGATTGCTAGTGAACTTTGCCGAAATATGGTTGACTTAAGAAGCGTTTGAAGTAACAGGTATTCTTTAGTGATTGGTTTTGGAATTTCATATGACGTGCAAACAACGAATATTGTTTCACTAAACAGTCTTTATCGATACTGTCTCACTAGCGTCAAAACTATAAGTTAGAAAATAATGGAATATTGCGGTTAGTTAAAAACGCAATTCACTTCCATTGGTTGATTTAACGTGTTTCTTTTGTCGTGTTAATATATATATATATATATATATATATATATATATATATATATATATATATGTGTGTGTGTGTGTGTGTGTGTGTGTGTGTGTGTGTGTGTGTGTGTGTGTGTGTGTGTGTGTGTGTGTGTGTGTGTGTGTGTGTGTGTGTGTGTGTGTGTGTGTGTGTGTGTGTATTTAATTTCCAATTTAATTCAAAACGGGACAAAATTCGACTTCGGTAAATAGCCTGGACGAGTTAGGTACTTGTTAAAATCAGAATAACAGTTTAAAAATGGTGCTAATTCGAAATCTTTTAAAAAAATCATCACTTTTTTATGTTATTACATTAAAAATACGGAAAATATAGGTTAGTTTTCGTTTCTTTTAATAAAATTTGATAATTTAAATTGCTAATTGAACATATTTTAATGCTAATTGTGATGGTAGAATCAGATTTTCCAAAAACAAATATAATTATTTTCGGAAATTTGCTTCCATCACGTTAGCGAGAAAGATAAAAGAAGCGATTATGAGACATGTTCATTAAGGCTTATGAAAATTTTAATTCACGTATAAGTTTTAGATAAATTAGTATAATGAGTCGCTTTACGCCCATTTTTAAACATAATGGGCGCACATCCGTTCGATATAATTATATCTGGAGGAAACATAGTTCCGAAGTTTTGCCATATTTGTAGTCGGCGTCTCCGAGGTCGTTCTCGCTTCAAATCTGAAGTAGAACTGAAGGGAACTTCCACCTACCGGCTGCTTATATAAATTCTGTTGACCAGCTGATCGACCTATTAGCCCAGCTGATTAGGCCTAACGAAAAAGAACACCAAACCTAACGCTACATTAAATGTAGGCGAAACGTGGGAACAATTGTATCGGATGTCGTGACTGTAGTTACTGCCGTAAGTTTTACCTTTTCCGTTAAAAAAAATAAGTTTTAGTAATAACATATATTATTTCTCGAGTCAACATCCCTTTTTCTCAGCACATACTATTCGTACAGGCATAAATGAAGTATCTTTAGAAAGATTTTTAACCGGCTTCTGACATTGCTAAACGAGTTTGCGCTAAAACTTACTGTTTGTGGAAAAATTTAAGATAAAATACACTTTTAACTGTCATAGGCAAAACGGCATCATGAATGCGCATGCGCGGCATCACAAGTCAGACAATATTTTGTATATTTTACGAAGCTAACTTACTAATAACGAATAGATAATACCATTAAAAATTCCTCTTTTTTCATATAGTGTTTAGAACAGTTTCAATATTTACTTAAAAGTCATTAAACTTATAGGTTATGTGGCCTTACTGACAGTCCCCTACCCCTGACCGTCGTACAAGCCGGGACAACCATTTCGAATACCAAACACATGTTTTGGACACTGTTTTTACACAATATATTTGTGATTTCTCTTTCCATCGTGCATTTCTCTATTGTTAATCGATCGTTTTTCGATTTATTTTTTAAAACATGCTTCCCTTCCTTCCAACTACCGCCCTCACCCCAACGACTACTCTTATTCAAAAAGCTGTGTTCACTTAAAACTTTCATAGTGCGAAATTTCGCACGGCCTCCTAGTGTTGATCTAGGATCATGTTTACAAATTCTCAAGTTCAGTGTTGAGGCTACCTCCAGATCCGGGTCTGTAATGTACCATGTTGACAGCTATTAATAGTTTCTTTTCCTTTGAAAGTCCCCTGACAATCAATTAATAATAAATTAGATTTTAACGTTTTTTTTACAAAACAAAGAAAGAAGTGAAAACAAGAAATCCTCGAAACAAAGGATGGCGTTTCTTTTGCTTTGTCCCGTAATTTGATTTCTCTTCCGTCCTTTACCTTTCGCCTACGAGTTCACCCCCACTCGCTCAGTTTTTCAAAATGGACGTTACAAAACACGTAATACTCACAAATCGGTCATCTAATAACTAGACAATTTTACAAGGATTAAAATTATTTTATTTTAATAGCTTACATAATAAACTTTTATTTCTAAAATCATTGGTTTAAATTTCTAGTTATTTTACCTGATTTCAATTTGAAATGAACTATTGAAGAGACCATCATTGTAAGGTCCACTCTTCAGACTACGAATAGGCCAATCCGAACACGTCTAGATCACTTAAATATATATATATATATATATATATATATATATATATATATATATATATATATATATATATATATAAAATCTAGCGCTCGCAATTTTATTCCGATTTGACTCAAATTTTGCTCAAAAATCAAAAAAATCGAAACAAGTTCGTGTTTCAAAATTTCGGCCGTTTAAAATGTTAAAATTGCAACTTATAATAAGCAATAAAATCTGAATTTTAAATGTTAAATTTATTTGAAAACTCAAAAAATTATTCAGGGTTACAAAAATTCCCCCAAAAAATATTTTTTTCGAAAACGATTTTAGTTTTCATGACTCGGTAAACGTTAGATATTCTTTTGTAAACAATTCTTAATTAAAATTTAATCTAATTATGGTATCACACACGAAAATATAAACAAAAATTTTAAATAAATTTTAATGTTATTCCATGTGATTCTGTAACCGTTAGAGATATCGAGTTGATTTTTTTTGTTGATCGATTCAAAAATAAATTCTACATCTAATTACGGTATCATGCATTAAAGTAATAAAAAAAAATCGAAAGTATTAAAAATGCTCGTAATCGGTAACCGTTAAAGATATCGAACTGATTCGCTGGTCGATTCTAAATTATATTTTAACCTATTTATGGAATAATACATTAAAATATTTAAAAAAATATGTTTTAGGAAATATTCAAAATGCTCATAACTCGGTAACCATTGGAGATATCGAACTAATTCTTTCGTATATCGATTCTAAATTAAATTCTACATCCAATTATAGTATCACACATGAAAATATAATCAGAAATGTTTTTAAAATAATATTTAAATTGCTGTTAACTCGGTAACTGTTAAAGATATCGAACTGATTTTTCGTTAATCGATTCTAAAATAAATTCTACATCTATTTATTTCTTAATTAGTAATATACCGTATTGCACATTAAAATATTTTAAAAAATCGTAAATATTTAACGACCTTTGCTTGGTAACCGTTACATATATCGAACTGATTCTTTCGCACATCGATTCTAAAATAAATTATACACCTAAGAATGTTTCGCACATACAAATTAAAAAAAAAATCGAAAATATTTAAAACGACCTTTGCTTGGTAACCGTTACAGATATCGAACTGATTCTTTCGCACATCGATTCTAAAATAAATTATACATCTAAGTATGTTTTGCACATACAAATTAAAAAAATCGAAAATATTTAAAATACCTGTAATTCGGTAACAATTAGAGATATCGAACTGATTCATAGGTCGATTCTAAATTATATTTTAAAATAATTATGGTATATAACACATTAAAATATATTTTTTCAAATTATTGAAAATGCTCATAACTCTATAACCGTTAGAGATATCGAAATGATTCTTTCAATGATGATGAATTTGCCAGTGTCATTTTTCATTTTCACATTTTGAATTTAATTAAAAAATTTAAAACGTTTATTTTTAGATAAAATAATAAACGCTGATTGTTGTGGAGAAATTTGATCTTCAAAAACGTTTGAGTTGAAAAATTATGTGGTTGTTTTTACTTTTTGGGAATTAATTACCTGAAGGTACAGCGTGATTACTTACCATTTATTTATAACACACTTCCTCTTTGTTTAATATTCTTTTTTAATTATATCTTTTATCTATTTGTACTCTACATTATTTTACTAGCGGTTTTATAATTTCTTTCTTTTTGTATTTATTCTTCTTCTTTAACTTTGTAACGTATTGTTTTTTTATTATCATTTCTGTTTTTAAATGCCTGACTGATATGCGTTTGTTTTCCTTCTGCACAAATTTTGTAGCATTTTCTATATTTTGTTGCATTGTTTTATATTCGTGATGTTTTTTCTCAATATAGTTCACGTTTCAGAAGTACATTACTCTGTGTATTTTGCTGATTTTTAATCCTAAACAATATAATTTTGTGTTATTTTTTTAGTTCTTCTTCCAAGTTTTTGAAGTAATTTTCGTTTTATCATTTCAAATGTTTTTGACTCTAATTAGTAAGGCTGAACAATTTAAAATGCAGTAACGGTTAATTTTCGTATTTTAATTAGTAACGCTGTTTACTATGGCAGAAGCACATTTATAGAAAAACTTAGCAGACTGACCGACAGAAGTGACTGCTTTTTTTGGCATGCCTTACTGTATACTTTTTCACTATTATGATTTAATTAGTTTTATAAAAAGTTAGCTACACAGAGGAAAGGGCAACTCTTAAAAATTATTTTCGTATTAAATTTCGCGCGCGAATAGGTACACAACTTAAAAATTAACGAACCTATCACAGACTATATATTTGAGTAACTTAGGCTATATAAAGGACTTCAATAATTAATCAGTTTATAACCCTACTTTTGAAAAAAATTGGTATCATATACATTAAGTAGGCCTAATAATTTAACTACAAAAATTTAGAGAATACACATTTTAAAATTAACAGAAACAATAAACATAATCTCAATTGAAATGATATTGAAGCTATTGTGCGAAATCAGCCGTTTTGAAGTTGTCGCTTCCAGTCTAGATATATACAAGAACAATATATGCTGTAAGGTATGCATTACGAATTCAAGCGTGACGCGAAAACAAATATTTATATCTATGTTTTGTCAACCGCGACCATACAAGTTTTCACTTTAAAAATACATTTTATGAATCATTAAACAATCATACAAACAAACACATAGACACACACTCATGTGTATATATATATATATATACATATATACACAAATATATATATACAAATACACACACACACACACACACACACACACACACACACACACACACACACACACACACAACGCGTATGAATGTGATAGAGAGTTCCATGACGGCAAAACTGAATTGTTCCCCTTGCAAAACATATAGCATACCCCGCGATAAGAAGTAGTCACTTCAAAAATGTATCCTTACCGTTGGAAATACGCTTGGCGCTACAGTTGCGCGCCGAGTGTCTAGGCCACGCAGAGCACGGACGTAATTTCAATGCGAATGTTTACGCTTTGCGTCCGTTTCATTTCCTCTCCGTACTGAGGGGTTTCTTCGAGGACGCAAATAAACTGACTCCACCGCGTCATCTGCTCACTTTCCCTGCTTCTTTCCTAATCAACCGCTGAATCGGAGCCTCCAAGAGTGGGGCGAATGCAGAGAGTATAAATATTTAAAATTAATTCATAACATCACGTTACCAATTATATAAATTTTATTTTACCCACTGTTTCTGAATATTGATACAAACATGCATCACGTGTAATACTTTTAATAAAAATCAATCAACAATAAATAGGCTTCACAAACCTTGATGTAAAAGATTTTGTAATACAGTTACTATTAAAAGGACGGGATACGCTGATTGCCCGTGGCCAGTCTCACAAGCAAACCTTAACCCCAGGCTAAGTGTACCGTCACACGGTACAAAACGTCTAGGCCAATTGTACGGTAAGAAAAGCCTAGGCGTAGTGAACTCTTTTTACGTATTAATATACCAATATACAGTAAATCTCTTGTGGGTAACAAGATCTTAGGTACTGTGTACCCCTTTGACGTATTAACGTATATATATATATATATATATATATATATATATATATATATATATATATATATATATATATATATATCTCTTGAGAGGTAAGAAGAACCTAGGCACAGTGTTAATACACCCTGCCTCTTTTACGTATTAATACAAACCTCTTTTACGTATTAATATGTCGATATACACAACATTCTTTAGGGGTAAGAAAAAAATTAGGGAAAGTACCCCTGGTACTGTATACATACCCTTGGTACTGTGTCAGGGCTTTTTATCCCCGGTACACAAAAACTAGAATTTTTGTAACAGGGGTAAACTGTATCTAGGCTATTCATACGGGGTTACCTAGGCTTTTATTAACGGGGATACAATCTGCCTAGGCTTTTCTTAACGGGGGTAAACTGTTCCTACGATTTTCTTAACGGAGGTACAACCTGCCTAGGCTTTTCTTAACAGGGGTAAACTGTTCCTACGATTTTCTTAACGGAGGTACAATCTGCCTAGGCTTTTCTTAACGGGGGTAAACTGTTCCTACGATTTTCTTAACGGAGGTACAACCTGCCTAGGCTTTTCTTAACGGGGGTAAACTGTTCCTACGATTTTCTTAACGGAGGTACAACCTGCCTAGGCTTTTCTTAACAGGGGTAAACTGTTCCTACGATTTTCTTAACGGAGGTACAATCTGCCTAGGCTTTTCTTAACAGGGGTAAACTGTTCCTACGATTTTCTTAACGGAGGTACAATCTGCCTAGGCTTTTCTTAACGGGGGTAAACTGTTCCTACGATTTTCTTAACGGAGGTACAACCTGCCTAGGCTTTTCTTAACGGGGGTAAACTGTTCCTACGATTTTCTTAACGGAGGTACAACCTGCCTAGGCTTTTCTTAACGGGGGTAAACTGTTCCTACGATTTTCTTAACGGAGGTACAACCTGCCTAGTCTTTTCTTAACGGGGGTAAACTGTCCCTAGGATTTTCTTAACGGAGGTACAATCTGCCTAGGCTTTTCTTAACGGGGGTAAACTGTTCCTACGATTTTCTTAACGGAGGTACAATCTGCCTAGGCTTTTCTTAACGGGGGTAAACTGTTCCTACGATTTTCTTAACGGAGGTACAACCTGCCTAGGCTTTTCTTAACGGGGGTAAACTGTTCCTAGGATTTTCTTAACGGAGGTACAATCTGCCTAGGCTTTTCTTAACGGGGGTAAACTGTTCCTACGATTTTCTTAACGGAGGTACAACCTGCCTAGGCTTTTCTTAACGGGGGTAAACTGTTCCTACGATTTTCTTAACGGGGATACAATCTGCCTAGACTTTTCTTAACGGGGGTAAACTGTTCCTACGATTTTCTTAACGGAGGTACAACCTGCCTAGGCTTTTCTTAACAGGGGTAAACTGTTCCTACGATTTTCTTAACGGAGGTACAACCTGCCTAGGCTTTTCTTAACAGGGGTAAACTGTTCCTACGATTTTCTTAACGGAGGTACAACCTGCCTAGGCTTTTCTTAACGGGGGTAAACTGTTCCTACGATTTTCTTAACGGAGGTACAACCTGCCTAGGCTTTTCTTAACAGGGGTAAACTGTTCCTACGATTTTCTTAACGGAGGTACAACCTGCCTAGGCTTTTCTTAACAGGGGTAAACTGTTCCTACGATTTTCTTAACGGAGGTACAACCTGCCTAGGCTTTTCTTAACATGGGTAAACTGTTCCTACGATTTTCTTAACGGAGGTACAACCTGCCTAGGCTTTTCTTAACGGGGGTAAACTGTTCCTACGATTTTCTTAACGGAGGTACAACCTGCCTAGGCTTTTCTTAACGGGGGTAAACTGTTCCTACGATTTTCTTAACGGAGGTACAACCTGCCTAGGCTTTTCTTAACAGGGGTAAACTGTTCCTACGATTTTCTTAACGGAGGTACAACCTGCCTAGGCTTTTCTTAACAGGGGTAAACTGTTCCTACGATTTTCTTAACGGAGGTACAACCTGCCTAGGCTTTTCTTAACGGGGGTAAACTGTTCCTACGATTTTCTTAACGGAGGTACAACCTGCCTAGGCTTTTCTTAACAGGGGTAAACTGTTCCTACGATTTTCTTAACGGAGGTACAACCTGCCTAGGCTTTTCTTAACAGGGGTAAACTGTTCCTACGATTTTCTTAACGGAGGTACAACCTGCCTAGGCTTTTCTTAACAGGGGTAAACTGTTCCTACGATTTTCTTAACGGAGGTACAACCTGCCTAGGCTTTTCTTAACGGGGGTAAACTGTTCCTACGATTTTCTTAACGGAGGTACAACCTGCCTAGGCTTTTCTTAACAGGGGTAAACTGTTCCTACGATTTTCTTAACGGAGGTACAACCTGCCTAGGCTTTTCTTAACAGGGGTAAACTGTTCCTACGATTTTCTTAACGGAGGTACAATCTGCGTATGCTATTCTTAACTGGGGTACACTGTTCCTAGGATTTTCTTAAAGGGCGTACACTGTTCCTAGGGTTTCGTAACGGGGGTAAACTGTTCCTAGGCTTTTCTTAACGAGGTTACAATTTGCTTAGGCTTTTTTAACGAGGGTACACTGATCCTAGGCTTTTCGGGATTACACTGTTCCTAGGCTTTTCTTAACGGGGGTTAAACTGTTCCTAGGATTTTCTGAACGAGGTTACAATTTGCTTAGGCTTTTTTTAACGGGGGTACACTGTTCCTAGGATTTTCTTAACGGGGGCACACTGTTCCTAGGCTTTTCTTAACGGGGGGTAAACTCATCCTGGGCTTTTCTTAACGAGGTTACAATTTGCTTAGGCTTTTTTTAACGAGGGTACACTGATCCTAGGCTTTTCGGGATTACACTGTTCCTATGCTTTTCTTAACGGGGGCACACTGTTCCTAGGCTTTTTTTAACGGGGGGGTAAACTGTTCCTAGGATTTTATGAACGAGGTTACAATTTGCTTAAGCTTTTTTTAACGGGGGTACACTGATCCTAGGCTTTCCGTAACGGGATTACACTGTCTCTAGGCTTTTCTTAACGGGGGCACAATGTTCCTAGGCTTTTCTTAACGGGAGGGTAAACTGATCCTAGGCTTTTCTTAACGAGGTTACAATTTGCTTAGGCTTTTTTTAACGGGGGTACACTGTTCCTAGGCTTTTCGTAACGGGATTACACTGTTCCTAGGCTTTTCTTAACGGGGGGTAAACTGATCCTAGGCTTTTCTTAACGAGGTTAGAATTTGCTTAGGCTTTTTTTAACGGGGGTATACTGTTACTAGGATTTTCTTGACGGGGGCACAATCTGCTTGGGGTAAAAAAACCTGTTACTCCGGCACAAAGTTCACTAGAGATAAACACCAATAAAACTTACTGCTGAATGAAATTAAAAACATTAAAGTTAGATGCAATCTTCTCAACTGTATTTATCTCGTTGCGTGTATTTCTGTTCCTTACCAGTAAGTGCAGCAGATTCTGAACAGAAAATTTAGTAAAATGAAAATAATAAAAAAAAATCTATTCAGATCAAAAACAGGTCAAAAACGAAAAGTAGGTCGGGTGTTGTGACCATAGAAACTGATTCCGTGAATGCACTTTCTTTCAGTTACATTATTGATATATTTACGCAAAGAAATTCAGAAAAATTGCGTTTTAAGTTATGTGTTTTTCATCAACAATTAATGAATCAATAATGTTAATAACGTTTAAGTTTATTCCAGTTTCGTGTACTTGAAACGAAACAGTTTATGTATGTAGGGTATTCAATACTACAAATACTGAACTATATACTGCTGTTTGTTTCATTGGCTCAGTTCCCCCTCAGTGAATAAACAATCATTTGTTTGTCTTTCCACTGCACGTCCAACTTTGTTATAATGCACCCAGTAGGTTTAACTAAGTTTTCAATTATCAAGCTTAAAACGTCTGCTAATAACGTTTAATAAGAAAATGTTTATTGTTTATTTATAGGCCTACTAATTAGAACTTTTGATATCATGTTTTTGTACTTGTGGTAATAATTCTGTTATCTACATTCTGCATTGTTTTACAATTTCCGAATGTTCATGGTTGCAATTTTAGCCAAACAGCCAATTTTAGTTCAAACTTGGCACAAAAGTCCATTTTGGCAGACTCACTAAAAAGCGAAATATGTTTAAACATTGCAAATTCTTAAAAATATATAACATTTTTGTGATAATTTGTTTAAAAATTTGATTTGACCATTGTAATCAGTGTTAAAACTGCATTAACTTTTTTTCAAATTTTCAAAATCCGTTGAAATTAAAAAAAAATATTTCGGGATCATTTTCGTATTTCCAGTGCAATTTGAAAGTTGAAACTTTGCATATATGAAGATATTTAATGTTGTTTAATAACAGCTGCAATTTCAAAAAAAGTGAGATTAAATACCTTTAGGAAATTTGCTTCCATCGGGTCAGCGAGACAGCTGCGTGCCAAGATTATTAGTTTTCAATTCCTCTTTTGACCAAAAAAACTTGGTTTTTGTCACAATCGACTACAATTACTATAATTAAATTTTTTCGAAAGTATCATGTTTACTGGAAACTCATCAATACAACACTATAAAATACGCAAATAAGATGGTTGACATTTTTATTGTTTATCGCTTAAACATTCATAATAACAGCCGCCTCGATGGCCTAGTTGATAGCGTACTGGGCTTTCACCCCGAGTACCCGGGTTCGATTCCCGGCCAGGGCTTGGCATTTTCATACGCTATAAATCATCCCATCGTCTGCATTAGCCCAAGTGTGCACAATAGTCGGACGTTAAAAAAAAACAAATAAACATTCATAACTCGAAACAATAGAACACATTTTTTTAGGCTAAATAGTAGGAATTCATTGTTAAGAAAAAAAGTAATAAAAACCATTTTGTTGTCATTTTCGTTTCTTTTACGATTTAGCCTTGATCGTAAATTCTTTTTTTTTTAATGTCAACAACAAATCTAAATTTTTAATTTGTAATATGATATATAACGTATTACGTGAAATGTTAACACAATTTTATTGAAAATATAACGGTTTCTTTTGATTAGATATTAGAACAGTATATTTTAGTTGGGAAATTTATTATTTAGTATACATATGTTGGCAACACTGGCAGCATTTAGCTTACGAAGCGTGTGGTCACCAGATGATTTACGGTTATGTTAATCAATACGCCCACGTCTTAAAGGCATCAATAATGCCATAGTTTAGGTAAGAGCGCGGTTTGTGTTAATTTAATAGTGAAGGTCACTAAAAAAAACTTAATGTTCATTTTCATCCCTTAAACAGAAACTTCTGGTGAGGGTAAAATTTGAAATATTTGCCAGTATTTAATGGAATTTTATAATAGATTTTTTTTTATCACGTAAAAATAACGTTATTTTTATAATAATCACAAATACGACAAAACAGTTTTTAAAATCTATATTTCAGGAGTGACCAACCCCTAACCTTCTTACCGTTACCGCGGCGATGATAACCTTAACGGTTTTTCGCCGCAAAAAAAAATCTTACCATTACCTGTTTAGAATAACCTCATTAAAATAAAAATAATATGTAAGATATACTTTTTTATTAAACTACTAGACACACACACACACGCGCACACGTACACACAAACACACACAAACACACACATACAAACACACACAAACACAAACACACAAACACACACACACACACATACACACATATACACACACACACAAACACACACATACAGACGCACAAATACACACACACACAAAAACACACAAACACAAACACACACATACAAACACACACAAACACAAAACACACACATACACATACACACACATACACACGCACAAATACACACAAACATACACACACACAAACAAACACAAACACAAACACACAAACACACACACACACACATACACACATATACACATACACACACAAACACACACACACACAAACACACACATACAAACACACACAAACACAAAACACACACATACACATACACACACAAACACACACATACACACGCACAAATACACACACACACATACACACACACAAACACAAACACAAACACACACACACACATACACACATATACACATACACACACAAACACACACACACACACACACACACACACACACACACACACACAAACATACACACACAAACACACACACATACAAACACACAAACACACACACACACACACACACACATACACACATACACATATACACACACATACACATACATACACACGCACAAATACACACACACACATACACAAACACAAACACAAACACAAAACAAACACACACACACATACACACACACATACACACACACACACACACACACACACACACACACACACACACACACACACACACACACACACACACACACAAATACACACACACAAACATACACACACACAAACACACAATACAAACACACAAACACAAACATACATACACACACACAAACACACACACACAAACACACACATACACACGCACAAATACACACACACAAAAACACACACACATAAACACAAACACACACAAACCCCCACACACAAACACAAACACACAAACGCACACACACACACACACACACACACACACACACACACACACACACACACACACACACACACACACACACACATACACACACAAACACGCACTAGTATTTCATTTGTCCAATGGAAATTTGTCAAAAATGTGTCTGAATTTAACGAAACTTAATATATCATCTGAATTGCACTCTACATCGCATATAAAAAAGTAGAAATAAATTAAATAACTTTTTGTTTTGGCCTTTAAAAATGAAATAAAACTTGTTTACGCTGATAATGAAGTTTTATCAACTTTATGGGCGATCTTGAGGAACTTCTGTGGAAAAACTTTGAATTAAAACCCCAATGAACCTGGAAGTTGTGAGACCGTTTAAAAGCTAAGCCATAAATAACTTAGATATATTACAGGTGTATTTACAAGAAGTATTTGTTAACACGAACGGTTCTATATCCGCAATTCTCATCAGTCTGTTCTTATTGTGCCTCTTTGCCGTTTTCTTGACAACTCCCCACGGTCGTGGCTGTTATTTGCTCCAATAAGCTACCGTCAAATTATTGGGAACATAACTTTTTTAAAGGTAACGTAACTTGAAAAGATAAACTGACAAAATGAAAAGAACCTAATTCAATATGAACAGGATAAATATCAATCGAGTCAACATAATCTACCTTGATGGACATCTTTAAAAGGTACAATAGAATAGACTACTAGTAGGTCAAAGAACGGTAGACTTCACAGTATATTAATTAATGACTGCTCTACAAGCGTGCTCTGACGAGATCAGTGTTTTCTGTCAATTCTACCGGTAGCTGCAATATTTATGAGAAATGCTACTGGATAAATTTTAGTGGACATTTTTTTCCCTTTCTCCATAATATTGTAAAAATTACAAAAGGACTGTACAGCCAGTATTACAGGAATAGTCAGCAACTACACTTAATATCGTTACGTGAGAAACCGCCATCTTAAAAAAATCTTACACTTACAAGGTGTGTTCAGAAAGTAACGAGAATTTTAATTTTTTAACAAAATATTCATTTATTCTTCTACATTGATGTTGTCGCCTTCAAAATAGTCCCCATTGGATATTATGCACTTGTGCCAGCGCTTCTTCCAATCCTCGAAACACTTCTCAAACTCGATCTTTGATATAGCCTTTAGTTCTTTAAGCGATGCGCTTTTAACGTCATCTACGGTTGTAAAACAACAGCCCTTTAAGGTTCTCTTTATTTATGGAAATAGGAAAAAGTCACACGGAGCCATGTCTGGCGAATATGGAGGCTGGGCATCGTTACAGTACTGTTTTTGGCCAAAAATTCAATAACAAGTAATGAAATGTGAGCTGGTGCATTATCATAGTGCAAAAGCCAAGAATTGTTTTTCCACAGATCCGGGCGTTTTTTTCGGATTGCTTCACGCAAACGGCGTTGAACTTGTAGGTAGTATTATTGACCGTTTCACCTGGTGGAAGGAATTCATAATGCACTATGCCATTAATATCGAAGAACACAGTGAGCATAACCTTCACGTTCGACCGCACCTGTCTAGCCTTTTTTGGTCTTGGCGAGCCAGAATGTCTCCACTGGGACGATTGAGCCTTAGTTTCGACGTCATATCCGTAAACCCATGTTTCGTCACCTGTTTTATTACGTTTCAGTAATTCTGCATCGTCGTTGACTTCATTTAGTGACTCCTGAGCAACTTCCATTCGCCGCTGTTTTTGTTCAAAATTCAACAATTTTGGAACGAATTCATACACAAAACACTAAGTAATGTCATGACATGATCCAATCGATATGCCAACATCATCAGCGACCTCTCTAATTGTGATTCGGCGATTGTTAATAACCATTTCTTTCACTTTTTCCACGTTTTCATCGGTTGTTGATGTGCTGGGGCGTCCAGGGCGTTTGTCATCTTCAACGTCTTCACGGCCTTCTTGGAAACGCTTATACCACTCGTAAACTCTTGCTTTACTCATAGCAGACTCACCATAGGCCTTTGTTAACATTTCACACACTTTGTTACACTTTATTCCATTTTTTACGCACAATTTGATACAAATTCTTTGATCCATTTCTTTTAACAAACGAAAATCGCCGTGCTCATAAAAACACGTCTAACCTTAGTGGCTGTCACAGGCGAAGTCAACAATGAAAACATCAGAAAGTTTTATCATACTTCAAGGGCATGTATACCAACATAATAAAAAAATGTTTGACAATCGGACTCTCTAAGCCTGTGAAATTTAAAAATTCCCCTTACTTTCAGAACACACCTCGTACGTCGTTCGAGCTTTATACGTGTTATCTTCGTAACAAAAGATACCTTGTAAGAGATCTTAAGTTCGAACCTGCTGAGGGCCGGCAATAAAGCTACTTAAGCTTACAAAATTACTTACTGATACAATATTATTAGTACTGATTTTAGTAAAGTATCGATTAAAAATACTAGGAATCGAAAGAAAATATCAATACCTGATATCGACATTGAAGACTTACCTAGACAGAGAAATAGGCTTGTACTATTTGTACAATTTTTTATATTGTATATTATTTTGTGTGTTTAACGTCCGACTATTGTGCACACCTGGGCTAATGCAGACGATGGGACGATTTATAGAGTATGAAAATGCCAAGCCCTCGCCGGGAATCGAACCCGGGTCCTCGGGTTGAAAGCCCAGTACGCTATCAACTAGGCCACCGAGACGGCTGATTATATATATATATATATATATAAAGATAATTTTTTGTAGCCCTATAGATAATATTTGCAATAATAATACTTGAACTGCATAATATTACACAGCGGACATTTTAAATAACAATACTATATCTCCCCCTCACCACTTGTTGTAATACAGTGGCGCGGGATTTCCTCTATAAGCTTTCTGTGTACAAAACAGAAGGTAATATTTGTTCCTTACGTTAAACTAAAAGTAGAATGTGATTTTATTTTGTACACCTGTTCCCAGAGTCTATTGAATGGTTAGGCGACGTCTAAGGGCGAAATCCAAGACCAGACGAAAATACATTTCCTATAACCGAGAATAAAGTTCACTTTTATGATTTCGGATACAATACGTTTCGTAATAATCTTTGAATAATCCGACAGTTCATTTCCGCATTTCCAAATAAAATTTTAAATAAAACTGTAAGCAAACGTTCTTGCAGATTATAATGGTAATTTAAGATTTCAATTATCGTGGATCATTAGAGATTTTGAATGGCAATTTTGAAAAGAATAACTTGTCTTTGATGAATAACAAATTATTGTTAAAGTTTTGAATCACGTGTATAAGATAGTTGTTATTTTGAAAAATGCATAACCTTCTAATCGGACAACCTGCATGCCGGCACCATTTACATTTCTTCATTACAAATATACAAACCGCACTGTGACGTCATGCAAAAAGGAAATGAAGAAAAACTAATTTGAATAATTAGGATTATGACCTATTTTTCCGTCTACTGGTCTAGTTATTCACATCGTAAAGGCTACAGCGGTTTTGAAACCTTATTGTTTCATCTTCAGGCCGTAATACGAAATGTCAAATCCTTCTGTCGAGGTCGTGGTTACATTCAACACTGGAGTCTGGAATGTAACGACATACGAGTTGCACGTATCGTTTGGCCAAACCAATTTTTTTCGTCTTTAGTGTTTGTAACGTGATTTCAATGTTTTGTTTAACTTTGTAACGACCTTGACACAGAGATTTGACATTTCTTGATGGAAATACTATAAATCGGGTTTAAAGATTTACAACAAATTTTACTAAAAAAAATCAGGGTTAGTATCTGTCAGAATCGCGTTAATTTATCAAAATCATTTCAACAGATTTTGTTAAAAATTTGATTATATATAATAATACTACTCATGTCATTGCAAAAAATTTATAAATTAAAAAAAATTACTGTGCAGGAGTTAAATCGAAAAAAATTAGTTTTTCTTTTTTGCCCATTTTTCAATTTTTTTACAATTTTTTTCGTAATCATTTTAGAGGTGCAGAAGGAAAGTATAAATTATTCTACCGTTTCGTTTTAATTTGGAACTTTTATGTAGTTCAACTCAATGGACTTATATATAATATATAGTATATATAATATAATATATATATATATATATATATATATATATATACACACATATATATATATATGTGTGTGTGTGTGTGTGTGTGTGTGTGTGTGTGTGTGTGTGTGTGTGTGTGTGTGTGTGTGTGTGTGTGCGTGCGTGTGTGCGTGTTTTTTTTTTTTTCCCGGCGAAAAACCGTTCAGGTTATCATCGCCGTCACGAAAATGAGAGTATATATATAAAAAAAAAAAAACAAAATTTTTACTTAAGAAAAAGCAACAAAAACAACAAAACAACAACAACAAACTATAACAGTAAAAATAAATTAAAAATTTAGATAACAGCTATAGATATATTACACTTAAGAACTAAATAACAATATATAATGAATAAAATTTAATAACAATTCGTAAAACTATGCATAAACATACCAGAAATAAAGTTTTTAGATAAAATAAATAAATAATATAACACAAGAAATAACAACTATATATATTAAATTTTATTTAAAACATTCAAACGATGAAGGAAGTATAGAACCCGGTCAACGGCCGAGGCACTATCTCCCAACATCGTCTGCAAACAGTTGCTCAGACCACACATAACACGCACATTTTGAAAACCATCACAATCGAGCAGTATATGTTTAATTGTGATGGTTTCCCTACAGAATTCGCATTCAGGTGGGTCCCCGCCTCCCATCAGAAATCCATGTGTTAACACGGGTGACCAATGCGAAGACGGGTGATCACCACCTCTTCTCTGCGACTTGCACGTATTGACGACCCCAAGGACGAACTGTACTTTTGATTACCCTCAATTTGTTACTGCTTGTAGCTGCCCATTCATTTTCCCACTGTAGATGAATTAAATGTTTTACGTGACAAAGGAAGTCAGACACGAATACACGTTGAGTGCATGGCGGAAGAAAAGTTGCTTCCTTTGCCGCATTATCCGCTACAGTGTTCCCAAATATTCCACAGTGGCCAGGAATCCAGATAAATGATACTCTTGCACCTCGTAGTTCAAGTCTATGGACAGAGCACAGAATATCTTGAACCAGAGGGTTTACCGAATACATATCCCGGATTGCCTGGAGGGCACTTTTTGAATCAGAACAAACTACGAAATGCAAACTATCGAATTCAATGGTATTCAGAGCCTTTAAGATGGCAAAGAGTTCGGCCGTAAAGACACTACAAATTGAGGGTAATCCATAATTATATGTTTCGTCCAGTGAGTAAAATGCACACCCAACATTGTTATTCATCTTAGAGCCATCTGTGAAAATAAATTTAGCAGATGGATATGAACTAGAAAGTCGAAAAACTCACGTTGATACACAATGTTAGGAGTGTTGTCTTTCTGGTATGCACACAAGGAGAAATCAAATGTCGGCATATTGATTTTCCATGGAGGGACAAGACAAAAGGACCTTTCAAACATTGGGGGTAGTTCAATACGCAAGTCTTCAAAAACACGGGTTGTTCTAATGCCAACAGGGGCTGTAGCGTGCGGTCGGTATTCATATTGCTGGAGCAACTGATTATGGAAAACGATATTATAAGCAGGATGCCATGGTTTACATGATATATTAGATACGTAACTTAATTGTAACTGCTGTCTCCGACGAGAGAGTGATGGTTCGCCAGCATCGGCGAGAATACTCACGACGGGACTTGAACGGAAAGCACCAGAAACAAGGCGGATTGCCGAGTTATGGACGGGATCTAGTTTCTTTAAAATCGATGGTCTAGCAGATGAATAAACAATGCTGCCATAATCAATTCGCGAACGAATTACGGCACGGTAAAACATCAGCATACAGGTCCTATCAGCACCCCATCGAGACCCACTAAGAACCCTCAACATATCCAGGATTTTATTACATCTTAATTTTAAATCACGCACGTGAGGGCTCCACGAGAGCCTTTCGTCGAGTATTAGACCCAAGAATCGAACGGATGGAGAAGTCCGAAGCTGTATACCATCAAGATATAACGACGGAGCCTGGATCTGTCTACGGCGACTGAAAGCAATACACTGAGTTTTAGCAGCGGAGAATTTAAAGCCAGTAGTTCTCGTCCAGGTCTGCAACCTATTTATTACCATCTGAAGGGTTCTTTCAGCTGTTGCCATGTTTCTGGTGCTTACGTAAATAGCAAAATCGTCTACAAAGAGAGAACATCTGACAGGGGACCGTACGTTAGACGTTATGCTATTGATTGCAATAGCAAACAGAGTAACACTAAGTACACTCCCCTGTGGAACACCATTCTCTAAGTAGAAACGATCTGATAGCGTACTACCAAGACGCACCCTAAAATACCTATTACTGAGGAAGTTTTTGATAAAATGCAGAATCCTGCCCTGTATACCCCATGATTTTAATGTGTTCAAAATTCCCCTTCTCCAAGCCATGTCGTATGCCTTCTCTAGGTCGAAAAAAACAGCTACTAGTGTTTGACGCAAGAGAAACGCATTTTGTATTGCAGCTTCTAAAGACACTAATTGATCCACAGAACATCGTCCTTGCCTAAAGCCGCACTGGTCTTTGCAAAGTAAATTGTTGGTTTCCAAATACCATACAAGGCGACGATTTACCATTTTTTCTACCAGCTTGCAAAGAACGCTAGTAAGAGAAATCGGACGATAGCTACTTGCATCAGTTTTATCTTTACCTGGCTTAAGAATAGGAATTACTATTGCTTCCAACCAACTGTCAGGGAAAGTATGTTCATCGAATATACGATTGTATATCTCGAGGAGGGCAAGCCTACCTGACGTTGGAAGGTTTTTGATCATGGAATATACGAGGTTGTCAGGACCGGGAGCTGTGTCCTTCGTTGAAGACAGTGCAGATTCCAGCTCATGCAGAGTAAACAGACTATTAAGTGGAGAGTCGTCACAAGTACCGATGGTGAACGGCAATGGTTCCATTGCGCTTTTATATTTACAAAAGGCAGCGTTATACGCCGTAGAACAGGAATAGCTAGCAAAAGATGATCCTAATAAATTTACAATATCGGAACACTGAGAAACTAACTCTCCATTCGGCCGTTTAAGACCCATCAACTCCGTGGATGGAACACGGCCAGATATAGAGCGCAGTTTCTTCCAGACGACAGATGTTGGCGTTGTTCTGCATATTGTTCCGATATATTGCGACCAAGATTCCTTTCTACTTTGTCTAAAAATTCTTCGAGCTTTAGCTCTAAGAATTTTGTACCGCTCAAGATTTTCATCTGTCGGGCTTTTGTTGAATATCCGTAGTGCTTTTCGGCGTAGACGCAAAGCCTCCTTACAGTCCTCGTTCCACCAAGGAACAGATGGACGAGGTGGGTTTGCGGATGTTTTAGGGATAACATCCTCGGCTACATTTAAAATCGTACTGGTGAGTTTCTTAACCACTGTGTTAATGCAGTTCACTTCAATGTCTGGAGGTACAAATCTTTTGCAAATTCTTCCCAATTTGCCTTTTAAGGATCCAACGCGGCAGGCGTCGTTGCACATGAGGTAAAGTACAAAATGAAATATTAATGGGATTATGGTCACTGCCATACAGATCTGGTAACACCGACCATTCAAACTTTGTTGCCAAAACTGGACTACAAAATGACAAATCGACAACTGTCCATCCGCCAGTAGATGCTGATAAATGAGTCGGGGAACCGTCATTTAGAAGACACAAATCTAAGTTTGACCGTATTCCTTCGATTCGTAATCCCCTTGAGTTACAGGATAAGGAACCCCATGAAGTATGGTGAGCGTTAAAATCACCTGTCAATAAAATCGGTTGTGGCAACTGATATATTAAATCATATACTTCATGATGTTGGAAATTGTAACTAGGCGGCAAGTAAAGGCAACAGACGGTAACTTTGAATGGAACGGTAATCTGAACGGCAACAGCTTGTAAAGGAGTTATTATATTGACAGATATGGACTGGACAGAGTTGTGTACCAATATGGCTACACCACCTCTGGCTCTTTCCTCAGTGACGAAATCTGCTCTGAAAATAGAATAACCCCTAAAATTGAAGGTGTGGGATTCATGCAAGTGCGTCTCTTGGAGACAAAGTATTAAAGGCGATGAATCTCGCACAAGAACTTTGAGATCTTCCATATGGCTTCTTATCCCATTAATATTCCACTGTACCACATTGTTATTAATTGGAAATGCAGACATTGAAGTAAAATAAATTAATATAGCAGCGGGTTCTGTTCGTTTTTGTCATGTACAACTTTTGATTTATCAGAGTCTACCGACATCGAATCACTACTGTGATTCATGTCGGACTCTGTAGATACATTTGTTTTGGCAGAAGTCGCTTTTGATACGGCTTCAGTTTTAGTTTTAGTTTTTAACTTGCTTAGAGGTATTTTTAACTAATTTTTTATCCTCATCCTTAGACCCAACTACTGGTGGGTATGTATTTGATTTTTTTAAAAAGTAAGCAAGTCCAGGAGAAACAGACTTTACTGTCGGTTTTAGCACTTATGACTTAGTTCGGACCATCATTTTTGAAGCAGATGGAACTGCTTCAGGAAGAGTAGGTTTTGAAGATTTAGTCACAAGTGACTTTGGAGCTTGATTTTTAGAGATTTTCGACTGATTTTCTTTAGAAGAGATAGACATAGATTGATCAGATGTACTGGAAGCAGGAGTGGTAACAGCTGAAATTACGGATAACAGCTGAGCTACTTGCTCAGTCAGTGCTTTAACAGTTTTAGTCAGTTCATCGCAATTTCTACATGAGGTCTTGCTACTAGACGCGACCGACGCAAACGACTTACCCTCAATTATTCTGGAACTTTTGAACATTTTTTTAGCTTCTGAAAATGAAACTTTATCCCTTGCCATGATAGTCAAAACTGCTTTCTCGTCCTTATACTTGGGGCAGCTGAAGGAACGAGCCGGATGATCGCCACCACAATTGGAACACTTTGGGTCATCCGTGCAATTGTCACCACCATGGCCATTCGAACCACAATTACCACATATTTCGGGCTTTCTGCATGTAGAACTCACGTGTCCAAACCCCTGACACTTAAAGCATCTTCTCGGTTTTGGAACGTAAGCTCGAACAGAAAGCCTTTGATATCCGGCAAATATATATTCCAGGATTGTGGGTTTACCAAAAGTCAGAATGAGGGAAGCAGTTGGTACTTTTTTCCCATTTTCATTACGCAGAATGCGATAAACATCCGTAACTGACTCTGATGCCAACTCAGACTTTATCTCCTCAAGGTCTAGGTGGAGGAGATCTCTGCACGTTACCACTCCTTTAGCAAAATTCAAGGTTCTGTGGGGC
>CM040186.1:103128605-103136105 GCA_022606455.1 Callitettix versicolor | reverse complement strand
TTGACACTATGTGAATTTATCTGTTCCCCAAGGTCAAATCTGCATTAAAAGGAACAAGACGTCAGACGATGATGTGAAAGAAAAACAGCGTCTTGAAAGACGCTGACAGAAGAAGGCTTCCAGCACTGTTTCGAACAATGGAAAATTCACATGGAGCATTGTAGGGGTAGAAGAGGCGTGTAAATTGTACAGAATAGTAACTCAATACGTACAAATAAAATAAAATATTTTACATTATAAGTCTCGTTATTCAATAGCCACACCTCGTGTATGATCTAGATCAGGGTCTCCAAACTTTCCAGCCTTAGGGCCATACTGATTACTCCAGTAAGTTCCGAGGGCCAAAACCATATTATCATTGTTGCCGGTGGTAAAAAGTGAAATAGACCACTGATGAAAAAAAAGTCCGAAAAAGTACGCAACGTTTAAAAAAGGCTGCAAATCGGACTAAAGTCCGCAAAATGGCAACACTGCATATTATTAATTTTCCTGTCATTATCTGTAATTTCTAGATTAGTCGTAGAGTACGAGCCATGAGGGTAACGTGACACGACATCTGGTGGACACAAGCGGAAATAGGTAGTACCTTCTATCGCTAACAGATGGCGCTAATAGCGCGTACAGAATAATCTCGTTAGTTCGAGAAAGTTCTGGTGTCTTCCACTCACTTCTAGATGTCAGTAATTGGAATATATAAGAAGGCTAGTGGCGCAACCACAAGTCAGTTTCTATGACACTGTCTTTGTTATCACAAAAACAATAACAATAAGCCTACAACAATGTTATGAGTAGTTAGCCCATGACCATATCAATGTAGATGTCATATTAATAATTATTCAACATAAAATTAGAATACTTCAGTAAACTAAATTTAATTTGCTATAAAAAATATGTTCTCTAAAAGGAGTTTTCAAGTATGCTAGCTCTCCGCGGGCCGGACAAAATCTTTCCGCGAGCCGGATGTGGCCCTCGGGCCGTAGTTTGGAGACGTCTGATCTAGATGAGCGAATGTCCAGAGGCATAGCACACATAGGTGCTTCAATAGGAGCGCCTGGGAAACGCTCCAACAGAACCGTACGGTATTCGTGTAAGACAGAGGAACCTACCTGAAGCTTGGACCACTGTATACGCCCGATACATCTCGGGGCATTCCTCCACGCCAGCTTACATCCGTACACAAGTTCAGTCTCAGTCAGCTGGTACGTTCCCGTTCTGTTCACTTCTTCTTGGATGTTCTTCCATCTCGTTTCGTGCGCTTGACTGTTCAGTCTGGAACAAAAACAAATATCTGTAGTAAAAACAAAAAACGGAATCTTGAAATGAGCACCGACCTTGACATGTAGAATTTTTTTGGTAGTCCAATCCAAATTTTATTTATATAAGAAATTATATTG
This sequence comes from Callitettix versicolor, assembly GCA_022606455.1. Classification (NCBI taxonomy): domain Eukaryota; kingdom Metazoa; phylum Arthropoda; class Insecta; order Hemiptera; family Cercopidae; genus Callitettix; species Callitettix versicolor. Next base: position 103,134,711 of record CM040186.1, on the reverse strand, counting down.
GAAGTGCTCTTAGCTTAAGTCGAACAGTTAACAGTTCTCTAAAACTCGGACCTGTAAGTAGGTTCGAATCTAATTACTACCAAAAACTTTTTCGTATATTATATTGATCCTACATTTTCGTTAGTCTAAGTGTCAAAAAGTAAAGACGTTAACCCCTTACACATACTATATACAACAGACATTGTGTTATTTTTGCACAAACTTTCTGCACAATCTGACGGACACTTTGTAAATTCCTGAAATTTCAGCAACAATTCGGATATTCAGTCAGCGATGAGTTTACAAATTTTGTGGATGTTGTCCATTTTTTGATGTTGAGGGTCGTTCAGAGCGCGGATCGTCTTCGGTCGTTTCACGCCTCTCCTTGAACCTTTTAAAACAAAAACGTGTGCCCGATGAACTTCCGTTCACGTCCTTTAACACGCACGACCTTCTGTAACAGTTTTTCCCAGTTTTACAAGAAACTAAAGGTTAACCTTTGCACCATTAACTTCACATTTTTTCGACAAGACGCTAGGCTTGAACGGGCGAGACTGAGCGACGTACAACCGTGCTAGTTGTGAGTTGCTATTTAACAATCTGTTATTTTTTAGCTGCTAAATCCCCGCAGGGAGTGCAGACTAGCTGCACCTATTGAGAGGATTTAGACGTCCCTCGCGGTAACCGAGTCAACACACACTTACACTTACAACACTACACTTACGACTTTAACACTTTACACTCACACTTACATTTAGGGAGGCGATAATAGCCTCTATGTGCTCTTCGCCTCAAAATAACGAAAAAAAAAAAAAAAACTGCTAAATGGTTTTAGCATTAGCAGAGTGTTAATCACACTTAAAATAACAGATAATAAACGAACTACAAACTGTTAAATAACACACGGCTTCCGACCTGCTACCGTGCTAACTGCTAACTTAACTGCAGCTGCTAACCTCTACTTCAACTGTTGAACCTGTTAAACGTTGAAGCTGCTAATCTAACTGTTTAATAGCACGGTCATAGCACACTGTTTCGGACCTGCCAACTGCTAACCTCTACTGCTAACTGCTGAACCTGTTTAACGTTGAAACTGCCAATGTAACTGCTAAACAGGAAACACATTGTCACTGTTTCTTTCCATTAATTGTTGTTGGCTACTGTCCTGAGATTCAGATTGCATAGCAGTATCATATTTTTCTTTGTTAACTGTAAATTTAAATGAGGGTGTTTTTTTATAAATGTAACACAAGTCGAATTTGTACTTTTAACATTATACAAATATTTATCTTAAAATTATATTTTAAAACATAAGAATTATAGATTAAAAAGTAATTATTTGTCATTCAAAAAAAACACTTATTTTTCGATTTTTAACACAATTGTAATTACAATAATATAGTATATAATAAATGACAATATTTTAAATAATGTGATTATAACAAAAATAAACATTATCAGAACCATTATGATAGTCTATAATAAAATACTTGAAATAATACCTAACAAGAACATTTTAATTTATTAGGAACATGAATAAATAAGAGAAATCTAAAAAATGATAGGACTACATAGATAGCCTACATGTATTAAAATAAAATAATATTGTTTAAATAGCAATAATTAATTACAAACATCGAACATGACCCTAATCAAATTAAAATTAATTTAATTTAATTTTTTAAAGTTTAAATTATTATTGTATCATAGGTTTATTAAAGGGTGCTACAAAATATATTTCATATTACTTGACAGTGCGTGAAAGACAAACCGAACACAATTAATTGCATCTTTGAACTTAGCGTGTTCATTGTATTTCTCATTATCGTCAGAGATTTATTCACAAATCCTATTAAAAATTAATAGTGCAGGAAGGGTAGGACAAAACGTGCCAACTGCACCCTCACTGTATTTGCTTATCTCAACTGTCAAGATAAGGAATAAAGAATAAAGTAATGTGACAATATTATTTAAACTGCGTTTTCCTGCTAAGGTCGTTGTTAGCAGTCTATAAAATTAGCAGTTAGCAGTTGTACTTGTTATTTTTAACTGTTAATTCTAATTAGCATTAACAGAATTAGCTGCTAAAAAAAATAGCGCTTTTGCCCATCACTAATAGTAACTACAAATTAATTCATTCATTCAACTAACTATAATAAATTTTGTCCAACTTTACTCTGGGCCCTATGTCAATAAACACACGTGTCTCCACTCCAAATTGAATATTTTATAAGATTACCCATCATGCACTACTCTGTGATAAGGCAGCAGTCCACTGGTCGCTAACTGATAAGTACGACCAGTTATTATTCATAGTTAACCATCTGATTACAAGTACCAATGACAATAATTTTGTTATTTTAATTACTATTGGTTCTGTCGGAAACTAGTAATCGGAATTGCTTATGTATCAGGTAATTAAAACATAGAAGAGGTACGTGATATTATTAGGCCTACACTAATTTATAGCGTCTTATATCAGTGTTCTACTTTTAATAAGTTCAGAGAGTACATAAATCTGCTCATTGCCCCTAACATTTGTTTACATTGAGCCCAGACTTTAGTTAGGTGTTTTACAATATAACGTTTAAACGCTAGAGTTACTTCGACATAACACAAACACATTAGCTGCATTGCGTATAACGCACGAACACTAATAAAACTGTATTTGAGTTGTTTTTAACGCTGACAGCGGAGAAAAATCTAAATGATCCATTATGGTGGGAAAAGCACCGTTGCCAGATTGTGCAAGACAGTTAATGATCGGCATTATCTCTGCATCTATCACTCGCGACACTGTCACAGCACGGCTACTGTAGCGTTATACCGGTTTTATACGCGTTGTTGTTTTTACATCTGGCTTTATGAGGCAGTGTTATTGCTTTTACTGTCAATTCAGCGCCCTCGCCGGCTTGCACGCGAATTAATTTCAATTTTTGTGTTTTTTTACATTAAACGTGTGTTTGCATTTTAAAAAGTAAACCAAGTTGGAAAATTTTTGATATTTGATTGTTCTGTTGTTTGAGAGAAATCGGTATGCCTTATACCACCCACATATTAATTTGTAAAATTTAAGGTACATTTTTTCAGGACCTGAAAAACATATCACTTTAATTTTGGTTTTGTTTTAACGTGAATATCTTTGTGCATGTTTTAAGGTTAGGAATTTCAGAAATTTGTCTTAGGTTTTTTTTTTTTAATATTATTGCCTAAAATATTCCATAGAATATGTATTTGTTTTTATTATAAAATTAAAACTATGTTATTCAAGAAAAACCCGTGTGTTTGAAATATTAACCAAATTCAATTTAAAAAAATCTCTCTCGATATTTCAAAAGGTTCTTGAGATAATTTACCTTATATATGAAAAAATTTCTGTTGTTGAACTAAAAATAAAAATCACGTATCATGTATTTTAATTACGATAATTTGTTCGAAAACATAGCATAGCTAGTGTTTAACAACATAACCTGAAACTTGTTACAGCCAGCTGTTCAATAAAATCAGCTGATTTTTACGAAATCATCTGATCGTTTAATATATCTACCAAAATTAAATTAACGATTTATTTCATGTAATTAAATCGCTCGAATTTCTTCGTAGTTTCCGTAGTGTAGTGGTTATCGCGTGTGCCTCACACTCGCAATGGATACCGGCGGAAACACAGTCATTTGTAATTATAATTAATTTAATATGAGACTTGCGACGCGCAAAATATACTGTTATATATCAATATAAACATGCCCAGCATCACGCGGCCCTAAAACATGAGACACGTTAAATTATCGTAGCTCTAAAAGTATTGATCAGAATTATTTGTTAAATTTAGCCCAATAAACCAGGTAATAAAAATAGTTCAAAATAAAAAAAAATGATTTTTTTGGTCAATTTAATTTTTTGTCTCTCTTTGAATAAGTTCATTTTGTTATCCTTCTTTATACGTTATATTAAAACTATTCTTGCTAGTTCGCACGTTTAAAATGTTCTCTACTCTTTGACAAGCTAAACACTACATTGTTGGAAGTAAATAATTTGATTGATTTCTTGTAAAACTCCGGCTGCAAAAATAAATACTCTAACGTGATTGTAGCAACTTTGTATTTTTCTGGATAAGAAACTATTATTAACAAAAATTTATTGTTCAGCCCAAATCGGTTTCGGATCGAATCGAACCAAAAATTGCGAACGCGGAGGTGTTAAAAAAATATTTATGTATAATGTTTAACGACCTTCAAGAAATAAACAAGTTAAGATAGGCGTTCATTGCAAGGAAATAAAAGCATATTTTAGTAGTTTATTTTTAATATAATTTCGCAAGATGTGAATTAGTTTGAAAAAATATAGTTTAACTACAAATGTAATGGTTTCGATTTTTAATTAAATTTTTATCGAACATTCCGATAAAATTTTGAATTACTAAAATGATTTGAATTTTTTATTACTAAAATTCAATTACTAAAATGATTGAATTGAATGATTAGTAAAATTCCAATTTACTAAAATGATTTGAATTACTTATAAATCACCAAAATGAAGATAGAAATAATAAACGTATTCCATTTTACATTTTTTTTCTTTCAAGTGGATTTTTCCACATCCTTTTGTTCAAGGCCCTAGTGCTTTTAAAATTTTTTTAAAGTACTGTAATTAAATTTTAAAGTTATGAAATTTACTAGAGGAAAAGATAGTTCAACCCTAGGCACTGCGATCGATTGACCTATTGTGCAACTTACCTCTTAAAATACCTAGTTAAGCAGATTGGTGCCTCTAATAAGTTCCAACAACCCACTGACTAGCTCACTCTGCTGAAGATCCCTAGGGTCTTGGAAACCAAAAACCCCTAGCCTCCTACTAACAAGAGCCTCACAGTCATAAATTATGTGACCTGCAGTTTCCTCCTCCTTCCTGCACAATCGACACACCGTTTCTCCATGGTATACACCTATCCTGTTCATTTGCACCCTCAGACCACAGTGCCCTGTTATGAGCCCCATGATTCTCCTGAGTTGTGCTGCTGCCCCTTTGATTCCTCCAGAAGGAACTTTGCTTAAGAGACGTTTACTATGGGAATTCCCATGAAGGTTGTCCCATCTTACCTGGTGTTGACTTGTAATCCACCCATTAATAGCGGACCTGGCCAACGATAAAGAAATCCGTAAAGCCGGCTCAGGTCCGATAAACTCAGATGCATATCCAAGTCCAGCCAGTCGGTACCCTCAACTCCCCTATGCCCCTGAACCCAGTGAAGAGTTACCCGGTTATCCCGGGACAGAACGTCAAGGTAGCCAACACTCCCAGACCAGCTTGGGCTGTATTATAGCACTCGCAAGTGCTTCTATTGCTGCCTGACTATCGGTATGAATATGAACACGTACCTTCTTGAAGCTCCGATCCAAGTTCTCCCGAACACAGTCATTAATGGTCATCACTTCAGCCTGAAATACTGTTGTATACTTTCTTTAACCCCGGTCTCAGACCGTACACCCCAGCACCAGTGCCTGACTTTGTCTTGGAGCCATCTGTATACCATACTATGTCTCCAGGTTTTTCTAACACACGATCTCTCCCCTCAAAGGCCAAGTTGACATCAAAGGGTCTAAATACTATGTGCCGTTTAACCATCTGATCATTCCCCATCATCAAGATTGGGTCAAAGATCTTGTCTGTGATTCTAGCATGCCCAAAAATAGAGGGCAGCCAGCCACCACCAAGTTATGCAATAGAAATTTATGGAAAGAATTGTAATTTTAAAGAATTCACATTATTTTATCAGCTGCATTAAGTTTCATTCATTGTAACGATTGAGTATTTCACTGATAAAAAAACGTAATTTTAACAGTACATTAAGTTTATACTTACAGATTTAGTTCACAGCCTCATAAATTATTATCTTTTAAAAATATAGCCTGACTTCAAAGTTATAATTCTCAGCACTATCACACTGAAATTAGAACCAAACCACAGATTTTCACGAACTCAATATTTTTTATACACTTCGAATAGTTTTTACAAATAGCAATAAATAATTGGTTATTAGTAGTAGTTTGTTTTAGTATTATATGTAATGGCAGCACGCATCTGTCTCGCAGACGTGATGGAAGCGAATTGGTCCACTAATATTACTTTT
>CM040186.1:103111105-103123605 GCA_022606455.1 Callitettix versicolor | reverse complement strand
AGAAAACAATTAAGAAATCTTTTCTTTTACCCTTACATCTAAAGGGGTAAAAAGGCAGTACAATAGTTTTGAAAAATACTCTAAAAAAACACAAATAGTGAAGTACCTTTTTCAGCATTTACCAAATTCATCCCCTAAAGGAATTAAAAGGGGATATAAAACTTCACACTAAAAAAATTTTTTGAGCAAATTTTCTTGACAAATACTCTGAAATACAAATAATGAAACACGTGATTCATCATTTTTCCAAGGGGTAAAAATGTAAAAAGGTGATATAAGTGTTTGAACAATATTTTTTCGTATTTTTTTGAAAGATCAAAAATATTCTAAAGCACAAATTATGAAACACGTATTTTATTATCGTATTTCATTCCCTAAAGGGGTGAAAATTGAATATTAAATTTGTAATTTGGGGGAAAATAATTCTGATATTTTAAAAACTGAACGTATGTAATCTAAAACGCAAATAATGAAACAAGTGTTTCAGCATTTTACAAAATTCACTCTGTAAAGGGTTAAAAAAGGGGCTAGAAAATAATACTTATGTAGAATAAAGGGGATACACTATTTTACACTGAAAAAACAAATATTTTTGAACAGATTTTCTTGACTGAAACACAAATAATGAAACAAGTGTTTCAGCATTTTACAAAATTCTTTCCGTAAAGGGTTAAAAAAATGGGCTAGAAAATAATATAAAAAGAAGATATACAATTTTGTACTGGAAAAACAAATATTTTTTGAACAGATTTTCTTGATTGAAACACAAATAATGAAACAAGTGTTTCAGCATTTTATAAAATTCATTCCGTAAAGGGTTAAAAAAAGGGGCTAGAAAATAATATAAAAAGGGGAAATACAATTTTGCACTGGAAAAACAAAAATTTTTTGAACAGATTTTCTTGACTGAAACACAAATAATGAAACAGGTGTTTCAGCATTTTACAAATTCCATTCTGTAAAGGAATAAAAAAGGGGCTAGAAAATAATATAAAAAGGAGATATACAATTTTGTACTGGAAAAACAAAAATTTTTTGAACAGATTTTCTTGACTGAAATACAAATAATGAAACAAGTGTTTCAGCATTTTACAAAATTCATTCTGTAAAGGAATAAAAAAGGGGCTAGAAAATAATATAAAAAGGGGATATACAATTTTGCACTGGAAAAACAAAAATTTTTGAACAGATTTTCTTGACTGAAACACAAATAATGAAACAGGTGTTTCAGCATTTTACAGAATATATATATATATATATATATATATATATATATATATATATATATCTTAATACATAAAAGAAGTCCTGACTGACTGACTGATTCATAATCAATGTAGAGCCAAAACTATTTTAGCTAGCAACTTGAAATTTTTAGTGTACATTTATGTACGCCATGTAGGCGTGCACTAAGAAAAGATTTTGCAAAAATTTGATTTTAACGCCATTAAACTACTTACCCAGTCCAAAAATTAATAATCAACGTACAGCCAATAATATTATAGCTAGAGACTTGAAATTTTCAGGGAACCTAGAGACTTGAAGGATTTTTAAACTACTTACCAATTTCAAAAATTAATAATCAACGTACAGCCAATAATATTATAGCTAGAGACTTGAAATTTTCAGGGAACCTTTTTACAAAATGTCGAGGTGCACTGAGAAAGGATTTTGTAAAAATTTGATTTTAACGCCATTAAACTACTTACCAATTTCAAAAATTAATAATCAACGTTGATTTTTTCGCCTTTAATTTTTTTATTGATTTCTAAAATTATTACATTACTGAAACAGTTTAAATTTCGTGGGCGAAGCCGAGACAGTTAATGTGTGTGTGAGCGCGCGTATATATATATATATATATATATATATATATATATATATATATATAAAGCAGTAGAAAACCGTTATATTTATAGATGTTAAGATATAAGAAAGTTATGTTCATGATCATGTCATCAGCGTTTCTATCCTAAGACGTATCTTTAACTTTTTATTGGAGCCGTAAGATAGAAAATAATACTCTTTTAAAACTGTAATGATTAGGAATGATACGAACAAAAGTCGTATCGCCTGTTTCTGATATTATCTTTTTTTTTAAATGAAAAAAAATAATATTATATCTAACAAAAACTATAACCACTAGATTTCAAAAAGTGTTCACGCTTCCGGTATATTTTTTTAGATTTGAAAAAAATTATCACTCTGCAAAACAACTTTATATTGCGAAAGTACTGCGGGCGAAGCAGCGACGGGCGATCAATAAAATGATTCTGTTAAATTAAGATACAAATTAGTTTTCATAACGGAGAATGAATAACACAAACGTTATTACCCATTATGGACTACATTTGTAACATCTGTTCTGAAAACAGCTGTATGGCATTCGTAAAATCTTACTCATAAAATATAAACGAACAGCGAAGCCTATTTGGTAACGATGGGTGAAATTAATGATTAAGTGTTTTAGTAATTAAGAAGTAACTTTTGCCTCTGTAACTAAAGTTATACGCGATATAACTCAAATAATCTTACACTTTATTGCCAGTATATAGGCTTCGTTGTTACAATGACAGAGTGATGCGAAATTATGAAACAGATTTTCTCACATTCGATTATTTAGAAGGCAATGAATTCGGTAAACATTCAAAAGAAAAATGTATCTGCTAATTTTGTCTAAAAAATAGTGTTAGAGTGACTACAAATTATTTATACACAGAGTTAGCGATTTTCTATTGGAAAATGACCTACTGGAGCAGCCGTTATGGTAAGACCCAAACCCGGGAACTTGAAATGAAGGCAGATCTTGATGTCACTTTTTTGAAGGTCGTTAAATTTTTATATATCTCCCCCCTCATGAATGTTTGTTTGTTTGTTTGTGTGGTTTTAGCACGCTCCCGTTTTCAATTTTAATCAGTTTTATTCAAACTCGACAAAAAATCGCTTCTGATAATAACGATCAACGTTTTTTATTGGCAAAATTCGTTCAACAGTTTCAAAATGGCGGCCATTTCAAATCTTTAAACACTTCTTAATATTTGTGTTAAACACCTTTTTAAATCGGATTTTGTTCATAGTCAGCGTTAAAAATTTCATAAAAAGCAAGGTTTTTTTGGAATTTTCAAAATCCGTTAATCAGGCGTCGGTCAGGGTTCGTTTTCGTGTTTTAAAAGCAATTTGAAAGTTTAAAATATTAATATATTTGCAGATTTTAATGCAGTTTATGATGGTGAAATAGGATTAAAAAAAATTAAATTAATAAGTTACCTTTGTTAATTCGCTTCCATCACGTCAACGGACAGATACTAACGAGAATATATAAATTTTTAAATTTTAATCTGAAACCGTAATTTTTCTGATTTTTTTGGGAAGTTATTATAAAATGAACTATTGGTAAGACCTTGAAACAGGCTCACAATATATACATACATACTGGCCTGGGACCTATATAAACAGGTTAACAATATATATATTATACATATAAATGTGATGATATTTTGTGTGTGTGTGTGTGTGTGTGTGTGTGTGTGTGTGTGTGTGTGTGTGTGTGTGTGTGTGTGTGTGTGTGTGTGTGTGTGGTGTTTTAGCACGTTCACGTTCGCAATTTCAGTAAAATATGCTTCAAATTTTGCTGATTACAGTAATAGCTTGGACAAATTCCTTGATCAGGAATATTCGTCCAACAGTTTCAAAATGGCTGCCATTTCGATTCTTTAAAACTTTTGCGTTAGATATTTTTTAATTTGGAATTTTCAACATTCTTTAATTTGACGGCGGTCAAGGTTCATTATGAAAATTTAAAATAATACGATAATGTAAGACAAATTTCATAACATTTCCTATTTTATAATTGTTATTTTTTAATTTATCAGTTATCGAGCAACATTTTATTAACCTACGCCAGATTGTTTGATAAGACTCGATTTGGTAGTTTCAGCCAGTGACAGTGATTGATTGGGTAAACTCAATAGGTTTTCAAAGACTCACCGATCACGTAACTCGGTAAACACCCTGTACTAGCTTGGTTTCCATGGCAACATAAAATGAAAAGTTAGTTTATTGTTCCCTAAATAGACATTACATTAGGCGATAGAAACATTACAAACACTTTTTCACCTTAAATTAGGAGTAAATTTTGGTTCCTTTCCAAGCTATGTTTATCTCTCTGACGTGTTTCGAATTACCTCTGTTCTTAAAGCTTATTATTATAGGCTCCTAATAATTTCAATAAGGTAAAAACGCGTTTTAAAAAAATGGCAATCGGAAACTCGTCATAGGAAATGTTTTCAATATAATGTTAATATCCTTAACATTTTTTTTATTTTTCGAAAAAATTACCAGCAACAAAAAACTGGAAAATCGACTTAATTTGTTGAAATTCTACTTAAACGTTTGTTTTCTAGTGAAGGTAACTGAAATAATTGTGCCAAATTTGAAAGGGAAGAAATTTTACGATTCAAGAACAAATAAAAAAAAAACTTTAAACTTTCAACACCACGATATACGTTTTTGTTTTTTTGCAATTTACTACAAAATCCTAAATTTGATTCATTACAATTTTGTACACTAGCTTGAATACCATAATGTATGTGAAATCTGTTGAACCGATTTTCAAATTTATTCTTATGGTTCCCTGATCGTTTTATCTAAACAGGGAATCATAAGTGTGTTTGGAAAATTATTGAATAGATTTTATTAAACTTCGAATGAAACCAGCCGCCTCGGTGGCCTAGTTGATAGCGTACTAGGCTTTCACCCCGAGGACCCGGGTTCGATTCCCGGCCAGGGCTTGGCATTTTCATACGCTATATAAATCATCCCATCGTCTGCATTAGCCCAAGTGTGCACAATAATCGGACGTTATAAAAAAAAATCGAATGAAACCGACTTAGAGTCCGAGTTTAACAGTTCTTCTTTAAAAGAAGATTTTTAAACAATTCAAATACAACTTAGTTTTTTTAGGCACATGGGACATGAATTCTAATATATTCATAAAAATCCCAAGGGTCTTCTTATTCTCTGATCTGGCCAAATACAATCTGCATGCTCGTAAAAAACGTTCTAATCACTTTGATTAAAACGATTTGGTTCAATATCAAGTGACAATAATCGCTGCCTTCTTGAAAACTATTTCGGTAGCTAGTGGCGAAAATTTGTGAAAACTCTTGAAAAAATTAAAATAACTGCGTCAAGTAAGTGTTCCGCTGATGTGCTAGAAGCGAATTTCCAAAAGTAACTTTATAGCATGTATTTTATTGAAACTCTGAATTCACTATCATAAACAGCATTAATTATTAATCAGTATTAATTAACAGCATTAATTAATCATAAACAATATAAGTTATTATTGTAAACTTTCAAATTGCTTTGAAACTACTTAAATTTCTCTTAGTTTTAGAAGGATTTAAAAGTCTCAAAACTAAAAAAGTTAAAATTTGAACGACGGATTTCAAAATTATATTCGGATTCAGCTGTGAATGTTCCTTTTTCTTGGTGCCCACTGTGAACTTTGTAAAGCTGATTTCAAAAACATTCAAGTCAAAAAGTTATGAATTTAAAAACTTTGAACAAAATCGATTTTGAAATATCTCAGATTAAGTTCGTTAACCATAAAAATTTGTTCAACAGTTTCAATATAGTGGCCATTTAAGATAATTAGAAAACAACACGTGATTTGTGTAAAATAATCAGAGTGAAAAACTGCATCAAGCAGTGGGTTTTGGGTTTTCAAAATCCTTTGAAATTAAGAAATTTAATTTAATTTAGTTCGTATTTGCAATGCAATTTGACGTTAATATATGCAGACGTTTATGGTGGTGAAATCATAGTTTAAAAAAGAGTTGTTTTTTTGTGTTTAACGTCCGACTATTGTGCACACTTGGGCTAATGCAGACGATGGGAGGATTTATAGCGTATGAAAATGCCAAGCCCTGGCCGAGAATCGAACCCGGTAAGATGGAAAACATTATTTTTGAAAATTCACTCCCATCACGTCAGTGAAACAGCTGCGTGTCGCGATTATTTTGGATTCGGGAGATCGCAGAACTACTGGTACACGCAAAATTACTAGTGCGTAATGAGGTTTTGGTATAATATAATCAACTAGGTGGCCTAGTTGATAGCGTACTGGGCTTTCACCCCGAGGACCCGAGTTCGATTCCCGGCCAGGGCTTGGCATTTTCATACGCCATAATCACCCCATCGTCTGCATTGGCCCAAGTGTGCACAATAGTCAGACGTTAAACACAAAAAAAAAAAAAAAAAATACGGTATAATATGGAAACATGCATGCTCAGTTGTAGGTTTTCAATGGACTTTTTGTTATCGCCTAGCGTTTAAACGTTGGTTCATAATTTCTTATAAATATAAATTTGTCACAGTAACCTACAAACTTGATTCAGTCTCGCGAAGAATTATTTCTCTCAGACGAAACAAAACAGCTTCGATTTTTAGATGTCGAACATTAAAATAAAATTACTCAGTGAAAGCGTTTCGAGGAAATAAAGCGAGCATAAAATGGAGTTGACTGATTCAATTTGAAGTGATTTGTTAAGAGCAAGGCTGGAATAAGCAGCCGGTAATGTTGTTAGAGGCTTACGAAGTCACGTGACGTGCGCAACACGCATGCTCAGTTATTGAGCCTCACTTTTTCGCGATTGTTGGCGATGTATTTTTAGGTTACTTTGGTACTGTGATTATTTATCCAAATCCCTGAATCTGGTCAGAAAAAATATACATAAAAACAAAAGGTTACAAAATTTCACAAACATTGTTTTATCGGTGTTTTAAGTGAAACCGTTCTAAATAAAATAATCAATAAAATGCTTTCAAAACACGTACTGAGGATCCGTAGGCGTCACGTTTCAAATATAAACTACATATCAATAAGAATTGTTCAGCTCTTCTGTGTCGTCTGATCTGCCGCGTCGCGGACTATACAGCTTGTAATGTAGGATTTTAAGTGCTACTTGTGAAACGTAATCGATGTCCAAAAATAAAAATGATTTTTTTATCGTATCCTGAATTGTGTAATATCCAATTAAGTGTTTGTGAGGGTTCAAGTTTGGTATCTGTTAAAAATAGCTGGATATACACAGCTATACCTTAGCTTTCAACTGACTCGAAAAACTACCCTTGAAGATTTTTTTCAAGGAAATACAATTTCCTACATCCTGTTGCTCACTACTTTACTGCCTCTCTTCCGAAGCGGTATTATTTCACCCAAATATTTATAGTTTTTCACTTATTCAATGTCAGTTTTTTCACTATTACAGGGATTTTTGCTCATTATTAGTTACTAAAGTTTTGTTAGACTTCAGTTTCAGTCCTCCACTTCTATTCTGTCTTGGCAATTTTTTGTAACATTTCCAGAAGGTCCTCTCCTGTCCGTCACCATTATTACATTATCAGCAATTCCGAATTTGATAAACAGTACCGAGTTACACTGATTAGAAATGATAACGATATCAAAGAACTGCTACTTTTTTACATATAGTCTGATTTCACATATTTATCTAACAGTGAATGGCTGAGTTTAACCGTTACTAACTGTGAACTGACACATCCTGAATCTGTTCAACCAATCCATGACCCTAATTTCTTTCACTTCCGCTAAGATCGCGTCGCTTTGTCTTGCGCCTGCGTAATGAGTTCACAGTTTGATACCCACCAATCTGACTAACACTATTTCGCACTTAACATATACCACACTAACTGTGAAATTTTATGAAAAAACAGTACGTACATAACAGGCCAACCAAGACATTATCTCACAGTTTAAGTTAACAGATATTGAATATTGATATGCAGTAGTGGTGGGGCAGAAAACACCAAACTGTTAAAAAAACTGCTTTTCTATAAACGACAAACAAACTGTTTTTTCAAACGGAAACAATCAGTTTGATTTGGACTGGTTTATGATTTTTTAAACAAGGAACGGACTGTTCTATTCGAACGTTGCCGAAAGCGCTAAAACTGTTTTCCTGCTGTTTGCCTGCTAACTGCTTTTCTTCTACCTGCTTTTATGCTTTTTCCCTTCATTCCAAAGTTGCTTGTTGCTTGTAGTGAAGTAAGAACTATTTGGTCAATGTCATCGTTAATCTCTATTTTGTCGCGAGTTGTAGTAACAACCTCTCACATTTTGTAGATACAGAGCCTAATTTTATTTAAACATATTTTTTATATTAAAATTTTTTTGTGTTTAACGTCCGACTATTGTGCACACTTGGGCTAATGCAGACGATGGGATGATTTATAGCGTATGAAAATGCCAAGCCCTCGCCGGGAATCGAACCCGGGTCCTCGGTGTGAAAACCTAGTACGCTATCAACTAGGCCACCTAGGCGTATAAATATATTTTTTATAAATATTTTTTATATTTATTATCAATCATCAATATTTTTAATCAACTAAAAATATTCTAAATCGTTTGCATTTTGGTAAATATGCAGAGGACTATTTAATTTTTAATTAAAAAAAAGAATGATTCTATTAGAAATTCATTGCATTTTGTAAATATAAAATGGCATACATAATTATTACGTTTTGAGAATGTAAATTAATTATTACTACACTTATAAGTATTATTTTTATCCTTTATAAATGCTTTATACCCAAAAACAATTTAAGGACATGGCGGTAATGGGAATGAAAAAGTAGTCTTAGAAAACTGAACGTATGTGCTTTATGTTTTAGCTGCTAATACAACTTTCAGTTTCAGTTTTCTAAACCTGTTTTTTCCCAACTGTTTTAAAAAACAGTTTTTTTCCTCAACAAACAGTTGGTTGACGTTTTGTAAAAATAGCAGAAACGCCCATCTCTAGTATAAACGCATTCGTGTATAACGTGCAGTATGCTCTACTTAGAAGGCGCTAGCTGCAACGAAACAACGTTTTTACTGTACAGTGTTCAACTTTACTTTAATCCAATAACTTGGGCTTTAGGCCACTAATATCCAGCACGTTTTTATAGTGGTTGCTGTACTTCTAGTACGTTTATATCCAATGAGAATATATATTCAATAGAGGCAACTCCGCTTCTAACAATTCAAAACGTATAATTGTATTCAACATAATTAACAAATGTGTTGTTATTAAAACACAATTAAGTAATGATTTTAATTAAACGTGTTTATCGTAGTCAAACATAAAATGTTTCAACACAACAATTAATAACGATTTGTTTGTTAAAACGCTCGTCGAAAACAATGACAATAAACATCACCTCATTTGAAATAGTATTATTGAAAGAACAGGTGATTCAAAATCAGCTGTTTAGATGTACAGTCTAAAACGTATTTATTTTTTCGTTGAATGTTAAATCTTATGTTTATACATTTATAGATTTTATAGAGTTCGTGTGTGTGTGTGTGTGTGTGTGTGTGTGTGTGTGTGTGTGTATTTTTGTTGTTTTTTTGGTGTTTAACGTCCGACTATTGTGCACACTTGGGCTAATGCAGACGATGGGATGATTTATAGCGTATGAAAATGCCAAGCCCTCGTCGGGAATCGAACCCGGTCCTCGGGGTGAAAGCCTAGTGTGCTATCCACTAGACTACCGTGTGTGTGTGTGTGTGTGTGTGTGTGTGTGTGTGTGTGTGTGTGTGTGTGTGTGTGTGTGTGTATTTTTGTAGTTTTTTTTGTGTTTAACGTCCGACTATTGTGCACACTTGGGCTAATGTAGACGATGGGATGATTTATAGCGTATGAAAATGCCAAGCCCTCGTCGGGAATCGAACCCGGGTCCTCGGGGTGAAAGCCTAGTGTGCTATCCACTAGACTACCGAGGCGGCTGTGTGTGTGTGTGTGTGTGTGTGTGTGTGTGTGTGTGTGTGTGTGTGTGTGTGTGTGTGTGTGTGTGTGTGTGTGTGTGTGTGTGTGTGTGTTTTTGTTGTTTTTTTTTTGGTGTTTAACGTCCGACTATTGTGCACACTAGGGCTAATGCAGACGATGGGATGATTTATAGCGTATGAAAATGCCAAGCCCTCGTCGGGAATCGAACCTGGTCCTCGGGGTGAAAGCCTAGTGTGCTATCCACTAGACTACCGAGGCGGCTGTGTGTGTGTGTTTGTGTGTGTGTGTGTGTGTGTGTGTGTGTGTGTGTGTGTGTGTGTGTGTGTGTGTGTATATATATATATATATATATATATATATATATATATATATATATATATATATTATATATAATGTTTGGTTTACGAGTGTTCTAACGCAATAACGTAATAAGAGAATTTTTCTTATAAAAAATCTAAGAAAAGCTTTTAGTTTTCACAGCACGTTTTCTTTAGCCGCCTCGGCAAGGGGGCTGTGTCGAGACAAAAGAAGCCCTTTGTAGTTTCATTTCATCTGAAATACGTTTACCGTACTCTTAGCTTACTTTTAGGCCTACTCTGGTATGAAATGTGAAAAATGGTTTATGGTTTCCTAAAAACATGAGTGGTGGTGCTTAAAATATCGTACACAAAATTCGTGTGTAAAATTTATCTACAGTTAAGTGATTAGAAATGTAAAGACTTTTCGAAATTTATTAATTTTCTTAGTTTGTAAACATCGCTAAAAACACATCTTTCATATATTATTACGTGAAACATTCAGATCGGTTTTGCGCAAAAAATAAGTACCTGCGTTATTGAAACTACGTTACAAAACTTCGTTGTATTATTTCGGGTACACAGGGAACGCTCAAGCCTCCATATTAAGGCATTACAGTAAAATAAAACCGACTTAAAACGTATAAAATGTTCGCAAACAAAATTCAAGGAACAGCGTAAAGTGTCCCCGCGAGAATGCGGCACCATGCAGGCGTAGGTGACAAATAATTGTGTGTGTACTAAAACAGCTGATTGCTAAAAAAAAAACGTGGTTGAAAGTAATATTTCAAATTATTACTGTATTCAGTGCTTAAATGATTATTGATTGAATTAAATGCCGAATGGTCGAGTTGAACAGAAACCGCGATTTACTCGGTCAATAATACTCGGAGCAACAATACATATTGCTCCGCTATTTGTTAAGATAAAATTATGTTTCATATCTATTTTTAAATGTCTTGTATGCGAGAATGTGTTCCGAGTTTTTTCATTTTGTAAATCACTTTTAAAAGTAAAAACATATATTCAAAATGTAAAAATCGGATCACATTCTTACATATAAGAACTTTAAAATTACTGTCAAACTAATTTTATTTTAACAAATACACGGTATTACACGGTAAATCAACATTAGCCTTATAAAGAATAAATTCAAAATGACAGGTACTCTTAACTTGCGTCTTGGATGCAACTATACTTTTATCATGGAATCGTTAAGTATAATCGTGTTTATCATCCTGAGTAAACACTTCGTAGAGGTGGCGGATGTGTTTAACAGCGGACAGTAGAGGTGGGCGTTTCTGCTATTTTTACAAAACGTCAACAAACTGTTTGTTGAGGGAAAAAACTGCTTTTTAAAACAGTTGGAAAAAACAGTTTTAAAAAACTGAAACTCAAAGTTGAATTAGCAGCTAAAACATAAAGCACAAACGTTCAGTTTTCTAAGACTACTTTTTCATTCCAATTACCACCATGTCCTTAAATTGTTTTTGGGTATAAAGCATTTAGAAAGGATAAAAATAATTAATAATTAAATTACATTCTCAAAACGTAATAATTATGTAAGCCATTTTACGTACAAAATACAATGAATTTCTAATAGAAGCATTTTTTTTTACTTAAAAATTAAATAGTCCTTTGCATATTTACCAAAATGAAAACGATTTAGAATATTTTTAGTTGTTTAAAAAATATTGATGATCGATAATAAGTATAAAAAATATGTTTAAATAAAATTAGGCTCTGTATCTACAAAATGTGAGAGGTTGTTACTACAACTCTCAACAAAATAGAGATAAACGTTGACATTGACCAAACAGTTCTTACTTCACTACAACAAGCAACTTTGAAATAAAGGGAAAAAGCATAAAAGCAGGTAGAAGAAAAGCTGGAAAACAGTTTCAGCGCTTGCGGCAACGTTCGAATAGAACAATTCGTTCCTTGTTTAACAAATAAACCAGTCCAAATCAAACTGCTTGTTTCCGTTTGAAAAAGCAGTTTGTCGTTTATAGAAAAGCAGTTTTTTTTAACAGTTTGGTGTTTTCTGCCCCACCACTTGCGGACAGTCACCTTGTAAGAAATTGACGGAAGAACACCACCAAGATTGTATGTAACCCGTGGCGTAACCGACAAAGAAAAACATGACGAAAGAAAATAAATAAAAAAAAGGAACAGATGATGGACGAAAGCTTCAGTATGTTCTAGCACCTCTTGGCTCACCTAATTTGAACATGAACATTTTTTTACTACTACAAGTAATTGTATGTACGTCGTGTCACAACTTTTACAGTCCGAAAGTTTAGACAAAAAAAAATGATTTCGCTCACATTTTGTTCATATGTGAAGTTATATATTTGAAGTCATTATAGTAATTTTGAAATTAAAGAATTTTACAGTTTGAGAGTAAATAAAT
>CM040186.1:103101105-103103605 GCA_022606455.1 Callitettix versicolor | reverse complement strand
CGTAACTTTTCCGTCAATTTAACCAGTGACCGTAATATTTACGAAAAACTTTACTGGATCAACTTTATTGGAAAACTTACGTTCTTTCTCCGTAAAGCGATTAAAATTATGATAGGTCCCTTCAGTCAGTGTTCTGCAACTACACTCTCAACTTTGAATCAGTGTCCGCCATCTTGAAACGTAAGTTAATGGGAAAAATCTCGCACACGTCTTTCAAACTTTACACAAGGTATTTTCTCACCGAATTTCAAAACAATCGGTCGAAGCGTTTGATTAAAATCGCGTACACTTGTAACGTAAAATCATACGCCGCCATATTTAAACGGAAATAAATAGGAAAACATTTTAAACATGTCACTTATTCAATCTCCGCACCAAATTTCAAAACAATCGGTTTATGCCTTGGCTAAAACTGCGTACACTCGTTATTATGTTGAGTATACTGATCTACCTTCCCTAGCTTCGTCAATTCTACTTTTGTTGACGCGTTTCGGAGAACCTCCATCTTCAAAAACTATATCTATACTCCCTATAGGTTTATATTCTATACATGAGTATAGATATAGTTTTTGAAGATGGAGGTTCTCTGAAACGCGTCAACAGAAGTAGAATTGACGAAGCTAGGGAAGACAGATCAGTATACTGAACATAGTGACAATAATCCTAGCAGAAAAGAAGAAGAATATAAAAAGAATTACACTCGTTATTGTAAATCAAAGGCCGCCATCTTCCAACGTTAGTGACTGGGAAAAAATCTTACACATATACGTATACATATATAAAAGATCGGGCTTTATACAAGGTACTTGAGTGCCGAATTTCAAAAAAATCGGTCAATACGTTTGACTAAAACTGCGTAACAAACGACAAACCAAATTCCGAACGGTCGGGTTGAATTATAAAACTCGCTACGCTCGACCAACTATTTTCAATTTAATAAAGTTGTTTACGTATGAATCTTCATGAACAAAAATCTAAGAGTTTTCTTCGATAGTTTTCGAACTGAATTTTTCTAGATCACAAATTTTTTTTGTATTTCTATGGTGTTGATGTAAACAATAGAATTTTGAGAGAGTAATGGCTTTAAAGTTATTTCACCTCTTGTCAATTTTATAATATAGACATACTTAAGGTACTTTAAATGTTTATTTAATCTCTCTCTCTCTCTCTCTCACACACACACACACACACACACACCCTCACGTGTCCATTACAGATATTAGTTATATGATGACGTCATCAATGTTATGAAGTAAGTCAGGCGTTCACTTAACCAATCAACGTAAGCCTATTCCTATTAACACATTACTTGTATGATTGAACATGTCAAATTAACGAGAAGGTGAATTTCACAGTTAATTCAGCAATAAGGTAATTTCATCGTAATCGAGTGGATATGTTTTGAAAACATTCTTACGTGTAACTTTTTCTCCGTTTGGATAACGTACGTAAAATAAACGGTTCCAAAATACTGAACAAATTATTTCGCGTACAAAAAAAATATACAAAATTGGTTCAAATAATAACGACTCACATCTGTAAATCTGATTTCAACACCAAAATCAGCGATAAAATTTGCATATTACACTTTCAAATTACATTTAAAATAAGATTACGATTGTTTAAAGTTACATTGATTATTTAAAATTATACTGATTGTTTAAAATTATACTGTTTACTTAAATTGAAATAGATTGTTGAAAATTACATTGATTACTTGACACTACAATCGATTGTTTAAAATTACGTTATTTAAAATTACAATTGATTGTTTAAAATTACATTTATTATTTAAAATTTCAATCGATAATTTAAAATTTCATTGATTATTTAAAATTACAACCGATTGTTTAAACTTGCATTGATTACTTAAAGTTACAATCGGTTATTTAAAATTACAACCGATTGTTGAAAATTACACTGATTACTTAAATTGAAATAGATTGTTTAAAATTACGTTATTTAAAATTACAATTGATTGTTTAAAATTACATTTATTATTTAAAATTGCAATCGATAATTTAAAATTTCATTGATTATTTAAAATTACAACCGATTGTTTAAACTTGCATTGATTACTTAAAGTTACAATCGGTTATTTAAAATTACAACCGATTGTTGAAAATTACACTGATTACTTAAATTGAAATAGATTGTTGAAAATTACATTATTTAAAATTACAATTGATTGTTTAAAACTACATAGATTATTTAAAATTACAAAACTTAATGGTTTTTAAAAAATTGTATTTATTACTTAAAATTACAATGAATCATTTTAAAAGTCATAAGATTATTTCAAACTACAATTAATTTACAATCAGCCACTTTAGAGTTCATATACTCCAATGAATATGAAGTGATTGAAGCCATTTAGATACACGGAATTTAAATTTATTTTCTGACACAGACTGTACAGGACCTGGCCGGTTATTAATTAGTTTAATTTGTTGGAAATTGGTAATTCGGTGCGGGTTTCATAGATAAAAAGCGTGACCAA
>CM040186.1:103006105-103098605 GCA_022606455.1 Callitettix versicolor | reverse complement strand
ATCCTAGCAGAAAAGAAGAAGAATATAAAAAGAATGAAATAATTACATTTCGAGTGTACATCGAGAAACAAATAAACCCTAGAGCGGTCAAGATTTATTTTAATTTATTCGATTTACTTCCGCCATTGAATATATAAACGTACGAGAAGTACAGCAACCATTGTAAAAATAGTGCTCGATATCAGCGACTAAAGATCAAGTAATTCGACTATTTGCTACTACGAACGCTGCAAACTGCAAAGGCAGGGGGCGAAGACGTTTGAGAAAATATCTATTTCACTGTAGTTGAACACTCTGCCGCAAGATGCCACTAGCAACGAACACATATCTCTCATAAGGGTTATCATTCTAGTACGTTTAGATTCAATGTTTGAGCATTTCATCATGAATCCTTATCTCTATGTTATAGCACAAGAAGTCACACTGATATACTGTATCAAAATACAGGGCTTCAACCAAAGGTTCTTAGAATATGGAATTTATCACATATGCTGAACTAGCAGTGAAGTTCAAGAAAAATAATTAATAAAAAAATTTATTTTCCAAATTTCTACCCTTAAATAAAAACATCAAATAAAGGTGAAGTATCAAATATTTTTCAGAATTCAATGAAACTTGGTATAATATGTTTGTCTCTAGTGTCGTTCATAAATCTCGTATTTTTTTTTTTTTTAATTATATGTTTTAGAAGTTACGTAAAGTAATCCAACCTCTTATTACTCATTACCTCGTTACTGTAAAAATAAACAAGAAAAATACAATTTAATTTTTTAAAAAATCGAACGTAAAATGAAAAGATCAAATATTTCTGTACGTAAATAAAATATCATAAATATTATCATTACTACTTTAAAATATACCTATGTATAAGAAAAAATTTAAAAAATATATTTTACTGATTTTAATGATACTTAGTAGGCCTATACAATAACACATTATTATTGGTTGCTATAGTAACAGATATAAATAATTTAAATTTTATAATTTTCAGCTAAAAATAGTAAACAAATCTAAATGGTTAAAATGATCTAAAAATATAAAGGAGGTTGGCCCACGAAGTGACGGGGTGTCACCTAGAATAACATAACGAAAATTTAAGCAAAATCTGACAAACTAATTTTGAGAAATTAGACCGATTTTAAATTTAGGCTGAAACAAATATTGACTAAGAAATGTTATTTCAAAATTTTACCGAAATTAAAAGAACAATGGCGGAAAATTATTTAATATCAATTCCAATATCGCAAAACAATAGTTGTGTTTAGCTTATCTAATCTTGTTCTTGTTTTAAAACAGAAATCACGTTCAACTTTCACTGCCCTACTTTCATTAAGCCTATGATTAAAAACTAAGCGGTTATTTGTTGTCCTCTGGTAGCTCAGTTGGTAGAGCGGTGGACTGTAGTGGCAACAATACAATCAGATATCCATAGGTCGCTGGTTCAAATCCGGCCCGGAGGAAACAATTTTTTTTTGTTTTTTTTTAGGCTATATGGACATTTCTTGATACATTGTTTAATTATGAATACTTTGTTTTGGTATCATATACTATTATTAATGTTTTTTATTTGTGAATTTAAAAAAAAAACTTTGTAAATTCAAATGCTAGAATTTCTTGAATTATTGAGTGTTTCCTGAATCAATTTTTGTAAATGCTCGTCTGCAGACTAGATATTCTATTATTTAAAAACGGTTTTGTGTTACTTGTATAACAGATGTTTTATTTTTACTTTTTCTGTAAATTAAAATTATCAGTTTTAACGTTGATTATGAGAGTGATATTAAATTTTCAAAAATGTTCAAGGTTGAAAAGGTACGATACAAAAAGTATAACTGTAATTTTGAAACAAACGGACTCTATTATTTTAGTGATTAGGATCTATGCACATTTCATAGAGGATCAGATCTTACCGTTAGTGTTACTATAGTAGTTTATTTTTCAATGGTTACACGCTAACAAATGTATATACGGAGAGTTAATGCCAATCAGTTGTTTTTTTATTCCCTTAGTTGTAAATCTTATCCGATGAGGTTAAATGGTTTGCATTTTATTTTACTTTTATCTTGATCATGTGTTTTGTTGGAGCTTCTCACGCCAGAAAGAAAACATTGACGTAATTCGAACGCTACAAAATTTGGTTGAATCACATAAAAGTTTTAATTTTTTGTGTTGGAAGCAAATTTCCAAAAAAATAATACAATTTTTTGTTCCGAAAGCAAAGCCAATGATACCGCTGAAGCCAAACATTCAGTGGGAAACGTATTGGTTTAACGTATGGTGGAAAACCAAAATTAAATATTTTTTTCATTCACAACTAATTAACGTGCATACATTACGAAAAGTGGCAAATAGCAATTTGATTCAAGCGATTAGGTAAATAAATTCAAAATACCCGAACATAAGGGCCGAAAATTATAAAATCCAATTTGTAAAAGGCAAAAATATTACTTCGTGAAGAACTTATATAAACGAAAAATAATTTGTCACACATAAAAATAACGGACGTCAAAAACAAAGTAGAAACTAGACCTTTTCGGATACTCTTAATTAAAAAAGTACTTAAAATTAAAATAGAAAAAAATACTGACGTTGTGGAGGTTGAAAAAAAAGTCGCTATTAATTCCCAGGCTAGAAATGTGAGGAGGAAAGATAGAGGCGATTTTACACTAACCAGTTAACATCCGTCCGGTGTTGGCAAGAGCAGTCATCAGTAAGTTACTTTTGACCAGCACACGTCCGTGTTACAATAAGTTATTTGTCAACTCCCTTTGCCCTAACTAGTTAGGCCTTCTCAACCTGATCATTTTCATTTATTTAGTACTGAGTACCAATAAAAATTATAAGTATTACCGGTTCCTACTTTATATATATATAAAACCGGACGTATTATATGCAAGCGAGACGCTAGCACTCCACACAAAAGCTACCATGGAGGGTATTTTGAAGGAAGAACGCAAAATCTTGAGGAAGATCCTTGGCCCGAGATTAACAGAAGATGGATACAGGTTGCACTCCCGGAAGACCACAGAGAAGATATCGAACCTGGCAGCAGATATCAGAAGAAGGAGGCTTCGGTTCTATGGACACATCAGTAGACTCCCAACAACGAGACTTGCCAACAAAATCCTTAAGTATATACAAGGTGTCAAATAAACAACGTCGTGGATCGCACAAGTCAGAATAGACCTACATGACGCAGGAATAGACTCAACAGACGTTGAAGATAGACACGCATACAGGAGAAAGATGCTCAGTTGGAAGGTCCCAGAGAATGAAATCCCAAAGAGAGCAGGGGTAAAATGGACGGAGGAGCGGAGGAGGATCCATGGGGACAGGATGAGGGAGGTGTGGAGGATTAGAAGGAACAAGACATGAGTCGGAGTGCTTTGCGTGATCCAACAGGGTCTATGCGCAGATAATAATAATAATAATAATATATATATATATATATATATATATATATATATAATGTACATAAAGAGTATAGGGCTTCTAGACACCTTCAAAAGTTCCTATTTTCTAATTTCTACATATAAGATCAGAAAAACTCGAAAAATATTTTGAATGAAAATAAAAAAAAACAGTTGTACAGGATTTTTCAAAATTTTACCTATTTTTGTATTGAAGATCCTCAACGAATATTAAAAAAAAAAGTTTTTACATCGCGCGATCTTTTGCAGATTGGATAAATCAAGTGGAAAGAAGACGATTCAAAACTCATTTTTGTTTTGGTTTTGACATCAAATACGTAACCCAAATAATAAACACTTAAAATTGTACGTAAGAAGCCGGACGCGAAAATCAGCTTGTCATTTTTGTTTGCATTTGAAAAATGAGCTATTTTAGACCCATAATGAGCACATCATAGTAAGACCCAGACTCATGATCTGAAGATCTCATGTTGTTAGGTTGTTATAAGTTTTTTATACATAGCACGATCACGTTCGCACTTTTGGTCCAATTTTATTCAAACATAAAAAAATCGATTGTTTTATTAACTTGGAGAAGTTCGTTAACCGACAAAATATTTTCAACAGTTTCAAAATGGCTGCCATATCAAATCTTTAAAATTTATTAACTTTGTTATCTAATGTTTTTTAAATCTGATTTTACCACCGTAATTGGCGTTAAAACCTATTCAAAATTCGTTGAAATTAAGAAATTTTTTTTACGGCGGTCAGGGTTCATTTTCGTATTGTCAGCGTAATTGGAAAATTTGAAACGCTAACGTATGCAGATTTTAATGCTGATTGTAAAAGGTGAAATCGGAATTTCAGCGTAATCGGAAAATTTGAAACGCTAACGTATGCACATTTTAATGCTGATTGTAAAAGGTGAAATCGGAATTTCAGCGTAATCGGAAAATTTGAAACGCTAACGTATGCAGATTTTAATGCTGATTGTAAAAGGTGAAATCGGAATTTCAGCGTAATCGGAAAATTTGAAACGCTAACGTATGCACATTTTAATGCTGATTGTAAAAGGTGAAATCGGAATTTCAGCGTAATTGGAAAATTTAAAACGCTAACGTATGCAGATTTTAATGCTGATTGTAAAAGGTGAAATCGGAATTTCAGCGTAATCGGAAAATTTGAAACGCTAATGTATGCAGATTTTAATGCTGATTGTAAAAGGTGATACCGGAATTTCAAAACGGGTAAGATAAAGAAAAGTATTTTCGGAAATTCGCTTCCATTACGTCAGCGAGACAGCTGCGTGCAGCGATTATTCATAAATAGTTTTACATTTTATCTTGGGCTTTGTGAATGTCAAAATACAATTACGTCTGAGTATTTTAGGTATTTGTAATTTACAAGGACAAAACAGTCCCTCAGTACGTGCGTCAGCTTACCATTTCTTATCTCATCTATCACGTCAGCGAAACAGTTGCGTGATTCGTTTCTTCTCAGTAACATACAGTTAATCTGCCAATAGACGTAACAGTAAAACAAAGTGGAAGTCGTTTTTGAAAGAATTACCACGTCTCACGTTCCAAGTACTGCAGACCGGACGCCGTTTACGACACTGGGGGCGCCAAAACTGCGAGGAGGGAGTCATCACAACCATGCCTAAGATAACAGCATGCCCTCCGCCTACAGAATGCGATGTTTTTTGTAACAGTACGTAGTAATTTAACGCGTTTACGCGAATCGTATTGAATAATCACTGCACGCAGCTGTCTCGCTAACGTGATGTAAGGCCGCCTCGGTGGCCTAGTGGATAGCGTACTAGGCTTTCACCCCGAGGACCCGGGTTCGATTCCCGGCGAGGGCTTGGCATTTTCACACGCTATAAATCATCCCATCGTCTGCATTAGCCCAAGTGTGCAATGATGTAAGTGAATTTTCAAAAATTTTATAAGGGAACATTACTTTCTCGTTACATGAAATGTAAAGAAAGTCTGATAATTGTTAAAAACATCGATGTATATACATTTTTCTCTACATGTATCCTTAAATCAAAAGTAGTTTTGATTATGCTATCTATTCGTCTGTGTGTGTGTGTGTGTGTGTGTGTGTGTGTGTGTGTGTGTGTGTGTGTGTGTGTGTGTGTGTGTGTGTGTGTGTGTGTGTGTGTGTGTTCACATAGCTGCAGAATTAGTGAAGATCTTTGGGAATGTCAAAAGAACTTCAACGATGTGTCCCTGTGTAACAGCGTTATTCTTCCCTAGCTTCCGGGGCATAAGTGGAGTTAAATGAGGAGGCAGACCGACTGACTGGACTGGAATCTGCATTTGAGTTTATCAGACGGCTTTAGGGATTTCGCAATCGTTGGCCGGGTCTGTTATTAATAGGTGG
Source organism: Callitettix versicolor (assembly GCA_022606455.1). Classification (NCBI taxonomy): domain Eukaryota; kingdom Metazoa; phylum Arthropoda; class Insecta; order Hemiptera; family Cercopidae; genus Callitettix; species Callitettix versicolor. The sequence continues at coordinate 103,092,807 of CM040186.1, read as the reverse complement.
ATTAACAAGCAACAACAGGCAAGATGAGATATTTTAATGGACATTTCCATAGCAAGCACCTCTTAAAAACGTTTACTCATGGAGGACTTAGAGGAGCGGCAGATACCTTGGGCAGAGCACAATTCAGGAACTCATGGAGCTTGTAACAGGGCACGTTTACTCATGGAGGACTTAACAGGGCACTGTGGTCTGGGCAGATACAATTCTTGGGCAGAGCACAATTCAGGAACTCATGGTGGTAACTGAGGGTCTGGGCAGAGCACAATGTCACAAGAGCACAAGATAGGTATGTACTAACAGGGTGGTCTGAGGGTGCACAAGAACAAGATAGGTATGTACTACGGAGAAACCGTGTGTAGGTCATGCAGGAAGCAAGAGGCTAAGAGTTCTTAGTTTCCAGGACCTTAGAACCTTCAGCAGGATGAGCTGGTCAGTGGATTGTTGGAACTTATTAAGGGCTGAACTAGTACTTAAGAGGTTTAGTTGCACAATAGGTCCGCCGATCGCAATTCCTAGTGTTTTATAATTCCTTCTACTATTCTAATCTAATCTAGCAGATACTTCGACAATCGACGAACTTTAATGAAATATGGCTCTCACATATCTTTCAAGCATCGTTTTTACCAAAAAAAAACTATTATATAACAATCAGAAATTTATGAAAACCATGTCAAACGATTTTGATAAAATTGTTACATAACACAAACAAATCTACCTATTACTCGGAATATGATCATAACGTTTTCCTCAAATCTTGATAACATATTAATATTCAAAACTCAAGTCACTGTATCAAAATAAAACCTAAAAAAGAAAAACACTGAAAGAAAAAACTAAAAACAAATCGTAACAGCTGTTTTTTCCAAATTTGGTACGCTGACTTTCTGGCAAGTGTGATAAATCGGTTTGATAAAGCTAAGAAGGTTTTCCGGCATTTTCGCGTGTAGTTTTACAATCGGATGTATTTTGGAAAATAATCGAATGTGAAAAAGTTTGTGTAATGGTTTTTCACTTTTTTTTTTTTTTTTTGTATTAATAGGAGTCGATTTTTTTGTTTTGTTTTTTGTTGTTTTTTTGTGTTTAACGTCCGACTATTGTGCACATTTGGGCTAATGCAGACGATGGGATGAAAATGCCAAGCCCTGGCCGGGAATCGAACCCGGGTCTTCGGGGTGAAAGCCCAGTACGCTATCAACTAGGCTACCGAGGCGGCTCTAATAGGAGTCGAATTGACTTTCATTAAACTAATAATTCAAACACATTATATTCTTAATTAATATACAAATCGCTCCACGACAGCGCTCGTAACCTTATCCAGTATAAACAGTAACTACACTCTAAAAATTAAATCGGAGCCGCCATTTTGAAACGGAAGTAAATAGGAAAATCTTACACCTACCTTTTTCGGGTTTTATTTTCGCACCAAATTTCCACTACAGTCCACCGCTCTGCCAACTGAACTATCAGGGCTTGGTGGTCGAAGCGGCTAAAGCATCGGTCAGTCTACTGCATCACTCAACCACGCACCTAAAGGTTCTCAGTTCGAGCCGCAGATGCTCCCGTTGCTTTTCCTTTACCGTTAATACTAATCCCTTGTCCTCGTTTGTCTAGCTGGCGTAAAGTATGGACGTTAAAAAAAGTAATAATTTTCAAAAACAGTCAATGAGTAACAAACACCAAACAAAATGCAGAAACAAAGACCACGCTTCGTTCTTTCAACTATTGTTACATTACATTGTTACATTTTTTATATTTTACCGTTAGTCTTCCTTTGTAGAAATTATTTCCGGCGGCAAGTTTCAGCTCACACTATAATTAAATTACCTAATGCTTTCTGCCTTTTATTTTCTTTAACGCCAGCTTCCATAAGCATGTTACGAAAGGATAATAAACGCGAAGTAGTTGCAAAACATTGCTACCACTCTGAAGCAAATTGCGAAAGTGTTTTTTGGAAAATATAACTCGAAAATATTACTTATAACAAATATAACCGTAAATGTTTGTTAACAAATTTAGGTTTATGTGAAAAAATTATTTACTTTAAATTTTGTAAACAGAATTTTTACACTAAGACAAGTTGAAAAAAATATTTCATGGTAATATTTTGTCATTATAACACTCTGATGTCGATTTTCGTTAGTTTTTCAAAGCTCTCGAAAGAGTAGGACTAATTTTTAGGACGATAGAAAATTAGACATTTTGTTTTACCAGAAGTAACGCATATGGTGATTGCGGAAGCCATTCGAGTTTTTTGATTTGTAAATCAATTTCAGATTCAAAAATGTGGTCTCAACCTGAACGCCGTTTTGTAACGCATCCTGTGCTAGCTGTAAGAAACTAAACGAACTGGGCAATTTCGATTATTTTTTCCTTTTAAACGCTTTTTTAGACTTTTATGACCTTTAAAATCTGCAAAAATTATTTTTATCAAAATTACACTAACGATTTTGATTAAATTTGTCGGATATGTTACACAAACAAAACTCGTGAATCGCTATTTCACACAAAAAAGCTTTTCGTGAGCAAAGTGCCGGAAAATCACTCAATTGATTTTGATGAAACTTTGGTTACGTATAAACTAAAATCAGTACACAAGATTTGAAAAATACTGCCATTACGTTTTGTTTGGGTGCCTAATTGAGGATAAACAAATTTTAATTGATTGAGAAAGTTTATGCAGTGTTAATAACGTTATACAATTAATGATGATTTGTTTGTTATTATTATTATACGCACCGTATAAAATGGCAATAAACATAACCTCAATTGAACTAGTATTATCAAAGGAACAGATTTGGTGCAAAATCAGCTGTTTAAATGCAATTGAATTCCAACGCGTGCATAAAACTAATGTAAAAATATCCGTTGCATATTCTGTTTATAAAAATCATTACCCTGTAATGTAATCTATTCTTTCAAATAGTAAGAAAGTTAACAGAGATACAAAACAAAAAGATAAAGATATTATAGTAAAGTGGTCAAGCCTGTACTTTTAAAGGACTTACTGAAAGGTACCGTAGGCGTTTTGTTTCAAATACAACCTACATATAACAAGAACGGATCAATTGGGTTCCGTGTCGTCCGCACAGCCGCGACGCGGACTGCACCGCTTCTAGAGGTGTTTCTTCTAACATTTAATACCGAAAAATAAAAATGATTTTTGAATCGTATTTGCTAACTTTTACTCAAACTGTTAAAAATGCCTTCAAACGACGCTGATGGATTTTTCAAAATAAACCGCTTTTGTTAACGTCAACAATCCTGAAAAAAAAATCAGGAACATTTTTTATTTCCTACAAACAAACAAGGTTCGTAAATTTTTTTGAGATTTTTCTGAACTTTTATGTCGAAATTAGAAGGAGAAATGTTCGAGTTATTTCTTTATGTGCAAAAAAATACAATATTTTCGAAAACAGTAGTCCTATTATAGTTTCCGATAATACTTCATACACAAAAAAAAAATTTTTAAAATGTTTATTCTTAAGATTTTACCTCCTAAATTGTGTATTTTTTGTTGTCGCGAACCCTTATTTTTGTGGGTTCTAACAGATACAAAAATCATTTTCGCTAAATTTTACAGTGACCGTTCTGTTTCTTTATGAGTGATGTACCTATAGGGTCCGCCAGTGAAACAGGATGATTAAATAAAGTAATTGATTGTTGAAAAAAATTAATATTTTTTTAGTAAATAATTGAAAGTACAAGAATATCCATTATGGATAGAATACGAAAAAATATAATTTTCTGAACACTACGTCTACCAAATGCCCTCCATTGCAGTTAAGGCATTCCTGGAGCCTGGCTTGGAAGTTTTGCATGACCTCTCGCAGCATGTTGACAGGTATTGCCGCAATTCCTTGTTTGAGGGCTTGAATAGTTGCGGATGCTTGAAACACTGTTGTTTTTAGGTATCCTTATAAAACAAAAACAAGTATTTCCCCAGATTTGTTACTTAGTCCAATGCGTAGGGCATGTTGTTTGGCTGATCGGCGAGGACTTCTAACCATAGCCTGTTGAACAGCTGAGATATTTTCAGGTGTTCGAACAGTTTTTACACTCCGGCCTCTTTTTTAAAACGTTGATCCCGTTTGCTCGAGGTTGTTTATCCATGTTCGAATTGCATTATCTGACGGAACAGGCTGGTTACGCGGTATGTTAAAATGACTTCGAAAAGCACGTCGAGTTTGCGAAAAATTTTCGCCATTTTGATAATACGTTTTCACCGCGTAACCGTGTTGTTCACCCGTACAACGATCCATTGCAACTAGATAGTGATGGGGCAGAAAACACCAAACTGTTAAAAAACTGCTTTTCTATAAACGACAAACAAACTGCTTTTTCAAACGGAAACAAGCAGTTTGATTTGGACTGGTTTATGATTTGTTAAACAAGCAACGGACTGTTCTATTCGAACGTTGCTGCAAGGGCTAAAACTGTTTTCCTGCTAACTGCTTTCTTCTACCTCCTTTTATGCTTTTTCCCTTTATTCTAAAGTTGCTTGTGAAGTAAGAACTGTTTGGTCAATGTTACCATTTATCTCTATTTTGTTGCGAGTTGTAGTAACAACCTCTCACATTTGTAAATACAGAGCCTAATTTTACTTAAATATTTTTTTTGTGTGTTTGGACGTTAAACACACAAAAAAAACATATTTTTTATATTCATTATCAATCATCAATATTTTTTAATCAACTAAAAATATTCTAAATCGTTTGCATTTTGGTAAATATACAAAGGACTATTTAATTTTTAAGTAAAAAAAAAAAAATGCTTCTATTAGAAATTCATTGCATTTTGTAAATATAAAATGGCATACATAATTATTACGTTTTGGGAATGTAATTTAATTATTACTACACCTATAAGGATTATTTTTTTCTAAATGCTTTACACCCAAAAACAGTTAAGGACATGGTGGCAATGGGAATGGAAAAGTAGTCTTAGAAAACTGAACGTATGTGCTTTATGTTTTAGCTGCTAATACAACTTCGAATTTCAGTTTTCTAAACCTGTTTTTTTTTCAACTGTTTTAAAAAACAGTTTTTTTCTCAACAGTTTGTTGACGTTTTGTAAAAATAGCAGAAACGCCCATCCCTACTAAATGGTAGATTGTGCAGGTGGTGACGCGCCAGTAACCATCCCTGCCTGCCAACTTTGTCTCAAGGTCATCATCTCGTTTCATTGGCGGACCCTGTATGACCGAAATACAGACAAACGGATAAGAGCTAGAATTTATAAGCTTCCTTGGTTTGGCTACAGAGCCTAACAAAGTTAATTAACAGTCAGTGTTTTAAATATATTTACGCCTTTATTTGAATAAAATTCACTCGGCCTTCTGTGTAGGCTGTGTATGTTATATGGTGATATATGTGAGAGGGGGATGCAAATAAGGGGCGTAACGTGACGGAAAGGTATAATTTATAATTTAATAGACATTTTAGACAAATGTTTAGTTATATGATGTAGGCTACTAGCAGTTCAAAAGACATCAGACCTCGCAGTTTATTATAGATTAATTGCCTGGTCACCGCTCAACGACAGCGCTTGTAAACATTTCCTTTAATTTTGTACTAGCAGTTCAAAAGACATCAGACCTCGCAGTTTATTATAGATTAATTGTCTGGTCACCGCTCAACGACAGCGCTTGTAAATATTTCCTTTAATTTTGTACTAGTAGTTCAAAAAACATCAGACCTCGCAGTTTATTATAGATTAATTGCCTAGTCACCGCTCAACGACAGCGCTTGTAAACATTTCCTTTAATTTTGTACTAGCAGTTCAAAAAACATCACACCTCGCAGTTTATTATAAATTAATTACCTAGTCACCGCTCAACGACAGCGCTTGTAAACATTTCCTTTAATTTGGTACTAGTAGTTCAAAAAACATCAGACCTCGCAGTTTATTATAGATTAATTGCCTGGTCACTGCTCAACGACAGCGCTTGTAAACATTTCCTTTAATTTTGTACTAGTAGTTCAAAAAACATCAGACCTTGCAGTTTATTATAGATCAATTGCCTAGTCACCGCTCAACGACAGCGCTTGTAAACATTTCCTTTAATTTTATACTAGCAGTTCAAAAAACATCAGACATCGCAGTTTATTATAGATTAATTGCCTGGTCACCGCTCAACGACAGCGCTTGTAAACATTTCCTTTAATTTTGTACTAGCAGTTCAAAAAACATCAGACCTCGCAGTTTATTATAGATTAATTGCCTGGTCACAGAGCAACGGCAGCGTTTGTAAACATTTCCTTTAATTTTGTACTAGTAGTTCAAAAAACATCAGACCTCGCAGTTTATTATAGATTAATTGCCTAGTCACCGCTCAACGACAGCGCTTGTAAACATTTCCTTTAATTTTGTACTAGTAGTTCAAAAAACATCAGACCTCGCAGTTTATTATAAATTAATTGCCTGGTCACAGAGCAACGACAGCGCTTGTAAACATTTCCTTTAATTTTGTACTAGTAGTTCAAAAAACATCAGACCTCGCAGTTTATTATAGATTAATTGCCTAGTCACCGCTCAACGACAGCGCTTGTAAACATTTCCTTTAATTTTGTACTAGTAGTTCAAAAAACATCAGACCTCGCAGTTTATTATAAATTAATTGCCTGGTCACAGAGCAACGACAGCGCTTGTAAACATTTCCTTTAATTTGGTACTAGTAGTTCAAAAAACATCAGACCTCGCAGTTTATTATAGATTAATTGCCTGGTCACTGCTCAACGACAGCGCTTGTAAACATTTCCTTTAATTTTGTACTAGTAGTTCAAAAAACATCAGACCTCGCAGTTTATTATAGATTAATTGCCTGGTCACCGCTCAACGACAGCGCTTGTAAACATTTCCTTTAACTTTGTACTAGTAGTTCAAAAAACATCAGACCTCGCAGTTTATTATAAATTAATTGCCTGGTCACAGAGCAACGACAGCGTTTGTAAACATTTCCTTTAATTTTGTACTAGTAGTTCAAAAAACATCAGACCTCGCAGTTTATTATAAATTAATTGCCTAGTCACCGCTCAACGACAGCGCTTGTAAACATTTCCTTTAATTTTGTACTAGTAGTTCAAAAAACATCAGACCTCCCAGTTTATTATAAATTAATTGCCTGGTCACCGCTCAACGACAGCATTTGTAAACATTTCCTTTAATTTAACCGGTTAATTTAACATATTTAGGAAAAATGTTACTGCACTAACTTTATTAGAAACTGTGTGCACCTTGTTCACGAACATTGTTGTTACAGGAAATAGCGCACAACTACACTTAACACTGTTAAATTTAAGGTCGCCTTCTTGAAACGGAAGCGAATGAAAATATTTTTCGCAAAAAAAACACACAAACCAAATGCCAAAAGGTTGACTTGAAAATATAACCTAGCTTCGATCGGTCAATAAATATATGTCTGACCGATAAATATATGTCGGTCAATAAATAAACGATGTCTTTAAAAAATAATATTCATCTGAAAAACCCGGTACAAAAATATCGACCAAAACGATTGACCAGCTTAATTTCTTATAATAGCTTAGACCGATTTTGATAAAATTTTAGTCATATATGTTTCGTGTACAAAAGTTTTTAACAAAAGAAATATATACTTAAAGAGAAAATCTAAAATAATCGCGTCACGCAGCTGCCTCGCTGACGGGATAGAAGCGAATTCCACAATGAAATTTTTCTTTATCATATCCTTTTTAATACCTGCATGTACCGGTACTTTAAACTTTCAAATTGCATTGAAAATACAAAAATGAACCTTGACCGCCGTCAAATTAAATTTCTTAATTTAAACGGATTATAAAAATCCAAAATGCAGGTTTATTCAGTTTTCAACGCAGATTACGACGGTGAAATGGGATTTTCAGAAACGTTTAGGACAAAAACGTTACGACTTTTTATATATTTAAAATGACCGCCATTTTGAAACTGTTGTACGAATTTTGCTGGTCTTATCAGCACGATTGTTGTTCATGTTATTACAACAGTCGACTTTTGTGATAAATGTGTACCAAATCGAACCAAAATTGTGAACGTGAGCGTAAAACACACGCACACGCACACACACGCGCGCGCACACACACACACACACACACACACACACACACACACACACACACACACACACACACACACACACACACACACACACACACACACACACACACACACACACACACACACACAAACACACATACACACACACACACACACACACACACACACACACACACACACACACAAACACACACACACACACACACACACACACACACACACACACACACACACACACACACACACATTTTAGCTACCCCTGGAAAAGTGATCTAAAGGTCAGGATTGGTGCTCATTTCAAGTTCCTGGGTACGGGTCTTACCATAGTGAGCCCTCAAATTGCTATTTTTTTCTTTAAAAATTAAATTTTTAAAGTAACAATAATTTCTTGCATATATTGTTTACAGTAAAATAAATATTTCTCAATGTCTTAGTTGTGAGTTTCATTTGATTGAAGTAAATAGCAATTTAATATTGCAAATAAAAAGATTTTATAAAATGAAAATTGGTTTTTGAGATAAATTTATATGAAGTGTACATAAGTGAATACTTTTATCAACTTGAATAGTAAAAATATCGAACACAAATATTTCGATAATAAAACAAATATTTCTAAACACTGATTGAAATTTTTTTATTGCTATTTGGAATGTGCACTGATAGATTAATTTAGCCAAATTGAAGTTTACATAGTCTCAGATTTAAAAAATATTTACCATAATTTAAATTTATCGAATATTTAAAATACTAAGTCAAATATTCAGTAAACAAAGTTTATCAAAAATTATTGTTTTTTCATTCACAATTAATTAACGTGTATACTTTTTATTTTGGTGAGGGAGGATTTGGCAAAAACAAAAAGAAAACAGCTATTAGGTATTTAAATATAAAATAGCCGAATGTATGGACAGAAAGTTATGAAATTTGAAAGTGCAGAGGCAAAAATACAGTAATCGAAAAATAATTGCAACCTCTTTCGTAAAGATAACTGATAACCCTATCAACCAAACCCGTGTAGAATAAGGCCTTTCTGGCACTATTACATTTTAATTGTTAAACAGGAGAAGGTTACTACTAAATCCTAAACTAGAAATGTGAGACATGGTAGGTGACGTCACTCTAACCAGTTAGGTCACCTGGTGTTAGCAGGTTGTTACTTTTGACCAGCATACATCTCTGTTTTGATAACAAAACTGTTTTGTAAGCTATTACAAAGTTCTTTTTCTTATCTCTGATTCTTTGTTCACAATTTTGACCAGTTATAGTATCAGTTGTATTGTTTGTTCTTAGTTTTTAAGTACCTTAAAATAGGCCCAGGCATTTACGCTTAAATTCTATTTGCTAAATATGTGCTTTAAGTTAGACGTTTAACAACACTTGATCCACACTCTAGAAAAGTATTGTTACCTTTTTTTTTGTATTTTAAGGCGAAAAGCACATTGAGGCTATTATCGCCTCCCTAAATGTAAGTGTGAGTGTAAAATGTTAAAGTCATAAGTGTAGTGTTGTAAGTGTAAGTGCGTGTTAGACTTGGGTACCGCGAGGGACGTTTAAACCCTCTCAATCGGTGCAGCTAGTCTGCACCCCCCTGCGGGGAAGTATTGTTACCATGTACACAAATGATGGAAAGTATTAGAATAAACAACAATAACATGACTGTTTCTTCTTCTTCTACGTTTCACCCACTTTGGGGGACGATTGATCAATCAATGTTCAGTGTGTCGTGCTTTCCTGTCCGCCCAGTATTTCTTCATCCTTTCAGATCTTGCCGTCCTCTCTGCCTCAGAAATCCTATATGGTATTTTGGTCTTGACCCTGTCCTGGAACCTCTTCATTTTACCTTCGATTATACTCTTTGCGGATCTATCCGCAAGCATCTCTTCTGTAATTTGAAACTCTTGTAGGTCCCTCTCTATCTCCTTAAACCAGTTCAGTTTGGTTTTCTTATTGCGGAAAAAGTCGAAGATGACTGTTTCATTATGAATTATTAATTAAAAAAACAATTATCATATATCATCTTCATGCAGGAACCATCATATTTCCATCAATAAATCAAATAACATTCATGTCCTTGTTGCCCGCTGTTTTTAATAAAAGAATATTAGTTTACGATTTCACATAATACTGTGTTAATTTGAACGATAAAAAAAAGTTTCCTCCGGGCCGGATTTGAACCAGCGACCTATGGATTTCTGATTGCATTGTTACCACTACAGTCCACCGCTCTACCAACTGAGCTACCAGAGGATACTCAATGAACTTGTACTGTATGTATATAAGCAAAAGTAAGTTTGAAAAATTTTTCTGTTTTTGAAATATAGGCCAGAATTGTTTATATGAAACCCAAAGAAGCTCCTTATCGTTACAAGGGAGAACTGTAACTAAAGATATTATCTATTAACTATTACCAACCTTCAATTAATTAGTGATCAAATTATTGTACAGTTTAACTATCTGGGGAAGTTTCAACTCGATTCTTTTGTGTTCAAGTTGAGAATAGTTGGTTTTTTCCAAATTACATAGTAACAATTTTAAAATGTAAATTTGGTATACAAATTTCTTTAGTTTTTTTTTTATATTTTTTATTTCGTTTGTAATAAAAGCAAGTACGTTCCTTCAAATCTAGCTTATATTATAGAGGGTGTTTCAAAATTACAGGGGATTGTCTCGGAAGCTACTTATACGTCTCTCTCGGAGGCCACCTCAGTTGATAACGTACTAGGGTTTCACCCCGAGGACCCGGGTTCGATTCCCGGTCAGGGCTTGGCATTTTCATACGCTATAATTCATCCCATCGTCTGCATTAGCACTAGTGTGCACAATAGTCGGACGTTAAACACCAAAAAAGAACTTATAGTCTATAGTTAAAAATACGTCCAAATATCTGAAAACACATTTCATGTTGTGTGACCCTTCCATACACAATTTTAACTTTTTAAAAAAGCTATTTAGAAGTGAGGATGGTGCTCATTTCACAGTCTTGGGTCTAGATTTTACCATTTCAATAGCTCATTTTTTGCAATTGGGAATTCGTTAACAAATGATTTGAAGGGAAATAAAATTTATGTGGAGTTTAGATAAAGCGACAAACCGAGAATGCAGTCAGGAAGTGAAGTTAGGGAAGCTTACAATGTGGCGCTACGGTGAAATACGCGGCCTAGCGTAAAATCAAGTTAATTTATTACTTATAAATTTGACGGAACCTATTTTACATATAAATACGAATAGACTCGGCAACCATAAGTTGAATTTGTATTATTCGAAGTTGGAATATGAAAAGCGAAGCTTCAATAAGGTGAGGTTAAATTAGTTTGAGAACGTTTGAGAATTATTTACAATAATGTTTAAATCGATCGAACATTATTTTCGCATATTAAAAATGTTACACTAACGTCTGTCAGTTGTTTAATTCAGTCAGCTGTTCTTATTAGGTGTATTTGTTAATAGTGTGAAAACAGCTGATCGGTTAATATACGAAGAATCAATTTATAACCAGCTGACCAATCTGTACTGAATCATGTGTTTCTTAACGATGTAGAGTGTAGAAGAATTTTTAGTTTTTAGGATATTTCCATTGGAAAATGAGCGTCTATCATATTAAAACCAATACAATTGAATATAAACGTACTTTTATGTGAGGTGTGAGCGCTTACTGCTAGTGGCACCTTGCGACAGAGTGTACAACTACAGTTAAATACAAAATAGTACTGTCTATTTTCTGAAACTTCTCCCTTGTCCTTGCAACTTGCAGCATTCGTAACGGCAGATAGTGCAATTACTTGGACTTCAACCGCTAATACCTAGCATGCTTTCTGTAATGGTGGATGTCCTTCTAGTTAGTTTATATCTGTTCCAGTACCTACGAGCTTGAAATGAACGCTAATCCTTTTTGAAGTATATAAACTCAGTGTTTTATTTACAAATAAAACACACACACACAGACACAGACACATACAGAGACACACACACACACACACACACACACACACACACACACATATATATATATATATATATATATATATATATATATATATATATATATATATATATATATATATATATATATATATATATATATATATATATATAAATATATATATAATATATATATATAAATACATATATATATATATATATATATATATATCCACTTAGCAATAATATTTTTCTTTAAGAGGTCATATTTAAGAAGGCCGGATTTGATCCAGCAACTTATGGACTTCTGATTAATTTATCGAGTAATAAAACAAAATTAAAAAATAAAAACATTTTCCTCCGGGCCGGATTTGAACCAGCGACCTATGGATTTCTGATTGTATTGTTGCCACTACAGTCCACCGCTCTACCAACTGAGCTACCAGAGGACAAGGCAAACAAAACGTTTCTGACCTCGTAAACCAATTAAAAATTATAGCTCACTTCATACAACAATAATAGGTTTTTTTCTGAACAATTGTTACAATTAATTAGCCTAAAACTAACGCACCCACTGCTCTACCAACTGAGCTACCAAAGGACAAGGCAAACAAAACGTTTCTGACCTCGTAAACCAATTAAAAATTATAGCTCACTGCATACAACAATAATAGGTTTTTTCTGAAAAATTGTTACAATTAATTAGCCTAAAACTAACGCACCCACCGCTCTGCCAACTGAGCTACCAGAGGACAAAGCAAACGAAATGTTTCGGACCTTGTAAACCAATTGAAATTATATAGCTCATTTTATACAATTAATAATAGTTTTTCCGAAATTTTTTACAGTCAATCAGCCTAAAACTAATGTGCATATTATTTGCAAAGCAAAAAAAAGTAGTTACGTTGTACGTTAAATTTAAAATAATTTAAAAGGCTACACTAAAGATAAACAGTAATAAAAATTGTTTCCTCCGGGCCGGATTTGAACCAGCGACCTATGGATATCTGATTGCATTGTTACCACTACAGTCCACCGCTCTACCAACTGAGCTACCAGAGGATGAACAATTAAGTTGTTTTGTTGCTATATAGACCAAGTTATGATTTTTACGATTTTACAAAATCAAGCCTACCGGCGAATTTCTACTAAAAAATGTGAACTATGAAATGGGTAACGATCCCAATTTCCAATACACATTATCAGTGGTTGATAGTATTATTTTTTATATAATTATCGTGTTGTGGTTATACTCTAACGTTCACAATTTTGATTTTATTCCATTAAATCTTGATCAAACAGTTTGTTATGGTAAAAGATTCAACGGAAATTCGTGATAAGTTACAAAAAGGGCATAGCGATAAAAAGTGCGTAAAGATAGAAATTTAAATTTTGAAATTTCATAAAGAAATAAAAAATAACTTGAGGACGGTCGTGGTTCATTTTAATATCGTCAATGTATTTGAATTTTTAAATACAATTTATACAGTACTGATTTTAACAGCGGCACGTAGCAATCTGGCTGACGTGATGGAAGCGCATTTCCAAAATAGTTTTTTAACCTTACCCTTTTTTTGAAACTGTGTTTCACTATCATAAACTGGATTAAACTGCATATCGAATATTACCATTTATAACTATCAAATTTTATTGGAAATTTAAAAGAATGAACCCTGACCGCTGTCAAATTTAATTTTGATTACCTATATGTGTGTGTGTGTGTGTGTGTGTGTGTGTGTGTGTGTGTGTGTGTGTGTGTGTGTGTGTGTGTGTGTGTGTGTGTGTGTGTGTGTGTGTGTGTGTGTGTGTGTGTGTGGGTGTGTGTGTGTGTGTGTGTGTGTGTGTGTGTGTGTGTGTGTGTGTGTGTGTGTGTGTGTGTGTGTGTGTGTGTGTGTGTGTGTGTGTGTGTGTGTGTGTGTGTGTGTGTGTGTGTGTGTGTGTGTGTGTGTGTGTGTGTGTGTGTGTGTGTGTGTGTGTGTGTGTGTGTGTGTGTGTGTGTGTGTGTGTGTGTGTGTGTGTGTGTGTGTGTGTGTGTGTGTGTGTGTGTGTGTGTGTGTGTGTGTGTGTGTGTGTGTGTGTGTGTGTGTGTGTGTGTGTGTGTGTGTGTGTGTGTGTGTGTGTGTGTGTGTGTGTGTGTGTGCGTGTGTGTGTGTGTGTGTGTGTGTGTGTGTGTGTGTGTGTGTGTGTGTGTGTGTGTGTGTGTGTAAATAATTTTTGTGAATAATTCAGGAAGGGAATTTTTTCATGATCCCAGGTCTTGGCCCTTGGCCTTACCACAATGGTCGCTCCACAGCCCATTTTCCATCCATAATTCCGTAATAAAATAATATTACAATTTCGTTTATTCAATCAAGCTGCGTCACTTGATTATTTATTCTGTAGCGTTTCCAATCAATCGAACTTCGACTGTAACTTCCACATAAAATGTTTACTTAGTTAACGTCTTCTTACCGAACAGTTACCTTTAAACTTGGAGTTACACGTTTTCCCAGTCAGTTACGTTTTGCAAAGAAACAGAAGCGTTTCAAACAAAACTTTAATCCGACAAAGCCAATCCCCGAAGTAACAAATTAGTCAGTCACCTTTCCGGTAAGTTTTAAAACGTCTTAACTAAAATAATTCACGAACTCTTGTTAAAAAGTTACCAGTGATAAAACACTACAACTATAAACTAGAAAGTACGACCGGGTAACGTATAGATTTATAATTAATTTTGAAATTAACCGAACGGAAATTTACTTTCACAAAATACGAATTATTATAAATCATTTTTACAAATCGTTATAACAAGCATATAATATTAAAATCTTACGTCTACATATAATCAATGAAACTTACTAGAAGAACAGCCAATATTATAAAAAGCGTGTTCGATATAAGCGGTTAAAGTCTAAGTAATTGTACTATCTGCCGCTAGGAACGCTGCTGCAAGAACAGAATCTACTTAACTGTAGTTGAATACTTTGCCACAAGATGCCACCAGCGCTCATAAGGATTATTCTAGTACGTTTCGATGATATAATCCATCCTGTTATGCGGTAGACAATAGCGGCACACAGCTGTCTCGCTGATCAAAGCGAATTTCAAAAACTATTTATGTTATTTAACACTTTTTTAAATTATGAATTAATTAATATTGTAAATTTTCTAATTACATTGTAAACCCTGACCGCCGTCAAATTAAGTTTTTTATTTTCAATGGATTTTGAAAGGTCAAAACACTAATTTATGCAGCGTTTAACGCTGATTACGACGATGAATCAGATTTTCAAAAAATGTCTGGGACGAATAAGTTACGAGTTTTCTTTAATAAATTGAAACTGTTGAACGTACAGTACTGGGTAACGAACTTGTTCAAGCAAACACGCACGCGCGCGCGCACACACAGTTATAATATATATAATGGCCCATACATTAACCGCCCCTCAGATCTTGGATCTGTGTTATGATGGCCGCTCCAATAGATCATTTTCACTAATAAAATTCAAAAATTCGAATTGTAGATATTCAGAAGCATTTTCAAAGTATCTTTGAACTCTCACATCACCAAAGCAGAAGTGTTCAGTAGAATGGGCTGCGAACTTGAGTTTATAGCAATTAGGAAAATATAGTAAGCCAACATATTTGGGTCATGTGATGAAAAATACTACCCGTTAAAAAAACATTATCTAGGGAATTGTAGACGAAAAAAGACCTTGTACAGAAAGAATTTCGTGGCTGGCAAACCAATGGTTTGCAAATGGTTTATGGTTAATTCAACGCCAACTGTATTTCTGCGTCTCTGATTGTGCATCGTAGATTCCAAACTGCAGTTGCAGCAGTTTTCTTATATAGTTTGTCAAGTAGTTTGAATTCTTTTTTTTATAATAGTTTTTTAATTTAAAGCTTTTATAATCATTTTTTAAAAAAATATAGTCCATAAATACCGAACAATGTAAGGGTACCTGTTTCCCTAAAAAAACTTAATTTCCGAAGTCCTTTCCAGAGAATTCGCTAAAATATTTAGTCATTCATAAATATTCATAATTCAAGCCAGAAGTGAAGAGTAATTTGAAAACAAACGGAAGTGAACCCTGCTACCAGTTGTTTTTGTTTGGATCCACAAATACAACCACAACTTAAAAATCGACAGTCTCTAAGTACGGAAAAAGTGTACAAGTGTTCCTCCAACCCCCAAAAAACTTAATTTCCAAAGTACCTCTAAGGATTTCGCTAAAATGTTCAGTCATTTATAAATATTCACAATTCAAGCCAGGAGTCAAAAGTAAATTGAAAACAAACGGAAGTGAACCCTGATCCCAGTTGTTTTTGTTTGGATCCACAAATACAACCACAACTTAAAAATCGACAGTCCCTAAGTACGAAAAAAGTGTACAAATGTTCCTCCAACCCCCAAAAAACTTAATTTCCAAAGTACCTCTAAGGAATTCGCTAAAATGTTCAGTCATTTATAAATATTCACAATTCAAGCCAAGAGTCAAAAGTAAATTGAAAACAAACGGAAGTGAACCCTGATCCCAGTTGTTTTTGTTTAAACCCTTAAAAATAACTACAAATTAAAAACACTAAGTACCAAAAAAACCTAAGAGTAGCTGTTCCTTCTCTCAAAAGAACCTAATTTCCAAAATCTTTTACAGAGAATTCGCCCAAACGTTTAGCATTCATAAATATTCATAATTCGAGCCAGGAGACAAGAGTAAATTGATAACAAACGAAAGTGAATCTTGATACCAGTTGTTTTTATTTGAACCCTTAAAAATAATCACAACTTCACTACACCATAAAAAAACTGATAGTCCATCAGTAAAAAAAATATAAGAATAGCTGTTCCCCCTCCAAAAAAATGTAATTTCCAAAGAGTTCGCCAAAACTTTTAGTCATTCATAAATATCCATAATTCGAGCCAGGAAATAAGAGTAAACAAACGATTTTTTTTTTTTGTGTTTAACGTCTGACTATTGTGCACACTTGGGCTAATGCAGACGGTGGGATGGTTTATAGCGTATGAAAATGCCAAGCTCTCGCCGGGAATCGAACCCGGATCCTCGGGGTGAAAGCCTACGACGAAAGCAAACCCTAATATCAATAGGTTTTGTATGGACCCTCAAATATAAATACAATTTTAAATTTGATAAAACGATTTTTAAAAAACAAGGTAATTTTTTCGGATTTTCATCAACAACTTTAGAAACGGATTTTTTTGAATGTGAGAAAGTTTGTGTAATGTTTTCGGGATATTTTTATTATTATTTTTTTAACGTCCGACTATTGTGCACACTTAGGCTAATGCAGACGATGGGATGATTTATAGCGTGTGAAAATGCCAAGCCCTGGCCGGGAATCGAACCCGGGTCCTCGGGGTGAAAGGCCTGTACGCTATCAACTAGGCCACCGAAGGCGGCTCGGGATATTTTAGTTTGTTGTTGTTGTTTCCCTTGCTTATTTCCAAACTAAAGACGTACATGATTCTCAATAGAACTGTACTTCAGAAAACTGTACCAGCACTTTGACTTTGAACTTTGAAGATGGTGTGCTTGAAAGCGATTCAGAAACTAGATATGACGTCACAGTCTGTTTGTCCGTATTGCAATGCGAAGCGTGTAATTCGCTGACGCGACCTTGGCACAGTTAGACGAAGCAAGCAAACTCCAACAAATTAAAACAGCCAACACTTTTTAAAACTCGCGTAAACTTGTTTTAAAAACACAGCTGGTGGACTGAATGATGCAGTAAATGAGGAACGGACATTACATTGTTGAACAGCAGTAACTAATTGTAAATCTTTAATTTTGTTATATTTTTATTTATTTATTATTTTTTTTTGTGTTTAACGTCCGACTATTGTGCACACTTGGGCTAATGCAGACGATGGGATGATTTATAGCGTATGAAAATGCCAAGCCCTGGACGTGAATCGAACCCGGGTCCTCGGGGTGAAAGCCCAGTACGCTATCAACTAGGCCACCGAAGCGGCTGTTATATTTTTAATTTGATAAGTTCTAGTACTGTGTAACCTTTATATGAACACTGTACAGTTTTTCCATACAACCTAAACAGAACAGGTTAACCATTGCCCTATCAGCTGATTCATTTAATCACAGCTCAGCAAGTAAATTAGTGCAATAATTAAGTGTACTAGTCGAATGTAAAACATTTTATATTCAACTAAATGAATACCCGTGTTTCGCTACGATATTTTAATCGAACAATCGATAAATAATGGAATGATCTGTGAATACTATAGATCGATCGATATCAGTAATTCAGGCAGTAAAAAGGACACTATAAACTTTTTTTGTAATTTTAAGGCGAAAAGCACATTGAGGCTATTATCGCCTCCCTAAATGTAAGTGTGAGTGTAAAGTCGTTAAAGTTATAAGTGTAAGTGTGTGTTAGACTCGGGTACCGCGAGGACGTCTAAATCCTCTCAACAGGTACATCTAGTCTGCACCACCTGCGGGTATGCAATAATTAAGTGTACTAGTCGAATGTAAAACATTTTATATTCAACTAAATGAATACCCGTGTTTCACTATGATATTTTAATCGAACAATCGATAAATAATGGAATGATCCGTGAATACTATAGATCGATCGATATCAGTAATTCAGGCTTCAGGCAGTATAAAGGACACTATAAACTTTTTTTTGTCATTTTAAGGTGAAAAGCACATTGAGGCTATTATCGCCTCCCTAAATGTACGTGTGAGTGTAAAGTGTTAAAGTCGTAAGTGTAAAGTTGTAAGTGTAAGTTTATGTTAGACTCGGGTATCGTGAGGGACGTCTAAATCCTCAATAGGTGCAGCTAGTCTGCACCCCCCCCCTGCGGGGACTGTAAGCTTCTGCCGGTCTGCCCACATGCGGCTGCATTGCAATAATTAATGTGATAATTAAGCAATTATAACTTCGAACTGAATCTGGAAAATAACCTAATCTTTAACCAAAATTTCGCTACAATATCTTGAATTTCGTAACTTGCGTGACATAAACTTTGCTACAATGTCTTGAATTTCGTGACATACATGACCAAAATTGTATAATAATATTTTGTTTTCGTAACTTACAGGACCAAAATTTCGCTACAATATCTTGAATTTCGTAACTTGCGTGACAAAAACTTTGCTACAATGTCTTGAATTTCGTGACATACATGACCAAAATTGTATAATAATATCTTGTTTTCGTAACTTACAGGACCAAAATTTCGCTACAATATCTTGAATTTCGTAACTTGCGTGACAAAAACTTTGCTACAATGTCTTGAATTTCGTGACATACATGACCAAAATTGTATAATAATATTTTGTTTTCGTAACTTACAGGACCAATATTTCGCTACAATATCTTGAATTTCGTAACTTGCGTGACAAAAACTTTGCTACAATGTCTTGATTTTCGTGACATACATGACCAAAATTGTATAATAATATTTTGTTTTCGTAACTTACAGGACCAAAATTTCGCTACAATATCTGGAATTTCGTAACTTACGTGACAAAAACTTTGCTACAATGTCTTGAATTTCGTGACATACATGACCAAAATTGTATAATAATATTTTGTTTTCGTAACTTACAGAACCAAAATTTCGCTACAATATCTTGAATTTTGTAACTTATATGAATAAAAGTTTGCAACAATATCTTGAGTTTTAACTTACATGACCAAGATCTTGCTGCAATGTCTTGATTTTTGAATAATAATAATAAATAATACATTTAATGTAGAAAAACAGACTGCGTAACCGTGACGGTCTAAATCTTACATGCCAGCTCGATTTATCACCATCAAAAAAGCTTATTTCACTGACGGGTAGAATTTTTTTACTTCAAAAAAGTTATGACTAATTTGTTTAACTGATTTTCCTGGATAACAAACTTGTCAAAGTTATTACCATGATTAACGTTTGCGGCAAGTGTGAATCAAATGGGATCAAAATTGCGAGAATGCTAACACGATTTTCAACTCTTCGGATAGTGATTTAGTGGTCAGGATCGACGTTCATTTAAAGATCATTTCCGGGTCCGAGCTTTACCACGATGGCCGCTGAAATTGTTCAACGTGAGAAGCGTGCGCGAAGTTTTTTTTCTAATAAACAGATTTTAATGTCTGAAACGTAAAAACCTTTAAGGGCCACCTGGATCTATCACATGATCATAAAAATAAAGGTAACTATAATACCATTTATGACGGCCATGACAGGCGCGGTAACCTTTATAATCTCAGATTATTATAGCAATAAACCAATTTTATTGGATGGCAGAGAAGCGTTTATAGTTGTCAAATTTGCAACGGCAGTGAAACATTTACACCATTATGGTTCACCATGGTGTTTACCTTTATTTTTAGCGAATTTCCAACAGATAATGAATCATTATATATATATATATATATATATATATATATATATATATATTTGTTTTGTTTTTTTGTGTTTAACGTCTGACTATTGTGCACACTTGGGCTAATGCAGACGATGGGATGATTTATTGCGTATGAAAATGCCAAGCCGTGGTCGAGAATCGAACCCGGGTCCTCCGAGTGAAAGCCTAGTACGCTATAAATTATAGTGAGACCCAGAATCGGTACCTTGAAATGAGCACTGATCCTGACCTGCAAATTACTTTTATAGGGAACGTCCAATTTGGTTCAAACTTAGCACAAAACTAGCTTATAATAGCTTGGGCACGTTCGTTAACCAGCAAAATTATTTTGACAGTTTCAAAAAAAAGGGACATATGAATTCTTTTATATTCACAGAATATTTTGTCTTAAATTTTTACCATCGCAATCAGCGTTAAAAGGTGAATAAATGTGCGTTTTAAATTCTCAAACGCTGCTGAAATTAATAAATTCAATTTGACTGCGGTCAGGGTTCATTTTCGTATTTTCAACGTGAAAGTTTAAAATCCAAGTATATGTAGATTTTAATGCCGGTTATGTTAGTGAAGTAGGAATTTTGAATTGGATAAAAAGTATACTTTTGAAAATTCGTTTCTATAAGCGATACAGTTGCGTGCAGCGGGATGCCTAAAGGAGGAGAAACTGAAAGTGCTGCAGCCAAATAAGTTAATACTGTCGAACTTCAGAAACGATAACTCGGAAACTCCTGCGTCACGTCTTTATATAAATCTGCAACACGAGTGTTTATGACGTAAGCAGAAAGTTGTGTTGGCGCATTACCTGAGCTGGTTGGTAACTTGCCTGAGTGTGTCAATGTACACACACACTGCTGTAAATTTAGTGCATATCGAGTGAATGAAATGAGTACTTTTAGCGGATTTTCATCGGAAAAAATGAGCTATAGGCGTGGCCATCATGGTAATACACAGACCCAGAACCTTATACATAAATAAATAAATTTATATATATATATAAATATATATATATTTGTAATGCGTGCGTGCGTGTGCGAGCGTGCGCGCGCGTGTGTGTGTGCGTGTGTATGTGTACGTGCGTGCGCGCGCGCATGTGTGTGTGTGCGCGTGCGCGCATGCGTGCGTGCGTGTGCACGTGCGTGCGGTGTGCGTGTGTGCGCGCGTGCGCGTGCGGTGTGTGTGTGTGCGCGCGTGTGCGTGCGTGTGCGTGCCCGTACGTGTGTGCGTGTGCGTGCGTGTGTGTGTGTGCGCGCGTGCGCGTGCGATGTGTGTGTGTGCGTGTGCGCGTGTGCGTGCGTGTGCGTGCCCGTGCGTGCCCGTGCGTGTGTGTGTGTGTGTGTGCGCTCGCGTGTGTGTTTTATCACTTTCACGTTCGCAGTTTCATTTCGATTTGATTCAAACTTGAACAAGTTTGTTAACCAGCAAAATTCGTTTAACAGTTTCAAAATGGCGGTCATTTAAAAACTTTAAAATTTATTATTTTTTCTCTTATATATATTTTTCGAAAATCCAATTCCACCGTTTTAATTAAAACTAGCGTTTCGTTTTTTTTCAAAATCCGTTGAAATTAAGAGGGTTAACTTTTGTATTACGCACAGATTATAATGCAGATTCTGTTGATAGTATCATAATTTCAAAAAGGGCAAATACTTTTGATAATTCGCTATCATGTCAGCGAGACAGTTGCGTTTTGCGATTTATTAGTGAGCATAATTGTAAAATAAGTTTTGGACAAATGTGTATATAAGTACATTTAACGAACCTAAGCTCACTTAAATGTTTTAATTTTAAAGTTTGTTTAAACGTATGCCCGCTTGTATTTTGTTACTGAAATTCATTTTGATTTTATTCTAACAAGGCATAACAATCGATATTAATAAAATCTTCGAAATATTCGTCAAGTAGCAAAATCCGTTCAACAGTTTCAAAATGGCGGCAATTCCGATTCTTAAATAAATCATGTAACTTTTTTTTAAAATCTGTTTCCAATCAGGGTTAGGATCTGCGTAACAATTTTTTTATTTTCGTTTAAAATTCGAAAATGAAACGAACAGCGATCCGTTTTGAATTTTCGTTGTAAAATACAAAATTGTAGGCATATTAAGGTGTCCTTTTATTGTGATGTTATTAGCAAATTTGCGTTGGGAAAATAAGCTATTAGGGTAGCCATCATGGTAAGACTCAAACCCAGGACTTTGAAATGCACACCTAGCTAAACGGAAAACGGAAAATTGTACCACGTGCCTTGAATTTCTGTATGTATCCCTATTCCTAATATCCCAGATTCCTCAGGGTTAAGTTTTACAACCAACGCATATACATCTAAAAATATTAAAAGCACTTTTTTTTAACCATTTTTTCTTTAGTTTACTAAAAATCAGTTGTAACGAACAAATTTGATAAAATTTGTCGCAAATATTGCCCTCAAGTACCCGCGATTATGTTTCACTGAAACTGCATTATATTATTCGTGAAAAAAATATAGGGAAAAAATTAAAACGAATTTCGTCAATTTTCAATCGCGTAATGCTTTTTCTCTTTGACGTCCATTCTTTATGGCAGTTAGATTCTTGAAGACAAAGGATCAGCGTAAAAGGTAAGGAAAAGCAACGGTAGTAACTGCTAACTATGGTGCGCAGTTCAGAGACGCAACAGAACCGGTGCTTTTGCCACATCGACCACCGTGTCCCCGATCGCATAGTGAAGAAAATAAGACAAAGTTTGTGCAGTATTCCAACTCCAACTAATGTACATATTTCATATTTATCAACTATTAACACAACAGTTTTAACAGAAGTAATTCACCGATAACAACAGTTACTGAAAATAATACAAGTTATTAAGTTAGTATTTATAACTGTTAAAAATAATATTTTGTTAGTACAAAGTACTTACCGTCATCAACCATTTTGTTACGTTATTAGAAGTTTAATTGGAAGTGTTCCTACACCATTTTCTAAATTTTGTGCATCACTAACCACTACAGTGCAGAACTTTTGTTATTTGGTTAAAAGTTTCGCAAATCATCCCCCTTGCACCACAAAACTGTTAACAACCACCGGGTAACAGTTAAGTCACTTACTCGGCTATCTGGGCAAGGGTAGGACGGGTCCCGTTCTTGTAAACAGATTGTTTCCATTTTTTCTCTTCTTCGCTATAAAAAAACGTTGCATTTAAATTTTTACATTATCTCTGTGAAAACGTTTTGCGTTTTTTTTTTATTAGAAATTAACATGTTTTATTTCGGGGGAAACAAAGCTGTCGTTGATTTCGTAAAACAAAGTCTAATTTACAAAATTATTCTGATTTCATAAACTGTGCTTATTTAAAAACTTGTTTCCTTAATTATCGATTTGTTAAGAACAATGGTTTTCAAATTTGTTCAAAGTAACGTAAGAAATGATGCAGTATTTGTTTCGATGCAAGTTATCGTGGTTTTTAAAATTTCCTATTTTAAATTAAACACCTAAAGAAGACAGTGTTTTTTCGAGACTATACTCTCGAAACGCCGTGTATTTTTCCCTTATAAAATGGTTGTAATAAGGGAAAATTGACATTGGGAAACGCGGTGACTTAATTACGAATAGAAGAACCTAAACACTGTAATTTATGAGGTGTGTTCAGAAAGTAACGAGAATTTTTAAATTTCGCGGGCTTGGAGAGTCCGACTGTCAAACATTTTTTTTATGTTGGTATGCATGCCCTTGAAGTATGATAAAACTTTCAGCTGTTTTCATTGTTGACTTTGTCTGTGACAGCCTAGTGGTTAGACGTGTTTTTATGAGCTCGGCTATTTTCGTTTGTTAAAAGAAATGGATCAAAGAATTTGTATCAGATTTTGCGTAAAAAATGGAATAAAGTGTAACAAAGTGTGTGAAATGTTAACAAAGGACTATGGTGAGTCTGCTATGATTAAAGCAAGAGTTTACGAGTGGTATAAGCGTTTCCAAGAAGGCCGTGAAGACGTTGAAGACGTTCGTCATCACATCAACAACCGATGAAAATGAGGAAAAAGTGAAAGAAATGGTTATGAACAATCGCCGAATTACAATTAGAGAGGTCGCTGATGATGTTGGCATATCGATTGGATCATGTCATGACATTGTTTCCAATGTTTTGTGTATGAAACGCGTGGCAGCAAAATTCGTTCCAAAACAAATTCCACAAAAACAGTGGCTAATGGAAGTTGCTCAGGAGTCACTAAATGAAGTCAACGACGATGCAGAGTTACTGAAACGTATTATAACAGGTGACGAAACATGGGTTTACGGATATGACGTCGAAACTAAGGCTCAATCGTTCCAGTGGAGGCATTCTGGCTCGCCAAGACCGAATAAGGCTTGACAAGTGCGGTCGAACGTGAAAGTTATGCTCATTGTGTTCTTCGATATTAATGCCATAGTGCATCATGAATTCCTTCCACCAGGTGAAACGGTCAATAAGGAGTACTACCTACAAGTTCAACGCCGTTTGCGTGAAGCAATCCGAAAAAAACGCCCGGATCTGTGAAATAACAATTCATGGCTTTTGCACCACGATAATGCACCAGCTCACACTTCATTGCTTGTTCGTGAATTTTTGGCCAAAAACAGTACTGTAACGATGCCCCAGCCTCCATATTCGCCAGACATGGCTCTGTGTGACTTTTTCCTATTTCCAAAAAATAAAGATAACCTTAAAGGGCCGTCGTTTTACAGCTGTAGATGCCATTAAAAGCGCATCGCTGAAAGAACTAAAGGCTATCTCAAAGATCGAGTTTGAGAAGTGTTTCGAGGATTTGAAGAAGCGCTGGCACCAATGCATAATCTCCAATGGGGACTATTTTGAAGGCGACAACATCAATGTAGAAGAATAAATAAATATTTTGTTCAAAAAATTAAAATTTTCGTTACTTTCTGAACACACCTCGTATTTTAAAATAGGCCTATATGTTTTATATAAACTGGCATTTCTAACGATATTAAAAAAACACTCCATTTGCATTTCCCAAATATTAGTGCAGAAATTGGGTAGTTGTTTTTAAAATTTTGCCAAATTTCACCAAAGAGGAAAGTTACTGTCTACAACGTATTTTGAACATTTATTTTTTGATATTTCTTGATAATATTTTTTACATTCAATGTTCAAAACAGAAGAAACATTACTGTCTACATTTCATTACATTTAATTATATATATATATATATATATATATATATATATATATATATAATATATACCCTCATTCTTCTACCCCTTAAAATTGTTATATTTCTAAATTACATTTTGTATAATTGGCGTTCAAAATAAATGAATTATTACAGAAAACATTTGATTTCTTTAAAAAGAAAGATAATCAAAATTTGAAATTTAGAAAAATCACATACCTGTTTCCCATCCCTTAAAGCGGAATTCATTACTTATTGTTTAAATTTGTTATAATTAAAGACGAAATTTACTGCTTTCTTATAATTTCGTTCGTAAATATTTCTAAAACCACCCTTTACTTTTTCCTACCCCTAAAGTAGAATTTTGTACACCATAGAAAAAATTTTCACACATGACCTTCAAAATAAGAGGAAAAATACTGTCTACATCTGATTACGTCTAAGTGAAAAACAACTGTCTGCTTTAGATTTCTAAAACCACCCTATACTTTTTTCCTACCCCTAAAGTAGAATTTTGTTACATCTTGATGAAAGTTTACACAATTGATGTTAGAAAACAAAGAACACTACTTTCTGCATAAAATTTCTTCAAAGAGTAAACTTACAATTTGCTTTAAAAACCCTACAACACTCCCATTTTGCCAGGCATTAAAATAGAATTTTGAAATTTTTAATCAAATTTTTCAAACAAAAAAAAAAATACAAAATTACTGTTTATGTATGACATAATAAGTTTCTTTAAACGTTACAATTTCAAAAAATCGGCCAAAATTGACAGTGATTTTCCGAAAACTCATGAAAATTTTTACTAAATGAGTGTTTTTTCTCGCCCGAGCAACGCCACGTGCTTCGGCCAATAAAACGACAACAATGACACTGTAAAGTTGCCCAACTTTTGAGTGCAAACGATATTGGAGAGACTTGCGGAGCGGACAGCGAGTACGGGACCTCTAGTCAAACATTTCCAACAATCGTTATTGGCTTCCCCACCGCATTGACGAAATACCTAGCGTACTCGCAAATCGTTATTGCTTCGTTCAAGAAAGAAAATTAAAATCCAGATTCCCTCTTCACCGTGACTTACTCTAATCTTGGTCTTATTGTTAACTGAACTTTAGAATATTTTAAAAGAACAATAATTGCAAAACACATTATTTAGTTTAACGTCCACGCGAACTATTAAAAACAACATTTAGCTTTGTAAGTAGACAAATAAAATTTTTTTAACCAACAAATAAAATAATTTATTTATAAATGGACTTGAATTAAAGTATTGCCACTTAGATACAATACTTGTACAATGTTATAGTTCGTAAAGATTTATTAAATGCGCAGTAGACAGTGTGTATACTCGCAGACCTAAAAACATTCGTTTCCTAAAATTTGCGTCTTCATCAATTGTTTTTAAACTTGATCATGATTTGTTGTTATTTAAACAGTAATTATTAAAAACGTCTTATTATAAATGCTACAATTATGAGTGAAATAATTTTTTATTTAAGAAATTAGAAGAATTAAATTCTAAACATACCTTTTAACAGAGGCGAAATACTGATCGATAAAATCCTTAGCGTGCGCCAGGAGTTCCTCTTTAGGCCGTACTCTGTTGTGGATTTTACGTGAATGGTTGTAGATCAAACTACCGAGACAAACAGTGGGCGTACAACCGTACGGCTGGAAAAAACACAAAACTTATCAGGACTTTCTAAGCAACTCAGGTCGTTATTAAGATTCCGAAAACTGACGTTTTGTCAGAGTCCGAAAAAACTAAATTATTGAAGTGATTACTTCTTATCGCAGGATATGGGTTATGTTTTGCTTGGTGAGAAATTCAGTTTGCCGTCACGGAACGCTCTGACGTCACGGAACACTCTACCGTCACGGAACGCTCTAATTTTTGTTTAGTGATTAAAAAAATGTATTTTAAAAGTTGAAACTGGTATAAACATTTGCTTCCCCGTCACGCTAGAATCCGTAATGCATACGTCACAGCATATATTGTTCTTGTATAGACCTAGACTGGAAGTGACTACTTCTAAACAGTTTTTTTATCACAATAGCTTCAATAAAATTTCAACTGAGGTTATGTTTATTGTTCTTCGTTAATTTTAAAAATTTGTATTTTCTAAATTTGCGAAGTTAAATTATTTAATGTACATGATCTATATACCAATTTTTGAATGCCAGAATCACA
Source organism: Callitettix versicolor (assembly GCA_022606455.1). Classification (NCBI taxonomy): domain Eukaryota; kingdom Metazoa; phylum Arthropoda; class Insecta; order Hemiptera; family Cercopidae; genus Callitettix; species Callitettix versicolor. The sequence continues at coordinate 103,065,101 of CM040186.1, read as the reverse complement.
AATATTATATTTATTATTATACTTAGACAGTATAGCTTTCTAAATATAGGGTTATAAACTGATTAATTATTAAAGCCCCTTATATAGCCTAAGATACTCAAATTCATAGTCTGTGATAGTGTCATTTAATGTTTAAGTTGTATACCTACACACGCGCAAAATTTAATATAAAAATAATTTTTAAGAGTTGCCCTTTCCTGCATGCATCTAAATTTGTATAACAATGATTAAATCTTAATAGTGACAAAGTATACAGTCAGGCATGCCGAAAGTAGTCACTTCTGTCAGCCAGTCCCGCACTGCCAGGAACAGTTTGCCGTCACGGAACGCTCTGACGTCACGAAACACTCTACCGTCACGGAACGCTCTAATTTTTGTTTAGTGATTAAAAAATGTATTTTAAAATATGTCGATTAAAAAATGTCTTCGATTTTTTTATCGAAAGACATTCTTGTAGTAGTATCGATGAAGCATCAGGGTAGTGTTCAAAATTTGGGGAGAACAGATTGCGAAGAGACTTAGTTAAGTAAATAGAAGACAGGAAACTGGCCAAGACAAAGAGGTTGGTGTGATTATTGTCGTTTCCATATTACTTGAGTGTGTCAAAACAAATCGATCGCTGTTGGGAATTTAAATTTAGCGCGAACCATAACCAATATACTTCCAACATTTATTCTAGATTTATAGGTATTAGACCTATTATTAGTTTTAAAAAATATTTTCATTGATTGACAACTAAATGTATACAGTTTGACAATTTTTTCAAAAACTGATGACTAATAATACTAATAACCCAGTCTATTATAAGCCTAGTAATGTTTTAGCTAAGCCAGGACAAAATGTTCCAACCGCACGCTTTTTTATATGTTTACTTCTGTCAACTAGCCGCCTCGGTGGCCTAGGTGATGCCGTACTGGGCTTTCACCCCGAGGATCCGGGTTCGATTCTCGGCCAGGGCTTGGTATTTTCATACGCTATAAATCATCCATCGTCTGCATTAGCCCAAATGTGCACAATAGTCGGACGTTAAAAAAAAAAAAAAAAAAATACTGTCTACTTATATGGAATGAACTGTAGGTTCGTGACCACTGCTAGAACTAGGCCATGATAAGAGGGGCGGTGTTCTATTATCTTTTCTGATAACATTTGCCAGTCTATGTCAATAAAGCTGATCATTTCCTACGTAATAATATCCTGTAATAACGCATTCTAAAACAGTCAGCAGCGGTGATACCCGGACTAAATACACAAACAGTGTGGTCAGAAAAGACTACAAACGTGTTCCGTTTTAGCAACAGATAGTCCAATATGTTCATTAAAGGGGAACAATAATTTGTTTCTTTGCCTTTGTATATAGACTGTAGTCAAATATGGGCAGGCAGTTACTATTGGAGTGGTAAAAGGCTGGGCCAATTCCCGAACGATACCTATTCCTTACTACTCAAGGCAGGTGAAGAGAACAGGTAAAACCTAACTTACAGTTAAAATTCGGAAAATGAAAGAAAATGATTCCTTTTGTAAAAAAATTTCAAATGTATAGGAAATCATTTAATTATTAACTAAGTGATTGTGTTAAAGAGACTGTGGCTGTTTAATTGCATGGATAACTATTTCTACTCAGTTGTATTGTAATAAAACCTAATCTAATTATTAATAATCTAATCTAATCCAGTGAATTAAAGAACAGTTTTGTAAAAAGAACCGTTCTTTAGAAAGAATTTGTTCAGTTAAAACAATACATTCTTTTTTGTTCGATATATGTATAACTGATTGTGAAACTCTTTTACTAGTTCGTCCATTTAGTAAATAAAAAAATACGGTTCAAGAATAGGCAAAACAAAACTGATGGCGGTCAGGGTTTTTTTTACCTATTTATTCTCGAACTCTGTAATAATTTATTTTAAAATTTGTACAAAACAAAATTTTTAAGAAAATGAGGTTAACTGGTTTTGAAAAATGTAGGTTTTCAATCTTTTTGAGCCAGTTACGTAAAAACTGCACCAAAAATGAAAGACAATTTTTCTGGAAATATACACATAAACAAACACAGACAGACGTAGTAAAACCTAACTGTTTTGACTCAAACAACCAGAAAACTGATCGATAAAAACACTGATTATTTCACGAATACAAAATGTTTTTCTTCTTTGTAGAATGAGAAACTAAACCGCTTTCAAGAATATATATTCTTACAGCCAATACTGAAAATAACATTAAACCCATTTGGTGAATAATAATTCTTGCAGATCGTCAACAATTGAAGTGAATAATCATTTTACATTTGAAACGCGCAAAAACGGCTCCAAAAATGAAAGAAAATTTTTCTGGAAATATACACTTAAACAAACACAGACAGACGTAGTAAAACCTAACTGTTTTGACTCAAACAACCAGAAAACTGATCGATAAAAATTTGATTCTTTCACGAATACAAAATGTTTTTCTTCTTGTAGAATGAGAAACTAAACCGCTTTCAAGAATATATATTTTTACAGCCAATACTGAAAATAATATTAAACCCATTGGGTGAATAATAATTCTTGCAGATTGTCAACAATTGAAGTGAATAACCATTTTACATTTGAAACGACCATTATAAGCGGGCGTACTTTGTTTTTACTGCCATAACCTTCTGGAAATAATGTTTTCTCAACAAATAAAATCGATTAGTCAGGTACTGCAGATTATTTTCGATTTATCGAAGGCGCCTCAGGTTGGGTACGCGAAACGTTGCTTGGTCCTATAATTATGCGGACATTTTGTGATTAACACGTGGAAGTCATTATTTTTGTAACGATAATGAACACTATCACGGATTCCAAAACACGTTTTAAGAGGTTGTTAAGAACAGTACATATGCTAACGATTAAAATAAAATTGAACACAAAAACTGATTTTGAGAATAGCTTCAAAAAGTTTGTCACACAAAAAACCGTTTCAGTGTGGTAACTATTCAAAATCCTACAATTCATAAATTGTTCAGTTATGTATCGTTGCAAGTTTGAAATGTATATGTAAAAATAACAATTTAACGACCCATCAGATCGTGGACAGGATCGACTCTCATTTCAAAGCCACAGGTCTGGGACTTACCTTAATGGCCGCTCCAATATCTCGTTTTTAATAGAAATTTCCTAATAAAAATAATTTATGATTGTGAACTAAATAAAAAAAGTGAAAATAAACACCGATCGCCGTCTGAATTTATTTATATACGAGGGCTATTCAGAAAGTAGATTACGTTTTTGGATAAAAAAAAAAAACTAAGTACAGGAAAAAAATTTTATTATATACATTTGAAAGAGGAACTAAAATACTATTTTTCGACATAATCGCCAAACAAATTTAGACATTTGTCATATCGGTGAACTAGCTTTGAAATTCCCGTGTCGTAGAATTCCGCCGCCTGTGACGCCAGCCAGTCAGTCACGCCCGTGAGGGACAGGAAAGGTGTTCTTCTGGTTGACTTCCTAGAACGTGGAGCAACCATAAACTCAGAAAGGTATTGCCAAACATTACGAAACTTAAGACGAGCTATCCAGAACAAGCGGAGAGGAAAACTGAGTGCAAAGTGTTGTTTTTGCACGACAATGCCCGCCCTCACACGGCAAATCGAACAAAAGACGTCTTGACGGCCTTCAAGTGGGAGATTTTCCTCATCCACCCTACAGTCCGGACCTGGCACCTAGTGATTTCCACTTATTCCCGAAGATGAAGACTTGGCTTGCAACACAGCGCTTCGATGACGACGCAGATCTCCGCGCGGGCGTGACTGACTGGCTGGCGTCACAGGCGGCGGAATTCTACGACACGGGAATTTCAAAGCTAGTTCACCGATATGACAAATGTCTAAATTTGTTTGGCGATTATGTCGAAAAATAGTATTTTAGTTCCTCTTTCAAATGTACATAATAAAATTTTTTTCCTGTACTTAGTTTTTTTTTTTTATCCAAAAACGTAATCTACTTTCTGAATAGCCCTCGTATTTCATTGAAACTAAATAAAAAAAGAAAATAAATTCCTATCATCGTCCGGATTTATTTATTTATTTCGTTGTACTAAATCGAAAAAAACGAAAATAAATACCGATCACCGTCTGGATTTATTTATTTATTTAGTTATAAAATAAATGAAAGAACGAAAATAAATACCAATCACCGTCTGGATTTATTTATCTTTTTCGTTGTAATCTAAATCGAAAAAACGAAAATAAATACCAATCATCGTTTGGATTTATTTAGTTGTAAAATAAATCGAAAAAATGAAAATAAATACCGATCACCGTCTGGATTTATTCATTTATTTAGTTGTAAAATAAATTTAAAAAAAGTAAATAACGATCATCGTCTGGATTTATCTATTTATTTAGTTGTAAAATAAATTAAAAAAAAGTAAATACCGATCATCGTCTGGATTTATTTATTTATTTAGTTGTAAAATAAATAAAATACCGATCATCGTCTGGATTTATTTATTTATTTCGTTGTAAAATAAATCGAAAAAAGGAAAATAAATACCAATCATCGTCTGGATTTATTTATTTATTTAGTTGTAAAATAAATTAAAAAAAAATAAATACCGATCATCGTCTGGATTTATTTATTTATTTAGTTGTAAAATAAATTTAAAAAAAGTAAATACCGATCATCGTCTGGATTTATTTATTTATTTAGTTGTAAAATAAATTTTAAAAAAGTAAATACCGATCATCGTCTGGATTTATTTATTTATTTAGTTGTAAAATAAATTTAAAAAAAGTAAATACCGATCATCGTCTGGATTTATTTATTTGTTTCGTTGTAATCTAAATCGAAAAAACGAAAATAAATACCGACCACTGTCTGGATTCATTTATTTTTTCGTTAGCCCACCAAAATTTGTGTAAAATGTGATTAACTAATTTTGAGAAAAACTGTCGATTTTTTTTTTTGTTTTTCATTGACGACTTTCGAATCGAAAATAATTATAGTTAAAAATATAATTTCTTGATTTGAAACAGTTTATTTAGTACGCAAACAAATCTATTGGATTTAAAATAAAATATAAACATGACAAATAACTTTAATTCTTGTTAAAGGTTCCTTTGCAGGGTTTAACTTGCGATCTACTTAACAGACAAGAATTGTAATCAATAATTCACTACTAAGAAGAATTACAAAGTTCTGATACCTTATTAAAACAAAAAAGGTTGAAAATTATAACACTGTAAAAAGTTTGCCAAAGTTTCCTTCTAAACTTGTTGCTATCAAAAGTATAGAGGCGATGCCGGCTGACATATTATTGATAGCTTTCCTCACACCCCCTCAAAACCACCCCCTGTCTGCAACAGGTCTTTCTCTGACGAATCACTTAATTTCACCCCCGTCTTCTATTGCTGTATCAGCGATATTTTTTTCTTTGTTTATCGAGAAACATCTTTCATTAAATACAGTATAGTTTTGTATTGTTCCAATTGTTGTAACAGTTCAGTGAAAGAAGTTTATTGAATTAGACGATAAATTAGTTATGGTTTTCAAGTTAAGTGGAAGTCAACAACAACCTCTTTTTGGTTTAGAGGGTTTTCAAAATATAATTTTAATATTTATAAATTTCTAGTGTATGGATGGCACATACTGAATTGAAAAAAATCATTTAATGTATATATCAGATGTCAGTTCCTTGATTCCAAAAACGAGTTTCTCCGTTTGTGTGGCTGTACACAACGCTTCAAACGAAACTAACTGACCGATTTTGATGAAATTTAACATGCAGGTCTGGCTCGTTTATTTATATCGTGTTTTCGTCTTCAAAAGCAAATTATTTTTCAGTAAAAATAAACTGTTTTCAAAATCAAACAATTTTTTTTAACTTCAAAGAAAGTCTGATTCTAGATTTACCGAAAAACTAAAAAAAAATATAATTCAGCACAATGTATACAATTTAATATTATAGAAATTTGCAGTTCGGAAGTAAATTATAAAAAACCAAAAACAAAACCCTGATCGCCTTTAGGTTTGTTTTAAATTGATTTTATTTCATTAATCTTTATTTGCAAAGAAATAAAATTAAAGAGAAAGTTCTTTATTTAGAATTTAGACCGATTTCCGGTTTTTCATTCCAAAACGAATATTTTAGGGCAACATTTATTTTTTTTGGGTACTCATAAATTATATTTGATCGAAATATAATCAAAAAAGTTAGAAAGGTTTTCAGAAAAACAATTTGTAACAGTTCTTGAACGAAACATGGAATCGTTTTGCCAAATTTAATTAACACTTTGTATTTATTTAAATAATTAAACGTGAGACAGATCTGGTAACGTTTTTGCAATATTTACTCAATCTATTTAGATTTTTTTCGGAGTCGATACAATCTGTATTATTTATAACTTACGTTCATGTTATAATTTACAAAATATGTTTTTCATAATAATATAATATTCCGAAAACAGCTGTTTTTTTTCAGTTTGTTCCTAAACAGAAATTTACTATGAACCAGTTTGATTTCAGCAACACATTTATTTATAATTACAGTTTGTTTTATAACCTCAAATTGGAGTGACAACATTGTAGTTTTTTTTTTCTTTGTTTCTTTTAATCATCATGTATTTCGACGACGACAATGATTTTAAACTCCACAGTAACATTTCGAGTTTTTTTATTCCATTGTAAATGGAAAAATGAATTTAACGGAGGTCAGGGTTCCTTTTTTGTGCTTTCAGAATAATGTGAAAGTTTAAAATGCTAATATACGCAGATTTCAGTGCTTTACGTTTGTAAATAAACAAAATATTTTCGGACATTCGCTTCCATCATGCCAGCGAGACAGCGTGATTATTATAAGCAACGCTTTCTCGATATATAACATTTCACGAAACGTGCTCAAACTTAAAATGCTATCTTTAAGATTATATTTATTACTGTATTTTAAATATAATAAACTGTAAACAGGTAATTTACATTCAGCTAAAGAAATTCAACTTTAATATTCTTCTGTTTAAGAGTTTCCTACTTTTTAAGACAAACGATGTGCAAACTATACTGCAGGGACCACATTTAATCTTGTAAGGACACGAGGGGTTGAAGAACCGAGATCTGTCGATGCTTGCTTTATGTCCCTCGGGTGGTGGGAGAGAGAATACTTCCCTAAATCCTTCTGTTTTATGCGACCTTCGACCAGGCGGCGTGGGGAATTGAAGGATTTTTTCCTCTCGAATTTTAGAATTGGATAAGATGTTTTGCCAAGCAAATAACGCTTTTGTGTAAAGTTTTGAAGAACGAATGAAATCTATTTGGAATCATTTAAGGTAAAAGGCTAAAAATGTCCAAAAGGTATTTATAAATATGAAATTTTAGTGACTAATTTGGACATTACCAGTAGTTCAAAGAACAGAAGACCTCGCAGTCTTAATTAATGTACGGAGCGCTCCGCTACAGCGGTCGTAAATGTTTCCGTTAACTTAACCGATAACCGTTTTGAAAGTACGAAAATGAACCCTGACCGCCGTCAAATTACTTTGAAATTTCGAAATGCTAATTCACGAACGTTTTAACGCCGATTATGTTTGTGAAATCAGTCAGATTTTCAAAAAAAAACATTTAAGACTAGTAGTATTGAATTTTTAAATAGCCGCCATTTTGAAACTGTTGAGAAAAATTTGCTTGTTCACGAACTAAACCAAGCTCCATTTTACAGGAATCCATTTTGGAGTCGAATTTGATTCAAACTGTACTAAAACTGCGAAGCGTGCTGTGTGTATAGGTAGCACGCTCGTGTTTACAATTTTAGTACAGATTGTTTAAAATCTGGCATAAAAATCTATTATGATAATAGCATGTCAAGGTTCGTTAACCAGCGGAATTCGTTAAACAGTTTCCAAATGGCGGTCATTTGTAGTCTTTAAAACTCCACAATTTTGTTTTTAAAATTTTAGTCCAGATTGTTTAAAATTTGACATAAAAATCGATATGATAACAGCTTGTCCAGGTTCGTTAACCAGCGGAATTCGTTAAACAGTTTCAAAATGGCGGTCATTTGTAATCGTTAAAAATCCACAATTTTAGTCCAGATGGTTTAAAATTTGGCATAAAAATCGATATGATAATAGCTTGTCCAGGTTCGTTAACCAGCAGAATTCGTTAAACAGTTTCCAAATGGCGGTCATTTGTAATCTTTAAAAATCCACAATTTTGTTTTCACAATTTTAGTCCAGATTGTTTAAAATTTGGTATAAAAATCGATATGATAATAGCTTGTCCAGGTTCGTTAAACAGCGAAATTCGTTAAACAGTTTCCAAATGGCGGTCATTTGTAATCTTTAAAAGTCCACAATTTTAGTCCAGATTGTTTAAAATTTGATATAAAAATCGTTATGATAATAGCTTGTCCAGGTTCGTTAACCAGCGGAATTCGTTAAGCAGTTTCAAAATGGCGGTCATTTGTAATACTTAAAAATCCACAATTTTGTTTTCACAATTTTAGTCCAGATTGTTTAAAATTTGGCATAAATATCGATATAATAGCTTGTCCAGGTTCGTTAACCAGCGAAATTCGTTAAACAGTTTCAAAATCGCGGTCATTTGTAATCGTTAAAAATCCACAATTTTAGTCCAGATGGTTTAAAATTTGGCATAAAAATCGATATGATAATAGCTTGTCCAGGTTCGTTAACCAACGAAATTCGTTAAACAGTTTCAAAATGGCGGTCATTTGTAATCTTTAAAAATCCACAATTTTGTTTTCACAATTTTAGTCCAGATTGTTTAAAATTTGGCATAAATATCGATATAATAGCTTGTCCAGGTTCGTTAACCAACGAAATTCGTTAAACAGTTTCAAAATGGCGGTCATTTTGTAATCTTTAAAATCCACAATTTTGTTTGCACAATTTTAGCCCAGATTGTTTAAAATTTGGCATAAAAATCGATATGATAAAGCTTGTCCAGGTTCGTTAACCAGCGAAAATCGTTAAACAGTTTCAAAATGGCGGTCATTTGTAATCTTTAGAAATCCACAATTTTGTTTTCACAATTTTAGCCCAGATTGTTTAAAATTTTGCATAAAAATCGATATAATAATAGCTTGTCTCGGTTCGTTAACCAGCGAAATTTGTTAAACAGTTTCAAAATGGCGGTCATTTGTAATCTTTAAAAACCCACAATTTTGTTTTCACAATTTTAGTCCAAATTGTTTAAAATTTGGCATAAAAATCGATATGACAATAGCTTGTCCAGGTTCGTTAAACAGTTTCAAAATGGCGACCATTTGTAATCTGTAAAAATCCACAATTTTGTTTTCACAATTTTAGTCCAGATTGTTTAAAATTTGGCATAAAAATCGATATGATAATAGCTTGTCCAGGTTCGTTAACCAACGGAATTCGTTAAACAGTTTCAAAATGGCGGTCATTTGTAATCTTTAAAAATGCACAATTTTGTTTTCACAATTTTAGTCCAGATTGTTTAAAATTAGGCATAAACATCGATATGATAATAGCTTGTCCAGGTTCGTTAACCAGCGGAATTCGTTAAACAGTTTCCAAATGGCGGTCATTTGTAATCTTTAAAAATCCACAATTTTTTTCACAATTTTAGTCCAGATTGTTTAAAATTAGGCATAAACATCGATATGATAATAGCTTGTCCAGGTTCGTTAACCAGCGGAATTCGTTAAACAGTTTCAAAATGGCGGTCATTTGTAATCTGTAAAAATCCACAATTTTGTTTTCACAATTTTAGTCCAGATTGTTTAAAATTAGGCATAAAAATCGATATGATATAGCTTGTCCAGGTTCGTTAACCAGCGAAATTCGTTAAACAGTTTCAAAATGGCGGTCATTTGTAATCTTTAAAAGTCCTCAATTTTAGTCCAGATTGTTTAATATTTGGCATAAAAATCGATATGATAATATCTTGTCCAGGTTCGTTAACCAGCGAAATTCGTTAAACAGTTTCAAAATGGCGGTCATTTGTAGTCTTTAAAAACCCACAATTTTGTTTTCACAATTTCAGCCCAGATTGTTTAAAATTTGACATAAAAATCGATATGATAATAGCTTGTCCAGGTTCGTTAACCAGCGGAATTCGTTAAACAGTTTCAAAATGGCGGTCATTTGTAATCTTTAAAAATCCATAATTTTGTTTTCACAATTTTAGTCCAGATTGTTTAAAATTTGGCATAAAAATCGATATAATAGCTTGTCCAGGTTCGTTAACCAGCGAAATTCGTTAAACAGTTTCAAAATGGCGGTAATTTGTAATCTTTAAAATCCACAATTTTGTTTTCACAATTTTAGCCCAGATTGTTTAAAATTTGACATAAAAATCGATATGATAATAGCTTGTCCAGGTTCGTTAACCAGCGAAATTCGTTAAACAGTTTCAAAATGGCGGTAATTTGTAATCTTTAAAAATCCACAACTATGTTTTCAAAGTCCAATTTCACCATCATAACCAGCGTTTATAAATGCATACATTAGCGTTTTGAATTTTGAAAATCCATTAACAAATGTTTTAACAGCGGTCAGGGTTCGTTTTCGTATTTTCGATTTAAAATGAAAGCTCTGTACGCAAATTTTAATGCTGATAAAATAAATGAAAAATAATTTTGAAAATTCGCTACAACACGTCAGCGAGACAGCTGCGTGATGCGATTATTTGTGTACTTACGCTACTGTAAAAACTAATAAAAAGCACAAAATCAATTATTTTACTATCAAAAAAAAATTTACACTTTTTAGAATCAGAAATACAAATTGATGTTTAAACTTTTTAAACGTACACAAAGAATGTTATTTTCCGTCGAATAACCGACCGGTGTGGGTAGCGAGCAAATTACACGATCCAAATTTTAAGGATAAAATGTTACGACAAAATTAAGCGCGAAAATAAACAGGCTGAAGAACAAGACCAACAAATCCGAGGAACTACGTCAGAAAGACAAACTGCTGATAATCGGTTACGTAAGCAAGAACGGGAATAATTCAGCAACGTTTTGGAAGGCAAAACGTTGATTTTTACATTACTGAAACGTCCGCTAACACGAAAGTAGAGATAAAATAGAAAGAGACTTTAATGAAATTAAACAATGGCATATGTAATTTAATTTGTATTTTTAAAATATCACACAATAAATCACGCCACTGGTAAAATATCTATCACCAGAACGTATTGAAAACTAATTTATGCAGATTTTGACGTCAATTACATTTGAAATTTTCAAAAAAAACCCCTGAACGGTCAGAAATGTTGGTGTATTCTGATTTCACTATCGTAAGCAGCATTAAAATCTTCGTATGTCAGCATTTTAAAGTGTCAAATAACGTTTAAATTGACGAAAATGAACCCTGATCGTCGTCAGAGTAAATTTCTTCTTTTCAACGGATTTTGAAAATTCGCAATGCTAGCTTACGCAGTTCTTAACGCTAATTAAAATTGTCTAAACAGATCAGAAAATTATGACGATATGAATTTTTATGGGTAAAGAGAAATACTGTTGCAAATTCGCTTCTATCACGTCAGCTGGACAAATGTGAGCCGCGCTTATTTAAAATGTTTAACGGAAATCGAAGTAATAGTATCACATTTTTTTTTGTGAATATTGGGTTTTGGATTTTTGCAAAAATTCGAAATTACCGTCATTTTGAAACTGTTGAAGCGGTTTTGCTGAGCTATTTATTAGGTAAGTTCTAGCTATTTTTGGTGCACAGTTTGAATAAAATCGGAACAAAGTTGTGAATGTGAGTACGGAAACACAAATGCAAAAGGCACACACAAAAACACGTATACATGTATATAGATAATTTGAGAGAGAGAGAGAGAGAGAGAGAGAGAGAGAGAGAGAGAGAGAGAGAGAGAGAGAGAGAGAGAGTGTGTGTGTGTTTGTGTGTGTGTGTACGTGTGTGTGTGTGTGTACGTGTATGTGTGTGTGTGTGTGTGTGTGTGTGTGTGTGTGTGTGTGTGTGTGTGTGTGTGTGTGTGTGTGTGTGTGTGTGTGTGTGTGTGTGTGTGTGTGTGTGTGTGTGTGTGTGTGTGTGTGTGTGTGTGTGTGTGTGTGTGTTTAGCACGTTGACATATATAAATGTAAGTCTGATTTCATTCAAACTTGAAACTAAAATCGATTTTGGAAGTAGTTTGGAAAAGTTAATCGACATTTTTTCGTTACCCAGTAAAATGTTCAACAGTTTCAAAATGGTTGCCATTTAAAATCATAAAATAAAATATACATTTTTTCTTATACTTTTTCTGGAAATCTTATTTGCACAGTATAAAAAAACTACATAAATTATTTCTCAAGAAGTTCTTTTAGATTGATATATTAGTTGCCAGAATTTTTAACGACTTTTTTTTAACAAAGTGATCTAAACATCTTTAAACGGTGCTTATATTTGGGTCACGTGTCTGGGTTTTAACGTGATGACCGTTCGAATAACTATTTTACGAATGAAAATACGCTAAAAATATGTTGATATAAAAATAGTTTCATCGTAAATATTTATTTTACATTAAATAAAGTATATTCAGTGTATAAATAAAGTATAAATAAATAAATACTTCTAAATAAATAGTATAAATAAAGTATATTTATTTTACACTCAAATTACCCCATCAATCGTGTGTATAAAATTAACCCCTCTCAATTTATCCTAGAGCTTGTACATTCTACAAAATCATTCTCCCCTTACATCTTCAATCACAATCGAAAGAAGTCGAGTCAGTTCATCGGGTGATGCTGATTGAACTATCAACACCCCCAACCCACAACCCTTAACCCTATCTTGCACCCTACACCGCTACTGGTCTAACCTAACTCCGTGTAAGTGGATTTTATCCATTCCAAACACTATGTGCAAATATAAAGTTTACATTTTATAATATGTTTTGCAATATGTTAACCTGCAAAATATATATTAAAAAAATACACAATTATTTCTGCGTTTTATTTTATTTAAAATTATTTAATACTAGATGAACTGAAAGTAATTTTAAAATTGAAAATAAAATTTTATTAGGGGGCTCCCCTGGCCGTTATGCGGTACATCCACTCCCTTGCTTTCCGTTGTCTTACTATCCCATATCTTTCTCGAGTCAACATCCGTTTTTCTCTGCACAGGCAAAAGGTATTTTTAGAAAGACTTCTAATCGACTTGTGACACTGCAAAACGATTTTGCGCACAAAATTTACTGTTTGTGTAAAATTTTAACATAAAAGACACTTTTAACTGTCACAGGCAAAACTACATCATGGATGCGCATGCGCGGCATCACAAATCAGACAATATTTTGTATATTTTACGAAGCTAACTTATTAATCACTAATAGACAATCCCATTAGGGGAATGCCACTTTTTTTCATAACGTTCAACAATTTCAATCCTTAAAAGTCATTAAACTTATAGGTTATGTGGCCCTATTGACAGTCTCCTATCCTTGCCCGTCGTACAAACTGGGACAAGCATTTCAAATACCAAAAACATGTTTTGGACCCTGTTTTTACACAAATATATTCGTGATTTCTCCTTCGTACATTTATCATGAACATACGAAGTGCAATTAAAATGTCAAAATACAGATAGAAATTATCAAACATGCCTTTTCAATTGACAAAAAGACAGTTACCTATTAAAATTGCGAATTCTTTTTAAATTCTTCTTCTTTCCTGCTAGAATTATTGCCACTATGTTGAGTATAATGATCTGCCTTCCCTAGCTTCGCCAATTCTACTTTCGTTGACGCGTTTCGGAGAACCTCCATCTTCAAAAACTATACCTATACTGCTATATTAAAATTGCGTTTGCTTTCACTATAAACAAGTCGCAGGGTTTGTATTTACCAAATACCGTCTTTACCGACTTTTCAAGGTTAACTAGATCAATTAACATGTTCGTATACATTAAAGAAAATGAAATACAAAAGTAGAAGATTACATTCTTACATCAAATATTGTTTACAACAATGTATGGTGATGCTATTTAAAAATTGCTATTAAAACAATGCATTGAAATGTATATACTACAAAAATTCATAAATTTATGATTGTTATTTCAAACTGATCGTTTTTCGATTTATTTAAAAAAATGTTTTCCCTTCTTTCCAACTACCGCCCTCACCGCAACGAATACTCTTATCCAAAAGGCTGTGTTTACTTTCATAATGCGAAATTTTGCACGGGTTAGTATCATAATGAGTACATTTGCTTTTCTTCTTAATGACATATGTACTCATACTGTGATAAATAAGTTACATATTCCGTTCTTTTGTAGTTTATCGCATTAATATAATCTGTGCTGCGCATTGAAAAGACGAAAGTGAATTTAACGGCGGTCAAGATTCGTTTCCGAATTTTCAATATAATTGAACACTTTTTAAATGTTAATTTATGGAGATTTTAACGCCGATTACGCTATGAAAACAGACTTTCAAAAGTGCATTGGATAAACTAGTTATAATTTTTTTATGTATTTATAATGATCGTAATTTTAAAACGCTTGAACGAATTTTGCTGGATATAAAACTAAAATAAAAAGAATGTTAAGGTTAGGATCGGCGAGTATTTTAAGGTACCAGGACTGAATATTACCATAATGGCCGCCACAATGGCTCATTTCCTAATGCAAAATTGCTAATAAATGTACAGTATAATTCATAAGCACAAGCTATTAGTTCGTTAGCCGTTATACACAAAACAGTTTTAAAATTCACTGAAGCTGTTAAAACCTAAATCTTTATTTAACTTCATAAGCGTATTGAAATACAAAATACGTGTTTATAGGGTGATCACGTAATAAAAACGCCAATTAAAAGTGTCGGCTGCAATTTGAAACTCCAAATAAATACATTATTGGAACGCATTGAGCAAGTTTAAACGTTAAAATTAATTTTAGTCGGCGAATAATTAAATGAATTTTATACGTGATATGAATTCAGTGTGATGTCGGATCATTAGTGGAAAGTAAATGGCGCAAAAACGTTGAACTAACTTTCTCAAATTGGTACAAAAATGTACGTAATTTTTCAAAATCGTTTCTTCAAATTTTCTTCAAATTTTAGTCATAACTCATATTTTAATGCGAACTTTACGTATCAAGAGAAAATCGAAAGGGAATCCGATTGTGCCCAGCGATTTTCCTCCCGATGAAGTTTTAAACCTAAATCTCTTTTATTTTAAATTTACAAATTCATTTGAAATTTCTCTTGAAATCGAATTTTCGAAGAATATCCAGGTGATGTCGCTGAACTAGATCTGCATTCCAGATTTGATCTATATCGATCAATTAGTTTAGTTAGAGCCACTTTTTTAACACATAAATCATTATTGTTTCAAAATTTTTGTCACAATCACCGTAAGTTATCGTTTGCATGCATATCAAAAAATTCAATAACAAAGTAATCACGACACGTAACTGTCTCGCTGACGTGACAGAATCAGATTTCCGTAAGTATTTTTCTTTATCTTACTTTTTTTCGAAACTCTGATTTCACAATCGTAATCAGCATTGAAATCTGCCCATATTAGGACTATTACCTTTCAATTTAACATTGGAAATGAAAAAATGAATCAAGACGCCGTGAAAACGTGTCACAATTTCAACGGATTTTGATAAGAAAAATGCTAATTTAAGAGGTTTTTTAACGCTGATTACGACGGCAAAATCGAAGTTTCAAAAGAATTTAAAAGATTTGAAACGGCCGCCATTTTGAAACTGTTCAGAGAATTTTAATGGTTAACGAATTTTTCTAAGCAATTACCGTAAGAGATTTTTGTGCTAAGTTTAGATTAAATCGGACTTAAATCCCTAACGTGAGCCTGCTGAAACACACACACACACACACACACACGCGCGCGCGCGCGCGCGTGTGTGTGTGTGTGTGTGTTTGTCCCGAATAGAAAACTAAACTATATACACTTTAGATACTGGCTTAGTGTTTTTAATTCATCAGATCGAAATACTAATTAATTATTACCTTATTAATTAATTAATTGCATTTTAATTAATATGCGTTGGACCTGTATATGGCTGGCCGATAGAAGCTTACAGTGCCTTCTGTCCTCTGCCAGAGTTATTACTTTATTAATTGATCTACGGTAATAATTATAGATTATTGGATTATATTATACTGTTTGTTCGAGACTTAACATAACCTAAAAATTTTCAACGTTTTTCATTGTAATTAAACTTTTTTTGTGCATAACTTCGTACATTATGCTAGTTATATTAATTAAGACAATGGATCAGCGTTCTCGAACCTATAACCTTGCGTTGTGCAGTCCAGAGACAACAGACTAATTTTTGCCTTATCCTCATCGATCATCGAGCTCTTATACTTAAGGATTTGATCTTACGGAGTTATAAGAGCTGATTATGTTATACGAGTTATACGAGCTGAAGAGTGTATGATAGCTGATAATGTTGGCATATCGATTGGATCGTGTCATGACATTGTTTCCAGTGTTTTATGTATGAAAAGCGTGGTAGCAAAATTCGTTCCAAAATTGTTGAATTTTGAACAAAAACAGCGGCGAATGGAAGTTGCTCAGGAGTCACTAAATGAAGTCAGCGACGATGCAGAATTTCTGAAACGAATTATAACAGATGACGAAACATGCGTTTACGGATATGACGTCGAAACTAAGGCTCAATCATCCCAGTGGAGGCATTCTGGCTCGCCAAGACCGACAAGTGCGGTCGAACATGAAGGTTATGCTCACTGTGTACTTCGATATTAATGCCATAGTGCATCATGAATTCCTGACACCAGGTGAAACGGTCAATAATGAGTACTACCTACAAGTTCAACGCCTTTTGCGTGAAGCAATCCGAAAAAAACGCCCGGATCTGTGGAAAAACATTTCATGGCTTTTGCAACACGATAATGTACCAGCTCACACTTCATTACTTGTTCGTGAATTTTTGGCCAAAAACAGTACTGTAACGATGCCCCAGCCTCCATATTCGCTAAACATGGCTTCGTGTGACTTTTTCCTATTTTCCAAAAATAAAGAGAACGTTAAACGGCCGTCGTTTTACAGCTGTAGATGACATTAAAAGCGCACTGCTGAAAGAACTAAAGGCTATCTGAATGATCGAGTTTGAGAAGTGTTTCGAGGATTGGAAGAAGCGCTGGCACAAGTGCATAATCTCCAATGGGGACTATTTTGAAGGCGACAGCATCAATGTAGAAGAATAAATAAATATTTTGTTCAAAAAATTAATATTCTCGTTACTTTCTGAACACACATCGTATAGTTAAAACATATATTCCTTGTATAATATCGTAGGGTCAAATTTGAAAACAATATTTTAAGATTTGGTAAGTCGTAAAAAAAATGGCTGAAGTCTCGAATTTGACGGAACTATACATGTTTTCAGACATAAAAGGTGAAAGTTTCTACAAGAAAATCTACTGTGTTCAATATCAATGTTTTTAGTGAAAGCTGTTTTATGTGTTCTATTACAGTATTTATAAATTGACATACATTCAGGGATTATATAAAAAAATATACATAATCCCTTACATGCCACTAAAGTATACTGGCTGTATACTAATGTAGTTATGTACTGCTGTAGAACATATAACATTATAATAATATTTTTAACATTTATATACAACTAAAAAAGTAACAAAAACCGTTTCTCGCCCGTCTAAGTAAAATATTTCAGCGATTCGAGCGCCGAAACAGATAACCTGCGACGCTAAAACGTTTGTGTCCAAAGTTCCCGGAAGTTTCGTCGATTTTCCTAAACTTTTTTATGGAAATCGTTCCGCCCTGAAAAGTTGCGAAGTATTGAGACGGACGGAATGTAATGCAAAGTTGCAACAGCTTTTGAAAAGGTCGACACGGAAAGTTTCACGGCTAAAGGGAAAATAATAACTGCAACGGGTTTTTGAAAAGCACTACTTGGAAATCGCGTCACTGTTCATTTTCGTGTTTTCAATGTAATTGGAAAATTCCAAAAAATAACGGTGATTGCAGATTCTAACGGTGATTACAATAGTGAAATAATAAACGGTTAATAACGGTTTTATTACGGTAAATAGGTGTAATGAAAAGCGTTATCACCGAATATTGGAAAATGAGGTATTCATGGCCATCATGATAATATCCGTATATAGGATTTAAAAATAAACGGAGATCCTAACTTTTAGATCATAATATATATTCAGTTTTTATTTATTCATTGGAAAATAAGATAAATAAAAAAATAGTAAATAATAAGAACAAATAATGATAATAATAGGATAAATAATAAAATATAAATACTAGTGACCCCGTGCGGCCTTTAACAGTTAATGGGAAAAAAAACGAATAATATACAACAATGTACAGCGAAATGTTGAACAGTGTCATAGCACATCAAATAATACAATTGGCTGGTATGTAAACTATAATACTTTTTAAATCATATCTGCATTTAAAAATTACTGCAATTTTCCTAAGTAAAATCATGTTAGGCCTACTATTTCTTATCAATATGAACTTCTGTTAAAATATACGTTATAGTTATATTTGATACTTGTATGACATGTTAGTAAAGCAATGCCATTTATTGTATTTATATTTAATACAATATATATATATATATATATATATATATATATAATAGCATATATATATATATATATATTTCGATAACCACACACACACACACACAAACACAATATATATATATATATATATATATATATATATATATATATATGTATGTATGTTTGTCCCGAACAGAAACCTAAACTACATATACTTTAGATACTGGCTTAGGTGTTTTTAATTCTTCAGATCGAAGTACTAATTATCTTCGATCTGGGGAGAGAGAGGGAGAGACAGACAGAGAGAGAGGGGAGAGAGAGAGAAAGGGAGAGAGAGGGAGAGAGAGGGGGAGAGGGAGAGACAAACAGAGAAAGAGAGGGAGGGAGGGAGAGACAGAGAGAGGGAGAGAGAGGGAGAGAAAGAGGGGGAGAGAGACAGACAGAGAGAGAGGAGGGAGAGAGAGAGATTACTGAGAATATTTGCTTAGGTTTATGCATTTATTATTTCAAGGAAATATTACTAGTTGATGAATACTGGATTTCTGTAATGGCAGTTTGAAAAAAATGCTTTTCTTGAAATTTAACGCGTGAAACGGAAACGATTTACAAAGTGATGCGGAATTTACGAAATTGTATGCTTGGAGTAAGGGGTGGACAAACGTGCAGCGCTATTTCCGCCGTCTTTGCACGACTGAAGAAAGAAGAAACAATTACCTAACAAGAAAGAAGAGAAACTTTAAAGATTAGGCCTAAGTCAAGTTACTTTTGTCCTCACACGTCAGCCGAGATGCCGTAACTGGACTGGTCTACTTTCACCAAGGTTAAGTTAAATTGATACACTTTATTCAAACATCCTCTGGTAGCTCAGTTGGTAGAGCGGTGGACTGTAGTGGTTCAAAAATCAGTTATCCATAGGTCGCTGGTTCAAATCCGGCCCGGAGGAAACTTTTTTAACAAAATTTAATAAACACCGTAATGGAGAATAATTTTTGTACTGTTAGTAGTTTCAATTTATTTTTAAACCATTGTATAAATCAAACATTTGAAAATAATCTCATGCTGACGTGATTGGAGCGTATTTCGAGAAAAATAACAGTACTGTATTTTTCATTCAGAACTTTTTTAAAATTCTAATTCAGTATTGTAATCAGCGTTAAAATCTCCACAAAATATTCGTTACAAATTTTAATATAACATTGAAAATTTTAATTTCTAATTTACGTGAATCAAATGACTATGCGCAATTAATTTTTTAACATGCGTTGCGATGGGTGATGCTACTGCACAAATTTATATTGGTAATTGTAGTAAAAGATTAGTATTTTTATATTAATTCTTAACGATCAGCTGATTTCAGTGAACAGCTGATAGGCTATAATACGTTTAAGGTTATGTTGTTGAAAACTAGCTACGTTATAGTAAACGATCACTTGTTTTATATTAATTCGTAACGATCAGCTGATTTCACTGTAGACCTGATAGGATGTAATAAAGTTTTAGGTTATATTGTTAAAAACTGGCAATGTTATAGTAAAAGATCAGTTGTTTTATATTAATTCGTAACGATCAGCTGATTTCAGTGAACAGCTGATAGGCTATAATACGTTTAAGGTTATATTGTTGAAAACTAGCTACATTATAGTAAAATGATCACGTGTTTTATATTAATTCGTAACGATCAGCTGATTTCACTGAAGAGCTGATAGGCTGTAATAAAGTTTTAGGTTATATTGTTAAAAACTGGCAATGTTATAGTAAAAGATCAGTTGTTTTATATTAATTCGTAACGATCAGCTGATTTCATTGAACAGCTGATAAGCTGTTTAATACATTTAAGGTTATATTGTTAAAAACTATGTTAATTTGTCGTATTTTCGAACAAATTATCGTCATTAAAATAAAAAAGAAGAGAAAACATGATACACGACTTTTATTTTTGTTTCAATATCAAAAATATGTTAAAATTGTCTAAGTTGTTACAAAAACAGATTTTCATGTCAACATTGAAGACAAAATGATAAAATTCGCCAATGCATAAAGACACACGCACATACGCGCGCGCGGATTTATTTAAAAATTTGTACGACCTTATAGAAAGAGCTCTTAAGGTTCGGATCGGCGCTCATTCATCAAGTCCTAGATCTACGTCTAAATTCCGCTATAAAAGTGTATTTTCCATCAATTTATGTAATATTTATGTTTTGGTTACGATACTAAAATCACATGTTAGAAAAAATAACAAAAACATTTACGTTTGTTACCAGTTTAGGATGTATTCCATATTTTTATTGTGTTTAATTTCATTAATTTTTATTATTTTTTTAAAAATTCAGCGAGACAGTTGCGTGTTGAGTTCATAATCAGTCGAATATTCAACGCAGTTGCATATTTAGTTTAATATATTTCACTACAAACATTTTCTGTCTGTCACGTTGTTACACTTGAGTTTGTCAGTGAAATAGTGTCGACATATGTCTACCTGCCAATGACATGTGTCAGCTAAGTATAAAATCTGCTACCGTCAAATATTTACATGCTTACGTCATCCTGTTATGTAAACTGTTACACAATCAATTTAGGATATGTTTGAGAAGCAGTATATTAATTTCTGTTTGTTATACTGCATTTTTACAATTTCTTTACTTTAAGCTTGTTGACTAATGGAAACGAAATATCAGAGTTAATATAAGTGATAAAGTGTACTGATTCGAACCTACGGCTTTGAGGTGCGCAATCAATGGACACTGTCGGCCATATTGAATCTATTCGTTAAAAAACTTTTGTTAATTAACTAAGCCGCCTCGGTGGCCTAGTTGATAGCGTACTGAGCTTTCATCCCGAGGACCCGGGTTCGATTCCCGGCCAGGGCTTGGCATTTTCATACGCTATAAATCATCCCATCGTCTGCATTAGCCCAAGTGTGCAAAATAGTCGGACGTTAAAAAAAAAAGAAAAGTTAATTAACGATACCGATTAATTTGCTATGTGTTCAGATAACATTATGTTTGTTATCTCACTTTAAAACTTCACATAGATTGTTCATTGAACATAAATTCTGTATTTAGTAAAACTCGATAATCAGGAAAATTATTTCAATAAACAACAAAAATTTTAACATATACCATTCATGTTTTAGGATTGGTTGTGCTTTTGGATTTTACGCGATGTCATATTGAATATATGTTGGTACTTATAGTAAAAGATCACTTGTTTTATATTAATTCGTAGCGATCAGCTGATTTCATTGAACAGCTGATAAGCTATAATAAGTTTCAGGTTATGTTGTTGAAAATTGGCTATGTTAATTTGTCGTGTTTTTGAACAAATCATCGTAATTAAACTAATAAGAAAGAGAATATATAACACATGATTTTTATTTTTTGTTTAATATCAGATTTTTTGTCTGTGTCCTTGTGAATACGTGATACAATAAGAGCTACACAATTCGAGTTAAAAACATGTCAATTGTTTGGAAGTACGAACAATGACTCAAAATGTAATGAACGCCTGATAGGCTACAATAAGTTTAAGTTTGTGTTGTTAAAAACTAGCTTTGTTTTAGTAAAAGATCAGTTGTTTTATATTAATTCGTAAAAATCAGCTGATTTCATTGAATAGCTGATAGGCTACAATATGTTTTAGGTTATGTTGAAAACTGGCTATGTTGATTTGTTGTGTTTTCGAACAAATTATCGTAATTAAAAGAAATAGAAAAAAACATGATACACGATTTTTATTTTTTGGTTCAATAACAGAAATTTTCTTGTCTGTGTTGAGTGAGTAGGATTCCGGGCGGTATAGCCCAAAACATGGCGGCCACTGATGTATATATATATACGTGCCGTAGGTGTGCGCGAGGTGTTGGTGGCGTCGTGACGTAGGTGTACGCAAGGTGTGCGTGCCCACCGCCATCGTGTTACGTGCCCAGCCCACCCCAAACAGGTAGATAGAGTGTTATATAAAGTAAGTCTATCTATGAGCGCCTTTCTCTCTCGTGGATGGTGTATGATATATATATATGATTTGGCAGTGCCAGCCGCCATCTTGTTACATACCCGAGCCGCCTGTGGATATTAATTAATCGAATAAAAAGTTGCGCGTTTCTGGCGGGGCTCGAACCGGGGACGTTGCGCGTGTGAGCGCACGCTATGACCACTGTACCACGCGGGAGTCTTGGGAAATTAGTGCGATTCGAGATATATGAAACGTAACGATTTTGCCCGATCGCCATCGTGTTACGTGCCCCGGGCCTGTGGATGGCGCGTTATATAAACATATAAAGTACTTCATTCTATGGCCGCCGCCATCCGTGCCCCGGGCCTGTGGATAGTGTGTTATATAAACATATAAAGTACTACATTCTATGGCCGCCGCCATCGTGTTACGTGCCCCGGGCCTGTGGATGGCGCGTTATATAAACATATAAAGAACGTCAATCTATGACCTCTCTCTCTCTCTCTCTCTAGCCACCGCCGCCATCGTGTTACGTGCCCCAGGGTCTGTGGATAGTGCGTTATATAAACATATAAAGTACTTCATTCTATGGCCGTCCCCATCCGTGCCCAGGGCCTGTGGATGGTGCGTTATATAAACATATAAAGAACGTCAATCTATGACCTCTCTCTCTCTCTCTCTCTCTCTCTCTCTCTCTCTCTCTCTCTCTAGCCACCGCCGCCATCGTGTTACGTGCCCGGGGTCTGTGGATAGTGCGTTATATAAACATATAAAGAACGTCAATCTATGACCACCTCTCTCTCTCTCTCTCTCTCTCTCTAGCCGCCGCCGCCATCGTGTTACGTGCCCGGGGCCTGTGGATAGCGCGTTATATAAACATATAAAGTAAGTCTATCTATGACCTCTCTCTCTCTCTCTCTCTCTCTCTCTCTCTCTTTTTCTCTCTCTCTCTCTCTAAGGAAAAAGAAACAAAGATGTAAACATAAAATTGTATTTGTTTTATTGTAAACACCGTTTGCTTGCAAAACAAACAAAAAGACACTAAAATACATGACATATAGTTGAATTATGGTAAATATTGAGTTAATGGAAAAAAAAGACTTACAAATCAGTTACAAGGTACAAATAAAAAAATAATGAACAGATAAAAAAATACAGATTTCGCGCACAACGTAATGTTATACAGTTAGGAAACATAACAATGCATCACAAATGTCAGTACAGTATCAATATTAATGTTTTCTTGTCATGCGCTCAAATAGTTAAAAATACAATTTCTGAACGTCCACAATAAATGTACGACAAACCGGGCAACGTTGTCAATCCTTTCGTGCTACCATGGTACATACCCAACTCTAGGTGACATTGTAGTAACTACCCAACCCGTCGCCGTTATGTACCCTTCCCTGGCATTTTTTGTCATTGTGGTACGTACATGGCCCGTGTGTACCCTACCCGACTTTATTTCAATCTTTACAAAGGCTAAGAACTAGGTGATATTATAGTAACTACCTAACCCGTCGCCATTATGTACCATTCTTAAACATTTTTGTCATTATGGTACGTACCCGACCCGTCGTCTTCGTGTACCCTGTCTAGCTTAATTTCAATCTTTACAAAGGCTAACAACTAGGTGACATTATAGTAACTACCTAACCTATCGCCATTATGTACCTTTCTTAACCATTTTGTCATTATGGTACGTACCCTACCCGTTGCCATCGCGTACCCTGGTCAGCTTTATATCAATCATTGCAAAGGCTCAGAACTAGGTGACAGTGTAGTAACTACCCACCCGTCGCCATTATGTACTCTTCCCAGCCATTTTTTCCATTATGATACGTACCCAACCCGTTGCTATCGTGTACCCTGTTCAGCTTTATATCAATCATTGCAAAGTCTCAGAACTAGATGACAGTATAGTAACTACCCAGTCCGCCACCGTTATGTACTCTTCCCAGGCATTTTTGTCATTGTGGTAAGTACCAGACCCTTGTGTATCTTGCCCTGCTTTATTTCAATCATTGCAAAGGTTTCTCTCCGTCTGTCCATCTGTCTCTCTCTCTTTCTCTCTCTCTCTCTCTCTCTCTCTCTCTCTCTCTCTCTCTCTCTCTCTAACGTCATCATGTACGTTTTGGCAAATATGCATGTGGCAATATGCACTTTACGGTCAACAAGTAGACGTAGGCCTGCATTACGCCAGTTGTAGCCATGTCGTGGAGGGCTCTCTCTCTCGTGGATGGTGTATGATATATGTAATTTTGGTAGTGCCTAGCCCACTGTCTGTTGTTCGGACCACTGCATACACTCTTTGACTACGATGCGGCTATATGTGTTCGAACAGTTGACATATCGTTCTCAATTATTCAAACAAACAAAGCAACGTGGGATAAGTAAGGAAAAGAATAATATTAAATTTTTTAAATAAAAAATATTTTTAATCAAAGCGACCTAGGTAGTCCTCTCTCCACTCATTTAGAAGTTGTTCACTCGTCGGCTCCGGTTCACTGTCTGATTCCTCCCCTGAAGAAAGGGGATCCCAAAATTCTAAATGGTATTCTACGTTATCACCGTAGTAGTAGTCAAAGTCATCCTGTAAAATAAAAAAAACAATCGATGTAAGTAACTGAGCGTGTGTACTCATCTTTCAGGGGAAATAATTTGTGGTAAAAGTACTCTCGTTGTACAGTTGACACAACGTTCACAATTATTCAAACAAACAAACTGTACAAAGAGGCTATTGTTCGTATAATCTTCGTCAGTAATGTTCACCTATTTACAATAATACAAAAACAACAGGGTATCGGTATGTATTACGTATATAAAATGTGCAAGATATATTTAACTGTAAACTTTCTAAACAATGTTGTATCTATAACGGTATTTTATGCAGTGCAATGGTGTCAGTAATAATTGTAAAACAAAAGCAAAAATAAAAAAATGTTCGCTTATTTACATCATACAAAAAATATAGTATAACATGTAGTATAACGGCGTGAAATAATAATTATTAGTGAAGTTACGTATATAAAATGTGCAAGATATATTTAACTGTAAACTTTCTAAACAATTTTGTGTCTGTAAAAGTAGGTTAAACAGTGTAATGGTGTTGGTAATAATTGTAAAACAAAAGCAAAAAAAAAAAAATGCTCGCTTATTTACATCATACAAAAATATAGTATAATAACATGTAGTATAACGATATTAAATATGTATTAGTAAAGTTAAGTATATACAATGTGCAAGATATATTTAACTCGACAATAATCCTCTGCTACAAAGCGTAGGACAATACATCTTTGCGTAGTTTGTTTTACAGATGAAATAACGGACACAACTGTTCAAACAAACCACTTAAAAAGGTAATGTTCATCTTCTTTCAAAATCAACATGATATTTGTTCATCTTCTTTCAAAATCAACATGATATTTTGCCTACTTCTACAATATTATTATTAGATTGTGAATGATCTAATAATCGTGATGACAAAGCTACACATGTAGTATAACGGTATTAAATATGTATTAGTGAAGTTAAGTATATACAATGTGCAAGATATATTTAACTCGACAATAATCCACTGCTACAAAACGTAGGACAATACATCTTTGCGTAGTTTGTTTTACAGGTGAAATAACGGACACAACTGTTCAAACAAACCATTTAAAGAGGGTAATGTTCATCTTCTTTCAAAATCAACATGATATTTTACCTACTTCTACAATATTATTATTAGATTGTGAATGATCTAATAATCGTGATGACAAAGCTACACATGTAGTATAACGGTATTAAATATGTATTAGTGAAGTTAAGTATATACAATGTGCAAGATATATTTAACTCGACAATAATCCCCTGCTACAAAACGTAGGACAATACATCTTTGCGTAGTTTGTTTTACAGGTGAAATAACGGACACAACTGTTCAAACAAACCACATAAAGAGGGTATTGTTCATCTTCTTTCAAAATCAACATGACATTTTACCTACTTCTACACATAAACAGTCCACATTGTACAAGTAAGATAGATGATATCGAAAATAGTTTTCAACCGTACATTCGAATAAATCTATTTGCAAAGTGATTTATGTGTAAATAAAAGAAATTATACCTACTATTTCTGAGAATAGCTTTACCATCTCGGAGCCGTCAAACAAGTCCACAATGTAGCACATATTCAGACGGATTTCAACAAGACACTAAGAATCGCTAGAGACATTAATTCGAGTATATATAGGGAAACCAGAACACGCAGCGCTTATACACAATGTATCCAGCCTTAACATTAAAGTGATTGACCTTGCCCGTAATACGAAGCCTGAATGTGCGGTGGACATATGGTGATTCGTGATATTTCATCAACGATGGAGTGACACAAGTGCAGTCGCCTAGTAGGTTTTACATTTGACATGTGCAGTTTATAATGTGAAGGTCAACCAACGCTACCGTGGCATGATGAAATAAACAATTGTGTTATAAATACGGGCGGAACAAGGGCGTCAAACCCGTTTGCCTTTTGCGCTAGACACTGGAATGATCGCAGCTCGTAAGTTGTATTCTATTCTGTCTGTTGTTATCTCTCTCTCTCATTGCTTGTGTGTTTGTATTAATTAACGGAAATAATTATAAGTTTTGTAAAAGAATATTTTTTATATAATAGCTAATAGCATTACATACTAAACATTGCCGTCTTCATAAAAGAATAACTTTTTAATAATAATAAACACAATCTTTGTACTTTAAAATAATTTTCTAAATAATAATTTTATTTTGTATGTAATAAACACTATTTCTGACATAAAATTATAATAACGTTTATGCAAGATCTTTACTAAATATAATTTTTTTCACAAACATGTTTAATTGAGGCCATCCAAATGTAGGTGTGAGTGTAAAGTGTTAAAGTCTTGAAAGTGTAAGTGTGTGTTAGGGTACCCCGAGGGACGTCTAAGTCCTCGCAATAGATGCAGTTAGTCTACACACTGATGTAGGGCTAAGATAGTAAAACAATGAAAAGCATAATACAGGTAACATAGCTATTTACTGTGATATTTCAATGAATATGAAAGCATGCAATCAAATCAATAAATAACAACCATCTTGTAGTCCAAATGTTTGTTTAACACATTTTCCTAAGAAACATTGGCATAAAACCTGAAAGACGTATGTGTAAGGTTATTCTCACTCACTCACTTCTGTTTCAAGACGGCTGGCTCTGATTCAAAGTTGAGAGTATACGGGCTGCACGGCAAAACCTAACATAATTTTGATCACCTCTTATTATAAATCATTTTAATTATATCGAATGCCTTTATAATGCACACCAGACCTATTAAGCACAAACATGTTTAATTGAGGCCATCCAAATGTAGGTGTGAGTGTAAAAGTCTTGTAAGTGTAAGTGTGTGTGTGTGTGTGTGTGTGTGTGTGTGTGTGTGTGTGTGTGTGTGTGTGTGTGTGTGTGTGTGTGTTAGGGTACCCCGAGGGACGTCTAAGTCGTCGCAATAGGTGCAGTTAGTCTACACACCCATGTAGGGGACTAAGATAGTAAAACAATGAAAAGCATAATACAGGTAACATAGCTATTTACTGTGATATTTCAATGAATATGAAAGCATGCAATCAAATCAATAAATAACAACCATCTTGTAGTCCAAATGTTTGTTTAACACTTTTTCCTAAGAAACATTGGCATAAAACCTGAAAGACGTATGTGTAAGGTTATTCTCACTCACTCACTTCTGTTTCAAGACGGCTGGCTCTGATTCAAAGTTGAGAGTATACGGGCTGCACGGCAAAACCTAACATAATTTTGATCACCTCTTATTATAAATCAATTTAATTATATCGAATGCCTTTATACTGCACACCAGACCTATTAAGCACAAACATGTTTAATTGAGGCCATCCAAATGTAGGTGTGAGTGTAAAGTGTTAAAGTCTTGTAAGTGTAAGTGTGTGTGTGTGTGTGTGTGTGTGTGTGTGTGTGTGTGTGTGTTAGGGTACCCCGAGGGACGTCTAAGTCGTCGCAATAGGTGCAGTTAGTCTACACACCCATGTAGGGGACTAAGATAGTAAAACAATGAAAAACATAATGCAGGTAACATAGCTATTTACTGTGATATTTAATTTCAATGAATATGAAAGCATGCAATCAAATCAATAAATAACAACCAGTTTAGTTAAACAGTAAATATTTATTATTAGCATTTTAAACGTTATGAGCGGAAGTTACCATAATATTTGAAAATTTAATAAAATCGTTTGAAAACATAGTTTAGTAGTTATGTACTTAGGAAAAAAAAACACACAGCAACGTTTTAATTTTACTAAATGTTCTTCTGTCGCAAGACTTATGTGTAAGGTTATCCTCACTCACTCACCTCTGTTTCAAAACACATATTAATTATATCGAATACCATTATACCGCACAACAAATCTATTAAGCACAAACAAGTTTAATTGAGACCATCCAAATGTAGGTGTGAGTGTAAAGTGTTAAAGTCTTGTAAGTGTAAGTGTGTGTGTGTGTGTGTGTGTGTGTGTGTGTGTGTGTGTGTGTGTGTGTGTGTGTGTGTGTGTGTTTAGGGTACCCCGAGGGACGTCTAAGTCCTCCCAACAGGTGCAGTTAGTCTACACACACACATGTAGGGGGCTAAGATAGTAAAACAATGAAAAGCATAATGCAGGTAACATAGCTAATTACTGTGATATTTCATTTCAATGAATATGAAAGCATGCAATCAAATCAATAAATAACAACCGGCTTGTAGTCCAAATGTATGTTTAACACTTTTTCCTAAGAAAACTTTTACAAAGCATGAAAGACGTATGAGTAAAGTGATCCTCACTCACTCACTTCTGTTTCAAGACGGCTGGCTCTGATTCAAAGTTGAGAGTATACTGGCTGCACGGCAAAACCTAACGTAATTTTTATCACCTCTTATTATAAATCTTTTTAATTATATCGAATACCATTATACCGCACACCAGACCTATTAAGCACAAACATGTTTAATTGAGGCCATCCAAATGTAGGTGTGAGTGTAAAGTGTTAAAGTCTTATAAGTGTAAGTGTGTGTGTGTGTGTGTTAGGGTACAACGAGGGACGTCTAAGTCCTCTCAACAGGTGCAGTTAGTCTACACACACACATGTAGGGGGCTAAGATAGTAAAACAATGAAAAGCATAATGCAGGTAACATAGCTAATTACTGTGATATTTCATTTCAATGAATATGAAAGCATGCAATCAAATCAATAAATAACAACCGGCTTGTAGTCCAAATGTATGTTTAACACTTTTTCCTAAGAAACCTTGTAAAAAGCCTGAAAGACGTATGTGTAAGGTTATCCTCACTCACTCACTTCTGTTTCAAGACACATATTAATTATATCGAATACAATTATACCGCACACCAGACCTATTAAGCACAAACATGTTTAATTGAGGCCATCCAAATGTAGGTGTGAGTGTAAAGTGTTAAAGTCTTGTAAGTGTAAGTGTGTGTGTGTGTGTGTGTGTGTGTGTTAGGGTACCCCGAGGGACGTCTAAGTCCTCCCAACAGGTGCAGTTAGTCTACACACACATGTAGGGGGCTAAGATAGTAAAACAATGAAAAGCATAATGCAGGTAACATAGCTAATTACTGTGATATTTCATTTCAATGAATATGAAAGCATGCAATCAAATCAATAAATAACAACCGGCTTGTAGTCCAAATGTATGTTTAACACTTTTTCCTAAGAAACCTTGTACAAAGCCTGAAAGACGTATGTGTAAGGTTATCCTCACTCACTCACTTCTGTTTCAAGACGGCTGGCTCTGATTCAAAGTTGAGAGTATACTGGCTGCACGGCAAAACCTAACGTAATTTTGATCACCTCTTATTATAAATCTTTTTAATTATATCGAATACCATTATACCGAACACCAGACCTATTAAGCACAAACATGTTTAATTGAGACCATCCAAATGTAGATGTGAGTGTAAAGTGTTAAAGTCTTGAAAGTGTAAGTTTGTGTGTGTTAGGGTACCCTCGAGGGACGTCTAAGTCCTCTCAACAGGTGCAGTTAGTCTACACACACATACAAGTAAGCGGCTAAGATAGTAAAACAATGAAAAGCATAATACAGGTAACATAGCTAATTACTGTGATATTTCATTTCAATGAATATGAAAGCATGCAATCAAATCAATAAATAACAACCAGTTTAGTTAAACAGTAAATATTTATTATTAGCATTTTAAACGTTATGAGCGGAAGTTACCATAATATTTGAAAATTTAATAAAATCGTTTGAAAACATAGTTTAGTATTTATGTACTTAGAAAAAAAACACACAACCACGTTTTAATTTTACTAAATGTTCTTCTGCCGCAGTTAACGGTAAGGAACAGAAACTACGCAATAAGTAGTTACGTTTGCAACGACGTCGACGACGACGACGACGACGAAGACAACGATGACGACGAAGACAACGATGACCAGGATAACGACGACACGACATTGACAACTGCAACGACGATGATTTCGAAGATAGCATCTACATCAATGACAACGACAACGACGGCAATGGCGACAACGTCAACGGCGATCTATGTAAGCAACAGATATACGGCAACATCTGAAAGAACTATTCACATGGTAATAAATAGATTGCAGTCGTGAACAAAATGTCGTATAGACGTCACTCTTAGTACTACTATCTCCTCACCAGTAGCGGCGAAACAGTTAAGTTCTGTTTGCCCTATTAAATACGGAGGCCAAGTACAAACGTAATACGACTTCTGCACATTGGGTATTCCCTAACGCGCAAGATACACTAGTAGCAAAAAAAAAAAAAAAAACGTGACCGCATGTTATGGCGTTATCCGGCGATTTGTTCGAACAAAGTAAACAAGAAGGAATAGTTTGTATATTGTCACTCATTTCAAAATCTAGGAACACTTGCATGCTGCGTTTGATCTCTTTCTCACAGTAGGGGCACTCGGTAAGCTGTTCCAGACATTCCCTGCAAGCTACGTGTCCGCCAGGAATCATCGCGACCCATTTTTAGGTCTCGCTACAGCAAGGAGCGACCTCGGTGAGCCGATCCCGCCACGGTTCCGCTTCCGGTTCGTTGAGACGTGGATGACCATGCAACACTATATACACAATATTTCAATACTGTTCAACCCTGCAGGGTGCAGACTAACTACACCTGTTGAGAGGATTTAGACATCCTTCGCGGTAGTGCGCGCGTGCGCGAACGCTACGCTGACGGTGTAATCTTATATTGTAATAAACCTAAAAAGTAAAAATACAAAAAAAATTAAAAAATATAAAACAAAAAAAACTTTTTGAGAGACTACAATTTTGTCATGGAGTGGTAGTCACCGGGAGTAGCGATGGTTTGGGGCTACTCCCTCAAGGGGTTAAGCCTTCTGCTTAACACCGGATTGTAATGTGGGCTACGATGGCGGCTTCACCACCTCGTACGACGGTTCCAACCACGTGTACAAACACAGAGGACAATCGTGAATACGTTTATGCGGGCCCTGAAAAGGGCCATTTGTACGCTGCTCCTCGGATTCAAGGAGCAGAAAGAGGGGTATTAAGGGACATGTCAAGGGATAACGACTCTAATGTAGAGTCCTACATATCAGTGTCCAGAACGTCAAGAGTAGAGGTTACGTCAAAGTCGAGGGCTACGTATGTCTGTGGTGATGGTGGCGGCGGTGGTGGTGGAGATAACGGCGGCGGACGGAGGCGACGACGACGAG
This sequence comes from Callitettix versicolor, assembly GCA_022606455.1. Taxonomy (NCBI): domain Eukaryota; kingdom Metazoa; phylum Arthropoda; class Insecta; order Hemiptera; family Cercopidae; genus Callitettix; species Callitettix versicolor. The sequence goes on along the minus strand of CM040186.1, from coordinate 103,032,871 downwards.
AAAGGTTGGTCATTTTTGGGTGTCATAAACATTGGAGTTCGTCGTCGTCGCCCCCGTCCGCCGCCGTTATCTCCACCACCACCGCCGCCACCATCACCACAGACATACGTAGCCCTCGACTTTGACGTAACCTCTACTCTTGACGTTCTGGACACTGATATGTAGGACTCTACATTAGAGTCGTTATCCCTTGACATGTCCCTTAATACCCCTCTTTCTGCTCCTTGAATCCGAGGAGCAGCGTACAAATGGCCCTTTTCAGGGCCCGCATAAACGTATTCACGATTGTCCTCTGTGTTTGTACACGGGGTTGGAACCGTCGTACGAGGTGGTGAAGCCGCCATCGTAGCCCACATTACAATCCGGTGTTAAGCAGAAGGCTTAACCCCTTGAGGGAGTAGCCCCAAACCATCGCTACTCCCGGTGACTACCACTCCATGACAAAATTGTAGTCTCTCAAAAGTTTTTTTGTTTTATATTTTTAATTTTTTTGTATTTTTACTTTTAGGTTTATTACAATATAAGATTACACCGTCAGCGTAGCGTTCGCGCACGCGCGCACTACCGCGAAGGATGTCTAAATCCTCTCAACAGGTGTAGTTAGTCTGCACCCTGCAGGGTTGAACAGTATTGAAATATTGTGTATATAGTGTTGCATGGTCATCCACGTCTCAACGAACCGGAAGCGGAACCGTGGCGGGATCGGCTCACCGAGGTCGCTCCTTGCTGTAGCGAGACCTAAAAATGGGTCGCGATGATTCCTGGCGGACACGTAGCTTGCAGGGAATGTCTGGAACAGCTTACCGAGTGCCCCTACTGTGAGAAAGAGATCAAACGCAGCATGCAAGTGTTCCTAGATTTTGAAATGAGTGACAATATACAAACTATTCCTTCTTGTTTACTTTGTTCGAACAAATCGCCGGATAAAGCCATAACATGCGGTCACGTTTATTTTTTTTTTTTTTTTTTTGCTACTAGTGTATCTTGCGCGTTAGGGAATACCCAATGTGCAGAAGTCGTATTACGTTTGTACTTGGCCTCCGTATTTAATAGGGCAAACAGAACTTAACTGTTTCGCCGCTACTGGTGAGGAGATAGTAGTACTAAGAGTGACGTCTATACGACATTTTGTTCACGACTGCAATCTATTTATTACCATGTGAATAGTTCTTTCAGATGTTGCCGTATATCTGTTGCTTACATAGATCGCCGTTGACGTTGTCGCCATTGCCGTCGTTGTCGTTGTCATTGATGTAGATGCTATCTTCGAAATCATCGTCGTTGCAGCTGTCAATGTCGTGTCGTCGTTATCCTGGTCATCGTTGTCTTCGTCGTCATCGTTGTCTTCGTCGTCGTCGTCGTCGTCGACGTCGTTGCAAACGTAACTACTTATTGCGTAGTTTCTGTTCCTTACCGTTAACTGCGGCAGAAGAACATTTAGTAAAATTAAAACGTGGTTGTGTGTTTTTTTTCTAAGTACATAAATACTAAACTATGTTTTCAAACGATTTTATTAAATTTTCAAATATTATGGTAACTTCCGCTCATAACGTTTAAAATGCTAATAATAAATATTTACTGTTTAACTAAACTGGTTGTTATTTATTGATTTGATTGCATGCTTTCATATTCATTGAAATGAAATATCACAGTAATTAGCTATGTTACCTGTATTATGCTTTTCATTGTTTTACTATCTTAGCCGCTTACTTGTATGTGTGTGTAGACTAACTGCACCTGTTGAGAGGACTTAGACGTCCCTCGAGGGTACCCTAACACACACAAACTTACACTTTCAAGACTTTAACACTTTACACTCACATCTACATTTGGATGGTCTCAATTAAACATGTTTGTGCTTAATAGGTCTGGTGTTCGGTATAATGGTATTCGATATAATTAAAAAGATTTATAATAAGAGGTGATCAAAATTACGTTAGGTTTTGCCGTGCAGCCAGTATACTCTCAACTTTGAATCAGAGCCAGCCGTCTTGAAACAGAAGTGAGTGAGTGAGGATAACCTTACACATACGTCTTTCAGGCTTTGTACAAGGTTTCTTAGGAAAAAGTGTTAAACATACATTTGGACTACAAGCCGGTGGTTATTTATTGATTTGATTGCATGCTTTCATATTCATTGAAATGAAATATCACAGTAATTAGCTATGTTACCTGCATTATGCTTTTCATTGTTTTACTATCTTAGCCCCCTACATGTGTGTGTAGACTAACTGCACCTGTTGGGAGGACTTAGACGTCCCTCGGGGTACCCTAACACACACACACACACACACACACACACACTTACACTTACAAGACTTTAACACTTTACACTCACACCTACATTTGGATGGCCTCAATTAAACATGTTTGTGCTTAATAGGTCTGGTGTGCGGTATAATTGTATTCGATATAATTAATATGTGTCTTGAAACAGAAGTGAGTGAGTGAGGATAACCTTACACATACGTCTTTCAGGCTTTTTACAAGGTTTCTTAGGAAAAAGTGTTAAACATACATTTGGACTACAAGCCGGTTGTTATTTATTGATTTGATTGCATGCTTTCATATTCATTGAAATGAAATATCACAGTAATTAGCTATGTTACCTGCATTATGCTTTTCATTGTTTTACTATCTTAGCCCCTACATGTGTGTGTGTAGACTAACTGCACCTGTTGAGAGGACTTAGACGTCCCTCGTTGTACCCTAACACACACACACACACACTACACTTATAAGACTTTAACACTTTACACTCACACCTACATTTGGATGGCCTCAATTAAACATGTTTGTGCTTAATAGGTCTGGTGTGCGGTATAATGGTATTCGATATAATTAAAAAGATTTATAATAAGAGGTGATAAAAATTACGTTAGGTTTTGCCGTGCAGCCAGTATACTCTCAACTTTGAATCAGAGCCAGCCGTCTTGAAACAGAAGTGAGTGAGTGAGGATCACTTTACTCATACGTCTTTCATGCTTTGTAAAAGTTTTCTTAGGAAAAAGTGTTAAACATACATTTGGACTACAAGCCGGTTGTTATTTATTGATTTGATTGCATGCTTTCATATTCATTGAAATGAAATATCACAGTAATTAGCTATGTTACCTGCATTATGCTTTTCATTGTTTTACTATCTTAGCCCCTACATGTGTGTGTGTAGACTAACTGCACCTGTTGGGAGGACTTAGACGTCCCTCAGGGTACCCTAACACACACACACACACACACACACACACACACACACACACACACACACACACACACACACACACTTACACTTACAAGACTTTAACACTTTACACTCACACCTACATTTGGATGGTCTCAATTAAACTTGTTTGTGCTTAATAGATTTGTTGTGCGGTATAATGGTATTCGATATAATTAATATGTGTTTTGAAACAGAGGTGAGTGAGTGAGGATAACTCTTACACATAAGTCTTGCGACAGAAGAACATTTAGTAAAATTAAAACGTTGCTGTGTGTTTTTTTTTCTTAAGTACATAAATACTAAACTATGTTTTCAAACAATTTTATTAAAATTTCAAATATTATGGTAACTTCCGCTCATAACGTTTAAAATGCTAATAATAAATATTTACTGTTTAACTAAGCTGGTTGTTATTTATTGATTTGATTGCATGCTTTCATATTCATTGAAATGAAATATCACAGTAAATAGCTATGTTACCTGCATTATGCTTTTCATTGTTTTACTATCTTAGTCCCCTACATGGGTGTGTAGACTAACTGCACCTATTGCGACGACTTAGACGTCCCTCGGGGTACCCCAACACACACACACACACACACTTACACTTACAAGACTTTAACACTTTACACTCACACCTACATTTGGATGGCCTCAATTAAACATGTTTGTGCTTAATAGGTCTGGTGTGCAGTATAAAGGCATTCGATATAATTAAAATGATTTATAATAAGAGGTGATCAAAATTATGTTAGGTTTTGCCGTGCAGCCCGTATACTCTCAACTTTGAATCAGAGCCAGCCGTCTTGAAACAGAAGTGAGTGAGTGAGGATAACCTTACACATACGTCTTTCAGGTTTTATGCCAATGTTTCTTAGGAAAAAGTGTTAAACAAACATTTGGACTACAAGATGGTTGTTATTTATTGATTTGATTGCATGCTTTCATATTCATTGAAATATCACAGTAAATAGCTATGTTACCTGTATTATGCTTTTCATTGTTTTACTATCTTAGTCCCCTACATGGGTGTGTAGACTAACTGCACCTATTGCGACGACTTAGACGTCCCTCGGGGTACCCTAACACACACACACACACACACACACACACACACACACACACACACACACACACACACACACACACACACTTACACTTACAAGACTTTTACACTCACACCTACATTTGGATGGCCTCAATTAAACATGTTTGTGCTTAATAGGTCTGGTGTGCATTATAAAGGCATTCGATATAATTAAAATGATTTATAATAAGAGGTGATCAAAATTATGTTAGGTTTTGCCGTGCAGCCCGTATACTCTCAACTTTGAATCAGAGCCAGCCGTCTTGAAACAGAAGTGAGTGAGTGAGAATAACCTTACACATACGTCTTTCAGGTTTTATGCCAATGTTTCTTAGGAAAATGTGTTAAACAAACATTTGGACTACAAGATGGTTGTTATTTATTGATTTGATTGCATGCTTTCATATTCATTGAAATATCACAGTAAATAGCTATGTTACCTGTATTATGCTTTTCATTGTTTTACTATCTTAGCCCTACATCAGTGTGTAGACTAACTGCATCTATTGCGAGGACTTAGACGTCCCTCGGGGTACCCTAACACACACTTACACTTTCAAGACTTTAACACTTTACACTCACACCTACATTTGGATGGCCTCAATTAAACATGTTTGTGAAAAAAATTATATTTAGTAAAGATCTTGCATAAACGTTATTATAATTTTATGTCAGAAATAGTGTTTATTACATACAAAATAAAATTATTATTTAGAAAATTATTTTAAAGTACAAAGATTGTGTTTATTATTATTAAAAAGTTATTCTTTTATGAAGACGGCAATGTTTAGTATGTAATGCTATTAGCTATTATATAAAAAATATTCTTTTACAAAACTTATAATTATTTCCGTTAATTAATACAAACACACAAGCAATGAGAGAGAGAGATAACAACAGACAGAATAGAATACAACTTACGAGCTGCGATCATTCCAGTGTCTAGCGCAAAAGGCAAACGGGTTTGACGCCCTTGTTCCGCCCGTATTTATAACACAATTGTTTATTTCATCATGCCACGGTAGCGTTGGTTGACCTTCACATTATAAACTGCACATGTCAAATGTAAAACCTACTAGGCGACTGCACTTGTGTCACTCCATCGTTGATGAAATATCACGAATCACCATATGTCCACCGCACATTCAGGCTTCGTATTACGGGCAAGGTCAATCACTTTAATGTTAAGGCTGGATACATTGTGTATAAGCGCTGCGTGTTCTGGTTTCCCTATATATACTCGAATTAATGTCTCTAGCGATTCTTAGTGTCTTGTTGAAATCCGTCTGAATATGTGCTACATTGTGGACTTGTTTGACGGCTCCGAGATGGTAAAGCTATTCTCAGAAATAGTAGGTATAATTTCTTTTATTTACACATAAATCACTTTGCAAATAGATTTATTCGAATGTACGGTTGAAAACTATTTTCGATATCATCTATCTTACTTGTACAATGTGGACTGTTTATGTGTAGAAGTAGGTAAAATGTCATGTTGATTTTGAAAGAAGATGAACAATACCCTCTTTATGTGGTTTGTTTGAACAGTTGTGTCCGTTATTTCACCTGTAAAAACAAACTACGCAAAGATGTATTGTCCTACGTTTTGTAGCAGGGGATTATTGTCGAGTTAAATATATCTTGCACATTGTATATACTTAACTTCACTAATACATATTTAATACCGTTATACTACATGTGTAGCTTTGTCATCACGATTATTAGATCATTCACAATCTAATAATAATATTGTAGAAGTAGGTAAAATATCATGTTGATTTTGAAAGAAGATGAACAATACCCTCTTTAAATGGTTTGTTTGAACAGTTGTGTCCGTTATTTCACCTGTAAAAACAAACTACGCAAAGATGTATTGTCCTACGTTTTGTAGCAGAGGATTATTGTCGAGTTAAATATATCTTGCACATTGTATATACTTAACTTCACTAATACATATTTAATACCGTTATACTACATGTGTAGCTTTGTCATCACGATTATTAGATCATTCACAATCTAATAATAATATTGTAGAAGTAGGTAAAATATCATGTTGATTTTGAAAGAAGATGAACAAATATCATGTTGATTTTGAAAGAAGATGAACATTACCTTTTTAAGTGGTTTGTTTGAACAGTTGTGTCCGTTATTTCATCTGTAAAAACAAACTACGCAAAGATGTATTGTCCTACGCTTTGTAGCAGAGGATTATTGTCGAGTTAAATATATCTTGCACATTGTATATACTTAACTTTACTAATACATATTTAATATCGTTATACTACATGTTATTATACTATATTTTTGTATGATGTAAATAAGCGAGCATTTTTTTTATTTTTGCTTTTGTTTTACAATTATTACCAACACCATTACACTGTTTAACCTACTTTTATAGACACAAAATTGTTTAGAAAGTTTACAGTTAAATATATCTTGCACATTTTATATACGTAACTTCACTAATAATTATTATTTCACGCCGTTATACTACATGTTATACTATATTTTTTGTATGATGTAAATAAGCGAACATTTTTTTATTTTTGCTTTTGTTTTACAATTATTACTGACACCATTGCACTGCATAAAATACCGTTATAGATACAACATTGTTTAGAAAGTTTACAGTTAAATATATCTTGCACATTTTATATACGTAATACATACCGATACCCTGTTGTTTTTGTATTATTGTAAATAGGTGAACATTACTGACGAAGATTATACGAACAATAGCCTCTTTGTACAGTTTGTTTGTTTGAATAATTGTGAACGTTGTGTCAACTGTACAACGAGAGTACTTTTACCACAAATTATTTCCCCTGAAAGATGAGTACACACGCTCAGTTACTTACATCGATTGTTTTTTTTTATTTTACAGGATGACTTTGACTACTACTACGGTGATAACGTAGAATACCATTTAGAATTTTGGGATCCCCTTTCTTCAGGGGAGGAATCAGACAGTGAACCGGAGCCGACGAGTGAACAACTTCTAAGTGAGTGGAGAGAGGACTACCTAGGTCGCTTTGATTAAAAATATTTTTTATTTAAAAAATTTAATATTATTCTTTTCCTTACTTATCCCACGTTGCTTTGTTTGTTTGAATAATTGAGAACGATATGTCAACTGTTCGAACACATATAGCCGCATCGTAGTCAAAGAGTGTATGCAGTGGTCCGAACAACAGACAGTGGGCTAGGCACTACCAAAATTACATATATCATACACCATCCACGAGAGAGAGAGCCCTCCACGACATGGCTACAACTGGCGTAATGCAGGCCTACGTCTACTTGTTGACCGTAAAGTGCATATTGCCACATGCATATTTGCCAAAACGTACATGATGACGTTAGAGAGAGAGAGAGAGAGAGAGAGAGAGAGAGAGAGAGAGAGAGAGAGAAAGAGAGAGAGACAGATGGACAGACGGAGAGAAACCTTTGCAATGATTGAAATAAAGCAGGGCAAGATACACAAGGGTCTGGTACTTACCACGATGACAAAAATGCCTGGGAAGAGTACATAACGGTGGCGGACTGGGTAGTTACTATACTGTCATCTAGTTCTGAGACTTTGCAATGATTGATATAAAGCTGAACAGGGTACACGATAGCAACGGGTTGGGTACGTATCATAATGGCAAAAATGGCTGGGAAGAGTACATAATGGCGACGGGGTGGGTAGTTACTATACTGTCACCTAGTTCTGAGCCTTTGCAATGATTGATATAAAGCTGACCAGGGTACGCGATGGCAACGGGTTGGGTACGTACCATAATGACAAAAATGGTTAAGAAAGGTACATAATGGCGATAGGTTAGGTAGTTACTATAATGTCACCTAGTTGTTAGCCTTTGTAAAGATTGAAATTAAGCTAGGCAGGGTACACGAAGACGTCGGGTCGGGTACGTACCATAATGACAACAATGTTTAAGAATGGTACATAATGGCGAGGGTTAGGTAGTTACTATAATATCACCTAGTTCTTAGCCTTTGTAAAGATTGAAATAAAGCCGGGTAGGATACACACGGGTCGTGTACGTACCACAATGACAAAAATGCCAGAGAAGGGTACATAACGGCGACGGGTTGGGTAGTTACTACAATGTCACCTAGAGTTGGGTATGTACCATGATAGCACCAAAGGATTGACAACGTTGCCCGGTTTGTCGTACATTTATTGTGGACGTTCAGAAATTGTATTTTTAACTATTTGAGCGCATGACAAGAAAACATTAATATTGATACTGTACTGACATTTGTGATGCATTGTTATGTTTCCTAACTGTATAACATTACGTTGTGCGCGAAATCTGTATTTTTTTATCTGTTCATTATTTTTTTATTTGTACCTTGTAACTGATTTGTAAGTCTTTTTCCATTAACTCAATATTTACCATAATTCAACTATATGTCATGTATTTTAGTGTCTTTTGTTTGTTTTGCAAGCAAACGGTGTTTACAATAAAACAAATACAATTTTATGTTTACATCTTTGTTTCTTTTTCCTTAGAGAGAGAGAGAGAAAAAAGAGAGAGAGAGAGAGAGAGAGAGGTCATAGATAGACTTACTTTATATGTTTATATAACGCGCTATCCACAGGCCCCGGGCACGTAACACGATGGCGGCGGCGGCTAGAGAGAGAGAGAGAGAGAGAGAGGTGGTCATAGATTGACGTTCTTTATATGTTTATATAACGCACTATCCACAGACCCCGGGCACGTAACACGATGGCGGCGGTGGCTAGAGAGAGAGAGAGAGAGAGAGAGAGAGAGAGAGAGAGAGAGAGAGGTCATAGATTGACGTTCTTTATATGTTTATATAACGCACCATCCACAGGCCCTGGGCACGGATGGGGACGGCCATAGAATGAAGTACTTTATATGTTTATATAACGCACTATCCACAGACCCTGGGGCACGTAACACGATGGCGGCGGTGGCTAGAGAGAGAGAGAGAGAGAGTCATAGATTGACGTTCTTTATATGTTTATATAACGCGCCATCCACAGGCCCGGGGCACGTAACACGATGGCGGCGGCCATAGAATGTAGTACTTTATATGTTTATATAACACACTATCCACAGGCCTGGGGCACGGATGGCGGCGGCCATAGAATGAAGTACTTTATATGTTTATATAACGCGCCATCCACAGGCCCGGGGCACGTAACACGATGGCGATCGGGCAAAATCGTTACGTTTCATATATCTCGAATCGCACTAATTTCCCAAGACTCCCGCGTGGTACAGTGGTCATAGCGTGCGCCTCACACGCGCAACGTCCCCGGTTCGAGCCCCGCCAGAAACGCGCAACTTTTTATTCGATTAATTAATATCCACAGGCGGCTCGGGTATGTAACAAGATGGCGGCTGGCACTGCCAAATCATATATATATATCATACACCATCCACGAGAGAGAAAGGCGCTCATAGATAGACTTACTTTATATAACACTCTATCTACCTGTTTGGGGTGGGCTGGGCACGTAACACGATGGCGGTGGGCACGCACACCTTGCGTACACCTACGTCACGACGCCACCAACACCTCGCGCACACCTACGGCACGTATATATATATACATCAGTGGCCGCCATGTTTTGGGCTATACCGCCCGGAATCCTACTCACACACACACACACACACTTACACTTACAAGACTTTTACACTCACACCTACATTTGGATGGCCTCAATTAAACATGTTTGTGCTTAATAGGTCTGGTGTGCATTATAAAGGCATTCGATATAATTAAAATGATTTATAATAAGAGGTGATCAAAATTATGTTAGGTTTTGCCGTGCAGCCCGTATACTCTCAACTTTGAATCAGAGCCAGCCGTCTTGAAACAGAAGTGAGTGAGTGAGAATAACCTTACACATACGTCTTTCAGGTTTTATGCCAATGTTTCTTAGGAAAATGTGTTAAACAAACATTTGGACTACAAGATGGTTGTTATTTATTGATTTGATTGCATGCTTTCATATTCATTGAAATATCACAGTAAATAGCTATGTTACCTGTATTATGCTTTTCATTGTTTTACTATCTTAGCCCTACATCAGTGTGTAGACTAACTGCATCTATTGCGAGGACTTAGACGTCCCTCAGGGTACCCCCTAACACACACTTACACTTTCAAGACTTTAACACTTTACACTCACACCTACATTTGGATGGCCTCAATTAAACATGTTTGTGAAAAAAATTATATTTAGTAAAGATCTTGCATAAACGTTATTATAATTTTATGTCAGAAATAGTGTTTATTACATACAAAATAAAATTATTATTTAGAAAATTATTTTAAAGTACAAAGATTGTGTTTATTATTATTAAAAAGTTATTCTTTTATGAAGACGGCAATGTTTAGTATGTAATGCTATTAGCTATTATATAAAAAATATTCTTTTACAAAACTTATAATTATTTCCGTTAATTAATACAAACACACAAGCAATGAGAGAGAGAGATAACAACAGACAGAATAGAATACAACTTACGAGCTGCGATCATTCCAGTGTCTAGCGCAAAGGCAAACGGGTTTGACGCCCTTGTTCCGCCCGTATTTATAACACAATTGTTTATTTCATCATGCCACGGTAGCGTTGGTTGACCTTCACATTATAAACTGCACATGTCAAATGTAAAACCTACTAGGCGACTGCACTTGTGTCACTCCATCGTTGATGAAATATCACGAATCACCATATGTCCACCGCACATTCAGGCTTCGTATTACGGGCAAGGTCAATCACTTTAATGTTAAGGCTGGATACATTGTGTATAAGCGCTGCGTGTTCTGGTTTCCCTATATATACTCGAATTAATGTCTCTAGCGATTCTTAGTGTCTTGTTGAAATCCGTCTGAATATGTGCTACATTGTGGACTTGTTTGACGGCTCCGAGATGGTAAAGCTATTCTCAGAAATAGTAGGTATAATTTCTTTTATTTACACATAAATCACTTTGCAAATAGATTTATTCGAATGTACGGTTGAAAACTATTTTCGATATCATCTATCTTACTTGTACAATGTGGACTGTTTATGTGTAGAAGTAGGTAAAATGTCATGTTGATTTTGAAAGAAGATGAACAATACCCTCTTTATGTGGTTTGTTTGAACAGTTGTGTCCGTTATTTCACCTGTAAAAACAAACTACGCAAAGATGTATTGTCCTACGTTTTGTAGCAGGGGATTATTGTCGAGTTAAATATATCTTGCACATTGTATATACTTAACTTCACTAATACATATTTAATACCGTTATACTACATGTGTAGCTTTGTCATCACGATTATTAGATCATTCACAATCTAATAATAATATTGTAGAAGTAGGTAAAATATCATGTTGATTTTGAAAGAAGATGAACATTACCCTCTTTAAATGGTTTGTTTGAACAGTTGTGTCCGTTATTTCACCTGTAAAAACAAACTACGCAAAGATGTATTGTCCTACGTTTTGTAGCAGAGGATTATTGTCGAGTTAAATATATCTTGCACATTGTATATACTTAACTTCACTAATACATATTTAATACCGTTATACTACATGTGTAGCTTTGTCATCACGATTATTAGATCATTCACAATCTAATAATAATATTGTAGAAGTAGGTAAAATATCATGTTGATTTTGAAAGAAGATGAACAAATATCATGTTGATTTTGAAAGAAGATGAACATTACCTTTTTAAGTGGTTTGTTTGAACAGTTGTGTCCGTTATTTCATCTGTAAAAACAAACTACGCAAAGATGTATTGTCCTACGCTTTGTAGCAGAGGATTATTGTCGAGTTAAATATATCTTGCACATTGTATATACTTAACTTTACTAATACATATTTAATATCGTTATACTACATGTTATTATACTATATTTTTGTATGATGTAAATAAGCGAGCATTTTTTTTTTTTTGCTTTTGTTTTACAATTATTACCAACACCATTACACTGTTTAACCTACTTTTATAGACACAAAATTGTTTAGAAAGTTTACAGTTAAATATATCTTGCACATTTTATATACGTAACTTCACTAATAATTATTATTTCACGCCGTTATACTACATGTTATACTATATTTTTTGTATGATGTAAATAAGCGAACATTTTTTATTTTTGCTTTTGTTTTACACTTATTACTGACACCATTGCACTGCATAAAATACCGTTATAGATACAACATTGTTTAGAAAGTTTACAGTTAAATATATCTTGCACATTTTATATACGTAATACATACCGATACCCTGTTGTTTTTGTATTATTGTAAATAGGTGAACATTACTGACGAAGATTATACGAACAATAGCCTCTTTGTACAGTTTGTTTGTTTGAATAATTGTGAACGTTGTGTCAACTGTACAACGAGAGTACTTTTACCACAAATTATTTCCCCTGAACGATGAGTACACACGCTCAGTTACTTACATCGATTGTTTTTTATTTTACAGGATGACTTTGACTACTACTACGGTGATAACGTAGAATACCATTTAGAATTTTGGGATCCCCTTTCTTCAGGGAGGAATCAGACAGTGAACCGGAGCCGACGAGTGAACAACTTCTAAATGAGTGGAGAGAGGACTACCTAGGTCGCTTTGATTAAAAATATTTTTTATTTAAAAAATTTAATATTATTCTTTTCCTTACTTATCCCACGTTGCTTTGTTTGTTTGAATAATTGAGAACGATATGTCAACTGTTCGAACACATATAGCCGCATCGTAGTCAAAGAGTGTATGCAGTGGTCCGAACAACAGACAGTGGGCTAGGCACTACCAAAATTACATATATCATACACCATCCACGAGAGAGAGAGCCCTCCACGACATGGCTACAACTGGCGTAATGCAGGCCTACGTCTACTTGTTGACCGTAAAGTGCATATTGCCACATGCATATTTGCCAAAACGTACATGATGACGTTAGAGAGAGAGAGAGAGAGAGAGAGAGAGAGAGAGAGAGAGAGAGAGAGAGAAAGAGAGAGAGACAGATGGACAGACGGAGAGAAACCTTTGCAATGATTGAAATAAAGCAGGGCAAGATACACAAGGGTCTGGTACTTACCACAATGACAAAAATGCCTGGGAAGAGTACATAACGGTGGCGGACTGGGTAGTTACTATACTGTCATCTAGTTCTGAGACTTTGCAATGATTGATATAAAGCTGAACAGGGTACACGATAGCAACGGGTTGGGTACGTATCATAATGGAAAAATGGCTGGGAAGAGTACATAATGGCGACGGGTGGGTAGTTACTACACTGTCACCTAGTTCTGAGCCTTTGCAATGATTGATATAAAGCTGACCAGGGTACGCGATGGCAACGGGTAGGGTACGTACCATAATGACAAAATGGTTAAGAAAGGTACATAATGGCGATAGGTTAGGTAGTTACTATAATGTCACCTAGTTGTTAGCCTTTGTAAAGATTGAAATTAAGCTAGACAGGGTACACGAAGACGACGGGTCGGGTACGTACCATAATGACAAAAATGTTTAAGAATGGTACATAATGGCGACGGGTTAGGTAGTTACTATAATATCACCTAGTTCTTAGCCTTTGTAAAGATTGAAATAAAGTCGGGTAGGGTACACACGGGCCATGTACGTACCACAATGACAAAAAATGCCAGGGAAGGGTACATAACGGCGACGGGTTGGGTAGTTACTACAATGTCACCTAGAGTTGGGTATGTACCATGGTAGCACGAAAGGATTGACAACGTTGCCCGGTTTGTCGTACATTTATTGTGGACGTTCAGAAATTGTATTTTTAACTATTTGAGCGCATGACAAGAAAACATTAATATTGATACTGTACTGACATTTGTGATGCATTGTTATGTTTCCTAACTGTATAACATTACGTTGTGCGCGAAATCTGTATTTTTTTATCTGTTCATTATTTTTTATTTGTACCTTGTAACTGATTTGTAAGTCTTTTTCCATTAACTCAATATTTACCATAATTCAACTATATGTCATGTATTTTAGTGTCTTTTTTGTTTGTTTTGCAAGCAAACGGTGTTTACAATAAAACAAATACAATTTTATGTTTACATCTTTGTTTCTTTTTCCTTAGAGAGAGAGAGAGAAAAGAGAGAGAGAGAGAGAGAGAGAGTCATAGATAGACTTACTTTATATGTTTATATAACGCGCTATCCACAGGCCCCGGGCACGTAACACGATGGCGGCGGCGGCTAGAGAGAGAGAGAGAGAGAGAGAGAGGTGGTCATAGATTGACGTTCTTTATATGTTTATATAACGCACTATCCACAGACCCCGGGCACGTAACACGATGGCGGCGGTGGCTAGAGAGAGAGAGAGAGAGAGAGAGAGAGAGAGAGAGAGAGAGAGAGGTCATAGATTGACGTTCTTTATATGTTTATATAACGCACCATCCACAGGCCCTGGGCACGGATGGGGACGGCCATAGAATGAAGTACTTTATATGTTTATATAACGCACTATCCACAGACCCTGGGGCACGTAACACGATGGCGGCGGTGGCTAGAGAGAGAGAGAGAGGTCATAGATTGACATTCTTTATATGTTTATATAACGCGCCATCCACAGGCCCGGGGCACGTAACACGATGGCGGCGGCCATAGAATGTAGTACTTTATATGTTTATATAACACACTATCCACAGGCCCGGGGCACGGATGGCGGCGGCCATAGAATGAAGTACTTTATATGTTTATATAACGCGCCATCCACAGGCCCGGGGCACGTAACACGATGGCGATCGGGCAAAATCGTTACGTTTCATATATCTCGAATCGCACTAATTTCCCAAGACTCCCGCGTGGTACAGTGGTCATAGCGTGCGCCTCACACGCGCAACGTCCCCGGTTCGAGCCCCGCCAGAAACGCGCAACTTTTTATTCGATTAATTAATATCCACAGGCGGCTCGGGTATGTAACAAGATGGCGGCTGGCACTGCCAAATCATATATATATATCATACACCATCCACGAGAGAGAAAGGCGCTCATAGATAGACTTACTTTATATAACACTCTATCTACCTGTTTGGGGTGGGCTGGGCACGTAACACGATGGCGGTGGGCACGCACACCTTGCGTACACCTACGTCACGACGCCACCAACACCTCGCGCACACCTACGGCACGTATATATATATACATCAGTGGCCGCCATGTTTTGGGCTATACCGCCCGGAATCCTACTTGAGTGCCATTATGAATACGTAAGACAATCTGGAAGAACTACAAAAAGTCGTGTTAAAAACATTTCAATTTTTGCAAGTAAGAAAAAACGACTAAAATTTTGCAAATAATTTATTAGAATTTGGGTAATTCCATTAATTCGAATAATATAACTGTAATCCATAAAAACAAAAAAACAGTTATTAATTAAAATAATTTAGAAATTCAAGGAAAACACAGATCTGTTTGTTAAAGCCCTACTTTCAATTTAAATGAACAGACTAACTGCAACCCCTTTCCCTTAGTCAAGCCTATTGTTTATTATTTTCCCAACCTGCTGTTCATCAACTTTCTTACATTATCAATCCTTCCTTTCTTTAACTCCTCCCAGTGTTGCCTTACTGGGGGTTTTTCTCTCCTCAATGGGGAATATTGTGGGGATTTTTCATTACTGAGACAATCTTTAACGTTTTCGATTTATACTCAGCAGACATATGGTTTTTCAGGGTCTTAAACAAAGCACCATGTTTTTACCACTGGATTTCTACCTCTTTCTTCGACTGAACATTGAAGAGACATCGTTTGCTGATTTGAAACAGGTCATGGAAAAAGCGACGAGCTGCTAAACGAAATTAAAAAAAAATGGCTTCCAGCAATTGCATGAACGTAGTGTAGAAGTAGTGTATGAAGTGTGTTCAAAAAGTAACGAGAATTTTAATTTTTTGAACAAAATATTTATTTATTCTTCTACATTGATGTTGTCGCCTTCAAATTAGTCCCTATTGGAGATTATGCACTTGTGCCAGCGCTCTTTCCAATCCCCGAAACACTTCTCAAACTCGATCATTGAGATAGCCTTTAGTTCTTTCAGCAATGCGCTTTTAATATCATCTATGGCTGTAAAACGACGGCTCTTTAAGGTTCTCTTTATTTTTGGAAATAGGAAAAAGCCACACGGAGCCATGTCTGGCGAATATGGAGGCAGGGTGCATCGTTATAGTACTGTTTTTGGCTAAACATTCTCGAACAAGCAATGCAATTATCGTGGTGCAAAAGCCATGAATTATTTTTCCACAGATCCGGGCGTTTTTTTCGGATTTCGTCCTGCAAACAGCGTTGAACTTATAGGTAGTACTCCTTATTGCCCCTTTCACCCGGTGGCAGGAATTCATGATGCCAATAATATCGAAGAACACAGTGAGCATAATCTTCACGTTCGACCGCACTTGTCGAGGCTTTTTCGGTCTGGGCGAGCCAGAATGCCTCCACTGGGGTAATTGAGCCTTAGTTTCGACGTCATATCCGTAAACCCATGTTTCGTCACCTGTTATAATACGCTTCAGTAATTCTGCATCGTCGTTGACTTCATTTAGTGACTCCTGAGCAACTTCCATTTTTCCTGAGTCGCTGTTTTTTTTCAAGATTCAACAATTTTGGAATGAATTTTGCTGCCACGCGTTTCATACACAAAACATTGGAAACAATGTCATGCCAACATCATCTACCAACCTCTCTAATTGTGATTCGGCGATTGTTCATAACCATTTATTTCACGTTTTCATCGGTTGTTGATGTGCTGGGGCGTCTAGAGCGTTCGTCATCTTCAACGTCTTCACGGCCTTCTTGGAAACGCTTATACCACTCATAAACTCTTGCTTTACTCACAGCAGACTCACCATAGGCCTTTGTTAACATTTCACACACTTTGTTACACTTTATTCCATTTTTTACGAAATATTTGACACAAATCCTTTGATCCATTTCTTATAACAAACGAAAATCGCCGAGCTCATAAAAACACGTCTAACCTTAGTGGCTGTCACAAAGTCAACAATTAAAACAGCTGAAAGTTTTATCATACTTCAAGGGCATATATACCAACATAATAAAAAAAAATGTTTGACAATCGGACTCTCCAAGCCCGCGAAATTAAAAAAATTCTCGTTACTTTCTGAACACACCTGGTATATATACAGGAGGAAAGTATTTTGACGGAAAATAAGGTTGAAATATACGTACTTTCGATAAAGTTTCATTGACCAATTCAGAGAACTTCTAACCCTACCTCGAATATATCTTTATATGTAATGTTTTTATAATGTTAATCATGTTGCGGTTAACAAATAAAATATAGAGTAAGTCTCTATTGTGAATATTAATTTAATGGAAAGATTAGTCATATATTTACAAAATAATTAGTTTATTTTATTTAATTTCTAATATATATATATATATATATATATATATATATATATATAAATGTGTGAGTGTGTGTGTAAATTAATTTTTAAATATTTATAATTAAGAATTTTTTTGCAATATATTAAAATTGAGGAAATTTATATTTACTTGTTGGGGAAAACAAGTTTATAGAACCTGGCTTCATGGCCATTATCTAGTTTTAATATCAACTGTATTGCTATACATAAGCACTCTTTATGTTTAGCTTCACTATGTCTGAAGATACCTTACGGCGAAACATGTACCACTGAATAAAAAATAATTTTCGTGGAACTTTTTAAGTGTTCCAAATTTTCCTCTTCTACATATTTGCTGTGTGTTATCAAGAAAATCATCAAGAAAAAAATCAAGAAAATATAAACAAAATATAAAAAGCTTCCCGCATAACCCCATTCAATGCAATATCAAACAATTTTATTTTAACAAATAGCGGAGTAAAATAAACAGTTTCAATATGGCAGACAAGGACCAAAGACTCGCAGCCGATTGATCACCCGGTCATAATCCAAACCAAAATTATAGCTTGGAAATTGTGGATAACATTTTTATCAGTGGTCTGAATAAGGTAATAAAGTACCTTTTTTTTAAATTGCTTGATAACACAATTAAATCAAATTTTGAAGAAATGTTGAATAGAAACGATTGTTTATTCTACACACAATTGTTCTGTACTAAACAAGCTTGTTCGGGTAATTTATTAATCATTTCCCATACTGGTTTTATATGCGTTGCTTTTATTGCACAAGTTTATAATTACCGAAGTTGTGTGCTCGGTTCGGACGCAATCTAACTTCGTAAAGTAACTTTCTTCCAATGAAATCTCTGCAACATCACGTGACTTCTGTTGTCAATAGAAACAAGCTAATTTAATTGTTGTTGTATTAACCGGAACTGGACGAAGTAAAAACAATCAGTGTTATGAAGTGACAAAGCTGTATTACTTTTTTCCTATGGTCGTCATGAAAATTGTAGACCAGCCCGCCGATGCTTATCTGTAAATCATATTTTGTGGGGGGGATCGTTAAAATATGTATAACATGGACACGTTTATTAACAAGCAAAATCCGTCACAGTTTCAAAATGGCGGTCTTTCAAATCCTTTAATTTTTTTAAAGTCTGAATTCACCATCATAAACAGCGTTAAACATTACATTAATTTACATTTTTAAAATTTAAAATCCGTTGAATTTAAAAAAATATATAATTTGTCGGAAGCCAAATACATTCAAGTATTTTCAATGTGATTGAAAGTTTAAATTGTTAAAGTTTACAGAATTTAAAGCCGGTTGAAATCAGAGTTTTAAAGAGTGTATTACTTTTGGAAATTCGCTTACATTAGCGAGACAGCTGCGTGCTGCGATCGTGAAAACTGTGTAGCCTTCAGTTATTTCGTTAAAAAAGTAGCGTTGGTTCTCAAAATCAGTTTATCAGATTTTGGTAAAAGTTTCACATATGAAGATTGTTTTCTCTATTCAGCGTACAATTTAAAATAAACGAAATTTACTGTTTGGGTAGTGAAAAGAAAAATGAAAAACTGATGTCGGTTAGGGTTCTTTTTTCTAATCCACTCCCGGATTGTTTCTTAATTTCAAAATTGCTTCCCTGACTTTAGTGGATCGAATGAACAGAATTCGAGGAAAATCTAATAAACCAATGAGAAATTATTCATTTTTTCAATTTGTTTTAATTTGACAATAAAGTAGGCCTCTACTTATAAAAAAAAGTAATAAATGCTGAATTTTATACATATCAGTAATTTTCTTCAGTTTCCAGCTATGTGTACCATACAGGCAGTCATACACTGAAGTAAAAACAACTGTTTTGAATGTTTACGGACCTGAAATTAGTTTTTTTTTTGTGATTATAATACTTTCTCCGTAGTACGTACAGCGTTAGAGGAAAAATTGGATTTTATCCGGATTTCTATGATACGCACCTTAAAAATTTCCTAACCAAAAAGATACAATTTTTAAAAAAAAATTCAAAATAAACCGTTACAGTTTAACAATGGAATCAGTATTTCCCAAAAACAATTTCGAAATATTTAAAAGAAATCAGAAAAATCGGCACGAACTTCGAAATCTAAAAAACTTGACGGCGTTGAGCGAAAAATTAGTTTGCGAAATATTGGGTTTGAAAACGCTTTTGTTCTGATATAATGTTATCACAATTTTATCCAATTCTAGCTTACAGGCTCTGTAACTCTCTATTGTCACAGATAATATTCAGAGAAGCATTCAGATAAATCGTAGTTAAAGAAATACTGACTCGTAGTGTATTCTTGATTAACTGACTGGCCACTGCTCCACGAAAGCGCTCGAAACAATTTCGACCAATTCAACCGGTAACCAATTTTACAGAACATATTGCTTAAGTTTATCGGAAATTTTATGATCTTTTTCTACGAAACGGTAAAAATTATGAGATCTTTTTCCGTTCAATCAGTATTACAGGAAATAACCTGTACATTCGTCGTTGTTCAATCAGTGACCGCCATCTTGAAACGGAATTGAATGGGAACAAATTTTAAACTTAGCTCGTTTGAGGCTTTATACAAGGTACATTCGCAACAAATATCAAAACAATCGGTCAATGCGTTTGGCCAGAAATGCGTAACAAACACCAACCAAAATTCGATCGGTGGATAAAATATTAACTGAATTCACTACGGTATTTTAATCCATGAATACCCCACTTGCTGTTAAATATAATTGTTTTCAATATTTGAATACATCAAGAAAAATATAAGAACATATACTGTTATTGTTAACAATTTATATTGAGGTTATGTTAAATCAAAGGTAAAATATACTAATATATCTAAGACCATAGAGGACACTAAGTTTCTGCCGGCCTGCACTTCTACAATTGCAGTAATTATTGCGATATTAAGCTATTATGTTTCGATCTGACGACTGAAATTGCAAATAAACCTGACCCAGCTTCTAAAGTGTACACGTATAAAAATTTCATGACAATTCACGCAGTAGTTTACATTTCTATTTCGGTTAAAAATACGTAACTTTGATGTTGTAGATATAGATTTGATCTGTTAGTTCAGAATGTCATAATTTCGAACAGAACTTTGAACCAGAATAAACAACTCAGTTGCGTAAATAATATTAGTTTAACAGGATGTTAAAGTACGTGGTCAGGCCTAATAAAATTGCCACTTCCGTTTACCGGATGAACAAAACCACCGCCATTTTGATCCATTTTGATAGACCCGTTTTCAGTCCCACTGAGACAAAAAAATCGTGTTTACTTGGACCGTACGTTTGCCCATTGTTTAAAACCATCTTTCATTTACCATTACGCCGCGTATTCCGGTCGATTTTGTACCAAAATAAAGACCTGTTTTATTGAAACTACATACTTACAGATTCATCCGAGCACTGGGGAAATCACGCGCCTTATACTTTTCCATTTTGAGGCTTTACAACGAAATAAAACCGACAAAAACGTCTGCAAACAAAAGTCAGCGAGAAGTATAAAGTGACTCCGTGAGAGTGCAGCACAATGCAAACATAGGTGACAAATAATAGTGTGTGTACCAGAACAGCTGATTGTTAAAAGAAGCATTGTCGACAGTAATATTTAAATTATTACTGTATCCAAGACTGTAAAATAGAATCGGCAAGACTATCTAGGCCAGTTCTGATATGTAAAGGTATTTTAAATAACTGTTACGTGTGCTTTTAGTAAACGGTGATTTATTTCTGTAGCCTAATTTAGGTAGGTAACGTAAAATGCGTTTTAAATGCGGCATATAAGAACAAAATAAAGTATGTTGTATTAAAGAACCTAAATATAATTAATAACTAAAAACTTCTCGCTGTACATTGTTGTATATTATTCGTTTCTTTTTTCATTAACTGCGAAAGGCCGACTAGTAATTAAAAAGAGTTTAGTAAAGATTTTCTCGGTAAAAATAACTATGAAAACCAGATTTTTTCAAAATCGACTTAAACAATTTTCCACAAATTTTACTCATAGTCAGTGAATATCGAAACAATTCCTGTCAACTATATCATTCAAAAACAGGTTCGAGGATAATGAATACAAATTAAAAACCGGTATATGAGATTTTATTCAAAGTTTCGGTCAAATATGGCGGTAATAAGCCTAAATTAGTGCAGCGCATTGAAATAAAAACGAGCCGCCTCGGTGGCCTAGTTGATAGCGTACTGGGCTTTCACCCCGAGGATCCGGGTTCGATTCCCGGCCTGGGCTTGGCATTTTCATACGCTATAAATCATCCCATCGTCTGCATTAGCCCAAGTGTGCACAAAAGTCGAAATCACGTTCGAACGGAATAAACGTTGAAATCCTGAATTGTATCGTTGAATAATTTATTTATACGCAAGTCAACAAAACGATATTCGTGATGTCCATTAATTAAACAGTTTCATAATGTTGACTCGACCAGCTGTTGAAATTTTAGTTATTTTAAATAATTTACTTTGCCAAATATTTCTCCATTTTGTGCAAACTTTTCGGTCCGCTTTACTTCGCCGCCTGACCCGCCAAAGTATTGTTAGTGAGTTGTGAGTAGGATCCCCTTTCTAAATAAATCACTCCCCATTGTCGGCCTTTAATTGTTCAACAAAAATTAACCTCTGCATTTCCTTTTCACGTTAACGTGTTCGCCGGTGTCCGCCATCTTTGTTCGTGCCCAAAACGCACGCGCTATAAATTTCTTCCAACTTCCATCAACCGTTTTTCTATTTTCATTTTTATTTCGTTGAAGCACGCACTTTTTTGTGTAGTTCTTAGGGTAAAACTAAGGGACTTTCAAGATTTTGCGCGCGTGTTTGTCTTCTGTGAGTAACATATGTTTTACTCGTAAACTAAGCGACCGATGGTTATGAAATTTGACGACAATAGTCTTTGTAGTGGCCAAAACGCAGGATAAATGTAGAGGTTGGACAAAAAATATTTGTAACACATGTTTTACTCGTAAACTAAGCGTCCGATGGTTATGAAATTTGACGACAATAGTCTTTGTAGTGGCCAAAACGCAGGATAAATGTAGAGGTTGGACAAAAAATATTTGTAACACATGTTTTACTCGTAAACTAAGCGACCGATGGTTATGAAATTTGACGACAACAGTCTTTGTAGTGGCCAAAACGCAGGATAAATGTAGAGGTTGGACAAAAAATATTTGTAACACATGTTTTACTCGTAAACTAAGCGACCGATGGTTATGAAATTTGACGACAATAGTCTTTGTAGTGGCCAAAACGCAGGATAAATGTAGAGGTTGGACAAAAAATATTTGTAACACATGTTTTACTCGTAAACTAAGCGACCGATGGTTATGAAATTTGACGACAACAGTCTTTGTAGTGGCCAAAACGCAGGATAAATGTAGAGGTTGGACAAAAAATATTTGTAACACATGTTTTACTCGTAAACTAAGCGACCGATGGTTATGAAATTTGACGACAACAGTCTTTGTAGTGGCCAAAACGCAGGATAAATGTAGAGGTTGGACAAAAAATATTTGTAACACATGTTTTACTCGTAAACTAAGCGACCGATGGTTATGAAATTTGACGACAATAGTCTTGGTAGTGGCCAAAACGCAGGATAAATGTAGAGGTTGGACAAAAAATATTTGTAACACATGTTTTACTCGTAAACTAAGCGACCGATGGTTATGAAATTTGACGACAACAGTCTTTGTAGTGGCCAAAACGCAGGATAAATGTAGAGGTTGGACAAAAAATATTTGTAACACATGTTTTACTCGTAAACTAAGCGACCGATGGTTATGAAATTTGACGAGAATAGTCTGACGCAGGATAAATGTAGAGGTTGGACAAAAAATATTTGTAACACATGTTTTACTCGTAAACTAAGCGACCGATGGTTATGAAATTTGACGACAATAGTCTTTTGTAGTGGCCAAAACGCAGGATAAATGCAGAGGTTGGACAAAAAATATTTGTAACACATGTTTTACTCGAAAACTACGCGAACGATGGTTATGAAATTTGACGAGAATAGTCTTTGTAGTGGCCAAAACGCAGGGTAAATGTAGAGGTTGGACAAAAAATATTTGTAACACATGTTTTACTCGTAAACTAAGCGACCGATGGTTATGAAATTTGACGACAATAGTCTTTGTAGTGGCCAAAACGCAGGATAAATGTAGAGGTTGGACAAAAAATATTTGTAACACATGTTTTACTCGTAAACTAAGCGACCGATGGTTATAAAATTTGACGAGAATAGTCTTTGTAGCGGCCAAAACGCAGGATAAATGTAGAGGTTGGACAAAAAATATTTGTAACACATGTTTTACTCGTAAACTAAGCGACCGATGGTTATGAAATTTGACGACAACAGTCTTTGTAGTGGCCAAAACGCAGGATAAATGTAGAGGTTGGACAAAAAATATTTGTAACACATGTTTTACTCGAAAACTACGCGAACGATGGTTATGAAATTTGACGAGAATAGTCTTTGTAGCGGCCAAAACGCAGGGTAAATCTACAGGTCGGACAAAAAATATTTAGGGATAGTTATGGAGTAAAAGTTTTAGAATAAAAATATACCTGGTATGGAGTATCTTTTGAAACTAAAAGCGGTTAGAAAAGGTTCATTTGTTTACAAACATTTTCGCACACAAAAATTTTATTTTTATTTATTTTTCCTAACAAATCCTAATTGCAAAGTTTATTGTTTATAAACAATAAATAGTTCATAGAGAACCGCCAGACTGCTGTAAACATTTATGATTTCAAGTTCCGTTTCTAATTTCCAGAAAATGTCAGATTTCCTTAAAATAACAACAACAAAAAATCGAACCCCTTTTCAGAAGAATAGTGTAAAGCTACGTAAGTTTGATTCATTTGAAACCAGATCACGGAGACTATTAATTCGATACATGGTTATCGATATCTGTAAGTTGCTAAACATATCGGAGATCCAAACATAAGCACTTTCAACTTTACATAATATTCAGAATTACAGAATTACTTTATTCTGTGAGTTAATTACAAACTTAAAAGTGGGCTCCATGTTCTTAAACACGTTATTGAGAAATTGCACCAACATATCGATCGATTTATTGGAACGATTTCTCAGCAAATAAGGAGAAATCGAACGATTTATCGATGCTTTTTCTCAACAAATATTACAATATAGATTATACACTAGAGGGGATATAAAACTTGAGGCAACGTTATAGACGGAACTATTGTGCAACTAAACCTTTTAAGTACTGTGTTCAGTATAATGATCTGTCTTCCCTAGCGCTTCGTTAATTCTACTTTCGTTGACGCGTTTCGGAGAACCTCCATATATAGTTTTTGAAGATGGAGGTTCTCCGAAACGCGTCAACGAAAGTAGAATTGACGAAGCTAGGAAAGGCAGATCATTATATTGAACACAGAGATAATAATCTTAGCAAACAAGAAGAAGAATATAAAAAGAATTTCTTAAGTACTATTTCAGCAGATTGGTGCCCTTAGTAATTTCCAAGAAACCAGAGACTAGCTCATTTTTCTGGAAGTCCATAAAACTGAAAACCCTTAGCCTCCTGCAGCAAGTTCCTCACACTAATAAGTTATCTGCATTTTCCTCTTCTTTACTGCATAACCTACGCACGGTTTCTCCGTGGTACATACCTATTCTGTTCATGTTCACCCTCAGACCACAGCGCCCTGTAATGAGCTCCATGATTTTTCTGAGTTGTGCTCTGTCCAAAATGTCTGCCGCCTCTCTAAGTCCTCCATGAGGAACCTTATCCAAGAGGCGTTTACTATAGTTATACCCATGATGGTTATCCCATCTTGCCTGGTGTTGTTCTTAATTCAACCAACGATAGACAGATTCCTAAATCTTGCTCCTTATGTTGGATTATTTTTTATTTATATTTTTGTGTGTTTAACGTCCGACTATTGTGCACACGTGGGCTAATGCAGACGATGGGATGATTTATAGCGTATGAAAATGCCAAGCCCTGGCCGGGAATCGAACCCGGGTCCTCGGGGTGAAAGCCCAGTACGGTATCAACTAGGCCACCGAGGCGGCTTATGTTGGATTAAATAACCTCATAGGTTAGATAAGCCTTCTGGGTTATGTTGTTTCTTAAACACTGAACAATAAAAACTACCTTTATAAAATACTGCACTTTTTTTATTAAAAGCACTTATTAAAAATTGAATCACATGTTTTATTTATACATTTTTATTGCACTTAACTCGTTCTATACTTAAACAAACAGCCATAAAGACGTAACCCGATACTAGGCTACTAAAGTATAAATTTATACAGATAAAGTTTTTATCAGTTTGGAACGCTGGTACCGTAAATCGATTCGGGGTCATTTTGTACTAGTTCTTTATGCTTCGCCCGAGGTGATCCGGGAGAGAATCGAATCCTGAGGGACTCTTTGGAAGTATTTTTTCGGCCAGACTTAATGGAGCCAATATGTTTGGGATTTACCAAATAAATTTAACAATTCTTATCCCGTATCCGAGTAATTTTATTTTATCGGGAATTTATTGTTTATAGGCAATAAACAATAATGTTTTTATGATCGGTCGATAGTAAGTTAGAGGACGGGAAAATGATTGAAAACTTTAAAAATACAATCGCTTCGCGTAGGTGTTACGCTGACGTGATTGAAGCGAATTTACCAAAGTACTCTTTATTCGTCTAACTTTTAAAAACAAATTCTGTAACCAAAATTAAAATTGAGTTATATATTAAAGTTTACACTTTCAAATTATATTGAAATTACGAAAAAGAACCTTGACCGCCGTCATATTAAATTTTTTAGGCCCTTAATAGCAATCAATTTTGAAAATTAAAAATGATAGTTTATGCAGTTTTTAACGCTGTTTTGCGATAATGAAACAAAATTTTCTGCAAAATTTAAGACCGAAAAAAGAAAATTATATAATTTTAAGGGTTTAAAATAGCCGCCATTTTGAAACTGTTCAAAGATTTTTTAAATTTTTAATGGTCGACAAAGCCACCATGTGTGAACTAATAAATAAATAAATA